>JAMPIV010010163.1:0-375000 GCA_024509875.1 Oreohelix idahoensis
TAGGAAGCAACAAACTTTAGTATACCCAGTTTGCATGCCCTTGAGAATTGCAATGACCTTTAGGTCTTCACAAATCCGCCATTGGTAGTCATTGTACTTTATTTTTGCCAAAAGTATAGCCATATTGTCATAAGTTTCTTTCATATGAACAGAGTAGGCGACTGGAATTGATGAAAATAAATTTCCATTATGCAATAACACGGCTTTTAGACTAGTCTTGGAAGAGTCGATGAAAAGTCGCCATTCGTTGACTATGTGCTCATGACCGAGGTGCACCATTAGACCTTTTACATCTTTGCAATAGCAAATGTCATCATCCATCTCAAAGTATTGAACAAGTTCTCTGTGTCTATGACGAAATTTAGATATCAGAGTATTGGGCGCTAAAAGATTCCATTCTTTGAGTCGCGAACCGAGTAATTCTGCTTGTCCTTTGGGGAGAGCGAGATCACGTATTAGATCTGAAAGTTCTGAATGGTTAATTAAGTGAACACCATCATTCACCGGTATATAATCCGAGTCAGAATTAGTTTCTAAAGCAGGTAAACTATCACTTTCTGATGGTTCATTCACGTCCAACGGATATTGTTCTGGTGGAACTGGGATCGGACACGTGATTGGATCATGAGGCACTGGTTTCGAAACCGATTCAATATTTGGATAAACCACAGACTTTCTAGTTTTAAAAGTGAAACCATAGATATTTGTCAAGCAGAAGTAACAATCAGTAGCGTGATTTGTCGGTTCACGCCATATTACTGGCACTCCAAAAGGCATCGACTTATGCTTCGGCGATTTTCGTAACCAACCTGCCAATGTATTTGCACAAGTCGAACAAACTGCATTTGGCTTCCAAGATTTATTTGCATCATCAACTTTCGAATCGAAATAAAGTTCATATGCTTTCTTTAGCAATGGTGTAAAGTTTTTCTGGTGAACACGATCGGTAAAATATCCGCACACGTAACAGAACAGATCAGCCGAATTTCTACAATTTCTAGAAGCCATATTTCACTCAGAATTATTTCAAAATACAGTAACTATTTGAAATATAACGTAACATATGTCATGCATCTTTTAGCAGTATAAAAAGTAGAATTATTTTGCATTTTATTAATTTTTAAAAAGTTATATAGTAAAAATGAAACGGAGCAAATAACGGTTTCCCAAAAATATATTTATTCACAAATATCTTAAGAACCCGACGTGATAGAGATAAACGGATTTCAAATTTGAAATCAGCGCAAGAAACTGACCTAAGAACACTTATTCTTATATAAGAAAGAAAAATGTTGTTTGTCAGTGTTATCAGTCGCCTAGCGTATATTAATTAATTTAAAGCGTCTCTTACTGGGGGAATAGCAAGAAATTAAATTTACTTATTACAGCTGGAACTATTTAATATGCTTATTTAATAAACACAGAAATCCCAGTGAAAACATTAACACGTTAAGACACTCAAAATTCTAATATATATATATGATTACCGCCACACAGGAAAGGACTCTCTCCACGAATCTTAAGAAATTATCTATATAAAACTCCAAGATTCGCGCTAGCAGATATCACCAATTCCTAGGGCAGACTGATGATGAATTTTCTAAAACTGCGCTAATATACTGAATCGGCCCATGTCCCCATGACTGGCAAACGCACCTGCGAATTCTTCGTCCATTCTATTATCAGGTGTTAAACAGAGGGTGCTGATCTCGGCTCTTGACATTGTAACCTGATCTCCGGGGGTCTGCCTCTCTGTGGGAATGTCAGTAAGAGATACCGCCGCGAGAGAAGACAACAAAAGGGCGAATGCCCAGATAACTTATGGTATACCAAACCAGCAATCGTGGGAATGACTCGAGTTGTTTAGTTGTAAGAGAGGTTTAGTTGTAATTAAAGAGAGGCTCGATTTTCATACGTCACAGTCGTCCCCTCTTGAAGACATGAAACCGTATCATGTTTTATTTATGACAATGGAGCTCTCTTGATCAGTAACTTGCAGGTGATTGCTGTTTTCGCTTTCCACCTCCTCTTCCGTGCTCCAATTTCTACTCATAAAATCTGCTCCCACATTCTGTTTTCCCGGAATGTATTCCACTTTGAAAGAGTACACGCTTAGTAGCAAGGCCCAGCGCATGATCCTCGCGTTGAAATCCTTATTCGCTCCAAGAAAAGCTAAAGGAGCGTGGTCTGTGTCGTAAAACATTCTAAATCCACATATATAAATTAAAAGGTAAATGTAAAGCCTAACACATAAATTCAATAAAAGGGAAAGAAGAATGGTAAAGAACAGTGCTGTCACAATGACTGTACTCGAGATCCCCCTTTTTCTGCTTCGTCTGCATGTTCTAACGCTTTCACGTTTGATAGTAAAGCCTACAGCAGCATACACACGGTTCAAAACAATAAAACGTGTACTGTAATTCTTAGAAAACCTTGAGATAGACACACTGCGTAATGACCTGGATTAATATTCCATTAATTTCATTTTATACACTACGTTAACATAAACGAAAGGACAGATGGACTTAGGATAGAAAGAGAGAGGGCTGAACGGAGGACATATGCAACACTAACACGCGTCTCGCGATTAAAATTAATGCCACCCCCAACGCGAAAGGCATGAAGCATTAACTTTTTTTCAGATGGACAGTGATAAAAAACACTACCAATACGAGAGTTAGGTTTAAAAACATGATTAATGCTTATTAGGAAACATGACATTCTACTGTTTTATGTCTGAAATCCTGACATTAGTCTGACAGAACAGTCGAAAAAGGCAGGACAGGTGGCGGTTCTAAACATAAAAAAAAAAAAAAAAAATACACGACTATCCTAGAAAATGCATATTTTGAACGCAGCCACTTAGCTCCATTAAATTTATATATTTGGGTTCCTTAGGACTTGCTGACAAAGAATAAGTTAAGTGTTACGCAAATAGTCTAGGAATTAACAAATTATAGCCATAATACTAGAGTGGTGCTGTCAGACAACACCAAATCATAATCGCACAGTGGCATGTTTTGAAACCACCATTTTACGGGAAATAGGCCACCATGTTAAATCCGATTTGATTGGAGGGAATGATATGTAAGGCTAAACACGATTAGTCGGATTGCAGATACTATTTTTGGTTGTTAGGGGAAACGCAAGAAGGGTAAATTTTTTCAAAAGTTTTCGTAAACATGGTCCTATTGGCTAGACCCGCTGATATAGTCAATTAGGAGCGTCTGTTCAGTGCCACATTTTAAAATAAACTTACTAAGAAACAGTGCGTTGAGAACCAGCTCATATTTTTCTAAATAAAAGCCTGGGACAGAGGCGGATCGGAATTTGTGCCATTATTCATCGCCAGTCAACGTATTTGTTTATTATTTCCATGAATTGTGGTAAGATTGACATATTTGATATCTTTTTGATGAAAATTGAATGTGAATTGATAATTTATGTCTGTATATGTGTGTGGTTCAGTAGCAAACATGAGGCAAAGCCTAGATAGTGCTCCAACCTGAACAAAACTTGTCGGAGAGAAGTATAAATGCATGGGATCACCAAATAGTACACTGACACCTATCTTATTGACTAGAAGGAACTAATGCTGGAATTGCAGAGGCATAGTAACCATTTAGGAGGAGAATACTGGTGTAAATTGTTTCAGATGAAGCTAGCAGTTGGCCTACCGCTCTGAACTCAGTGTTTGTTATGTATTGTGTTCAGTGTGGAAATAGATTATAAATTAGATCTGAAGTAGGAGGTACAACCTTCTTGTTTCAGGGACCGTGGTCATAACTTATTGAAGCAGCACCTGGTCTGAGTTTTGCTGAATCCAGAGGCTGATAGCATACCCCTTGGTCCAGATAGCGACTAGTGAGGTGTCTCAAGAACACGGTGAAGCAAGCGAGCAGAGGAGTCTGTTTACTGCCGCCCTCACAGAAGATAAGATTCTGTGGCCAGAGCAGCTCAGTTTTATGTGCCCCTCTAAAACTGACAATATAGTAAATAAAGAGGGACAATAAATTGTTTCAATTGACAGGAACTGTGAACTTTTCCCAATACTATTTCCACCATAAGCAAACACTTGAAGTCATGATGACAAATAACCACCAAGCTTGAACAAGCCAGTATTACCTCATAGTACTACATCACAACTTACACACATATGATAATAATAATAAAATATGTCAATACAAAGATCATAACTATAAATTGTATACATATAACTTGTAATTACATTTGATTGTGATTCCTGGTTCACTGTGTAGTTGAATCAGGATATCTATTATTGCAAGGAATTAATACATATATTTTTAAACTTTAACACTTGACTCATTTAAGATAGTCTTATAGAGTGTTTTATGTGTGTGAGTGTCACAGTGTTGTAAAGTGTTGTGGAATAAATTAAATTGTTTATCTGTCTGTTGTTGTTGTGACTTACACTTCATCATTATCATAACCCTAGACATTCAACGTAGTCATCACAATATTCCAGAATAGGTCTGACTGAGGTATAAATGTGGTAGCAAGTAAGGTCATCTGTAATACACCACACTATTAGATACAGATACCTTCACAGCTGATCTCAGTCAGTACACTAAGTCCCCTATAAATATTTATATCATCCCACTTTACCACAGTCTGTTTGCACCATGAATGTTACTCCGTAAAGGTATTCATGGTATTTCTTTATGCCATGAACAAGTGCTAGACACTCTCTTTCAACGGTGGAATAGTTACGTTCTGCAGCATTCAGTTTACGACTGCCATACGCAACTGGAAATAACAGATTCGGATCGGTGTCATCTGCTTGGAGCAGGGTTGACCCGATGCCCTGACCCGAAGCGTCGACCCGCAATATAAAAGGTTTCTTGAGGTCAGGTAGTCTCAAAATAGGGTATTCAGACAATTGACCTTTTAAAGTGACGTAAGCTTGTTCGCACTTCGAATCCCAAATAACCTTGTCCGGGCGCCCTTTTTTTGTAAGGTCAGTAAGGGGTGCCGTTAGCCCGTTGAAATTCTTGATAAATTTCTGATAGTAAGCACACAGTGATAGAAAAGAACGGGTGTCTTTCTTCGTTCAGGGTCTTTTTGCTGCAACTATTTTCTCAATGTTCTTGGTAACTGGCCACATGCAGCCTTGAGAAATGGTATGTCCCAGGAAGTCTAGCTTTTGAAATCCGATGAGACATTTGCTAGGTCTGGCTGTGAGACCAGTTTCCTGTAGTCGCCTGAAGAGCATAGCAACCGTAGCAATATGTTTATCATAGTTTTCCGATGCAATTAATATGTCATCCATGAAATTATGGATATGGGGACTTTGCAAGGGTTCTAAAAGCTTCCTCATCATTCTGGTGAAGACTCCTGGTGCGTTGTGCAATCCGAACGGCATTACGTTGAAAGTGTAGTGTCCTTCACTGGTGCTAAAAGCTAACAAAGGCTTAACTTCCTCCTTGACTGGTATTTGGTAGTAACCTTTACTCAAGTCAATCTTTGAGAAAATTCTTGCCTTGCTAAGCTTAGTGAACAGCTCAGAAGCGCTCTGTAGAGGTTCGGGCTGGAATTCCGTTACTGTGTTAAGTAAACGGTAATCTATGCACAGCCGAACTTCCTTATTGGGCTTCTGTAACAGTACTACACTCGAACTGTAAGGAGAGGTAGACTCACTGATAATTTTGGCTTGACATAGCTTGTCTATCTCTCCGCATAGTGCATCAGCTTTAGCGTACGGAATGGGGTAAACTCTGGTTCGAACAGGGGTCTCGTTGGTCAGTTTCATATCGAAATCTATGAGATTTGTTCGACCAGGTACATCCATTAAGACTGCAGTGTACTGTTTCAGTAGCGCCCTGGTTTCTGTCTGTTGTGCTTCCGAGAGATTTTCGCCGAATTTGACATCTTTGAAAGATTCCGTTTGTTGCAATGGATACTCCATGCAACTATCGTCATCTTCCTCATCTTCCGTCGCTATGGCGACCGCCAGGAGATGTTTTGAGGACGGCACCGGTCTTTCCAAGTATTTCTTTAGCAGATTTACGTGGTAGACCTTCTCCTTTCCTTTAACTCTTACTATACGGGAGCTAAAACCGCGTTTTTACGCGCTAGTTTAGCTATCACTACCATCGCGCGCCACTTGAACTGGCGAGCCATAAAATTGGTACTAAACCCGCACCACTTCACGGGGCTTGCCGGATACTAAGAGTTAATAGAGATCTTGTAGTTAGTGCAGGAGATCTTTTTAAGGACGGTCAACGGCCCTTGCCATCCGATGCGAAGTTTGTTGTTTCCGGTTGGAAGTAGCAACAAAACTTTCTCCCCTGGTTGGAGTTCTCTCTCTTTACTTGCTTTATTGTATCGTTGAGCGTGCTTTGCACGTGCTTTCTTAAGGTTGGTTGTTGCTAGGTCCCATCCTAGTTGTAACCTTTCCTTGAGCTCTGATACATATTTGCTTGCTGAGACGACTGTCTCGTCAGCCTTATGGTCTGTCAGGGACTGAAGTAAGGCTTCTAGCGGCCCCTTAATAGGTCTGCCGAATAAAAGTGTAGCTGGTGGAAATCCTGTAGATGACTGGGGAACCTCCCTGTAGGCGAATAAGGCTGCAGGAATGAAAAGGTCCCAATCTTCAGGTTTCTCTTGTTCCAGCTTACGTAACATCATGGTGAGGCTTCCGTTAACACGTTCTACTAACCCACTTCCGGCCGGATTATAAGGGCTTGTGTAGATGTGCTGGTTCCTCAAGATCTTAACGATCTCCTCCATCAACAGGCTACGGTATGGGGATTTGTTATCCGTCAAAACTTGTTGAAGGAATCCCAACCGTGTAAATATCTGCACCAGGGCTTCTGCGACATGCTTGGAATCCGTGCATGTTAGCGGTATAGCTTCGGCCCACAAAGTGCATGTGTCGACTAAGGTCAGGATAAACCTGTGCCTTCTTTTAGTCCTTTCTAAGGGTCCTAAAATGTCGATTACAACCCATTGAAATGGTGTCACCACTACTGGCATTTCACCCATGGGAACAGAGGGTGTCCAATGCTTGGGTGCCACACATTGGCACTGGGCGCAGGATTTCACATATCTGATAATCTCAGAGTTCATTCCTGGCCACCAATAGTGAGTCAATATTCGCTGCGTAGTGGCGTTTTGTCCCATATGTCTGCTAAAGGGAAGAGAGTGCCCCATTTCTAAGATTTGGTTTCTGTACTGTTTCGGTACTAGGAGCTGGTTATGCCCTTGATCAGGTTTGCCCGTTCTGCGATACAGTACACCATCCTTAGAGAAGATGTCTCCGTTGTGTCTGGGGTCCTTAGCCATGGGCAGTTTCCTAAAGCAGGGCTCCAAGGTAGGGTCCTTTTGTTGCACCTCTTTTAGTTCCTTAGGTAACACATTTGGCACAGGCTCCCGTTCCTTCTGGGCTTGCCCTCTTGTGGTTACTGCTGCCACAATCGGCTCTTTCGGTCTCCCAATAAACACGTATCTACATCCAAGTATAACTGGGTAGATAGGATCATCCATAATGGCCGCTTTAATAACACCTTTGACAAAATCAGATTGTATTTCCACCAGTGCGATGGGAAGCGTCCTGGGTGCATCACTCTTGAAAACTCCACATAGTTTGATGGTGTCTTCTGTCTCTTGACTGGGTTTGACCAGGTGCCTTGCGACTATACAGTCAAAGGATAAACCCGTGTCAAAAAGACAAGATGTTGAAGTCCCGTTCAAAATAACAGTTCCTCACGTTGAGGGCCTCTCCCCCTCAGGTTGAGAATCACTGACATTGATTCTTCCTTGCGAGGCTGTTTGCAAGCATCCGATGCGATTTGGCCTGGTGTGCTTGCCCTGATCAGATGTCCTGTGCGCAGGGGTTTTCCCCTTTGTCACCCTGTCCTTTCTGGCCGCGCTGCCACGTAGGACGGTGGGGTTGATCAGGATTGTTGTGGGTGGGATATCTGGTTTTGAAGAATTTCGATTTTTCCTGTGGAGGATGTTGGGGTACGGCTTCTCGTTGGTTATGGTGATGGGAAGAATGGGAAGACTGCTCTAGATTATTTTTTCAAGCAGGCTCATCTGTCGGTTTGCGTTTGGTGCTGGGAAGCTCGGCCATAGCATTTATGTACCGTTCAGACTTACTGAGAATGTCATCTAACTTGACTGCGCCTTGTTCAGCCAGGAATCTACGGGTTTCACTTGACAAAGTGGTTTTTATTTGTTCTATAAGAACGAACTCCTCAAGACCTTCGTAGGTGAGAGGGAGCTCGGAAAGCTCCATGCACTTTGTCAAATATCCCTTCAGCCGTGAAGAAAACTGCTGAAATGTTTCAGTGCTCTCCTTTCTGCTGTTTCTGAACATTTGCAGAAACTTACGAGCGTTCATTTCAAAACTCTCCAGTAAAGCCTTCTTTAGCATGTCGTAGTTGTCTTGACTGCTTCCCAGTTTTATGTAGACTTCATAAGCACTACCTTTCAAAGCCTGTGAAAGCTTTAGGCACCACTGGGAACTCTCTAACCCATACAGATTTGCCATTCTCTCAAATTTTTCTAGAAACGAGTCAATTTTCTCATTGGGGCTTGGGAAGGGTTCCAGGGCGAAAGCCATAGCTGTGAGTTGGGGAGAATGAGTGCTGGAGTGATCAGTTAACGATGAATGGGGAGATGACAGCTCTCCATTGCTGGAAGTAGAGGCAGCCCTGCGACTTTGGACTTCTAGAGCCTTAAGCGCCAACTCGTGCTGTCTCTCCTTCTCTCGTTCCTCGTATTGTCTCTCCTTCTCTCTTTCGTTTGCCCTGCGAGCTTCCATCTCTGCCTCAATTTTCTTCTGCTCTAATAGAGATTGATGCTCTTCCGCTTCTTTCCTATCCGCTTTATCTTCCTTCTCTCTAGCTTCTGCTACTTTCTGCTCCGCGTCATATCGGTCAAGTTCTGTGTTGACGAACGCGGTCACTTCCTCTCCTTGTAATCCTGTCTCCCTTGCTTCCTCTCTCAGCATAATCCTAAGTTTTACACGCTCAGCCATGTTAGAGAACTGAATGCCACTCACCCGAGGAAAAAAGAAGGAAAGAAGGAGAAAAACTATATCCTTAGCCGCTTACGAGAAAAACCAACAAAGATGTTATTCTTTACCCTGAGATACCTCCTCCTGTTATCAGTTTACTAATCTATCGCTGTTATCTCTGGCACTTAGGCTCCTAATACAGACGACTTAATCCAAAAGTGGTAGATCAGATAACCTGGAAAAACTACTATTACTAACGGTGGAGAAAAATATTTTTATTTAAAAAAACAATTTAAGGAGACAGAAAAAATGTCCTTAAAAAAATTAAACTCCACCCCAAAACTCGCCCACTGAAGTCAGTTAAGAGAAGGGACGTTATTAACTTGACTAAAAGTCAGAACAAGCCGTGCTTTGCTTAGCTCAACTCTGCTGCTTCAAAAAAAAAAACCCCTAGTGATTGATAAACAATCACGCGAAATAGCGGTCTGTTACAAAATTACCAAATATCATATATTCAACAAAGATTATTATCAAAACAAGTTTCCCATAACTATTGCTGTGGAAAGAAACAAATCCTATATGTGTGTATGGTCAAACACCCAGTAACTAAGAGCGTTGTCTAGGGGGTAATTATTTATTCCTTAAATCACAAGACAAACTCACAACACACTCTATCTAGATGAAACTTCTGATTCAGTATCAGACTTTAGACATTTATCTAGACTCAAACTTGGATCTTAATCCCGCGACGAGCCAACCATTTATGTCGTAGATTTTATTGAGATAGGTTGAAGATGTTTAAGGTCCCGTCTGAGCAGAGGTGATAATGGTAAACTATGTGAGAATAAGGGGTAAGAAATAGCTTTTTTTCACAAGGGGGTGAGAGTGTAAGAGAAAGGACAGTCTCTGGATTGAGTAATTGCTCTAATCCCAGCCTATCTCACGACAATATTTAACTAGACTTACTTTCTCTCCTGGTACATATATATCAGTTACACTTCACTTACATATACACAATTCTGTGACATAATACGTACAGACGTGAACCAAGCTATGGATAACATATACTGGGCAGGGGTTTGACTAACATGATAACTTAGGTTTTTTTTTTATGTTTATTATCTTAAAGAAATCACATACAACAATATTATCTATCAGAAGGTATAGTTTACAGACATAAAAAATGCAAGAAAATTTATTAACCCAATAGGCTCTCCTCTACTGTAAAGGAATCCCAAAGTAGATCCCGACAGAGGTAATTAACCCAAAAGATTACAGTTAATAATAATATATATAGGGATAGACGATAAAGTAAAAGAACCAAGTCTCTAGTTAATCTATCCTGAAACAAAGAAGACAAGAAAATGATATAACGGTATTTGCGAACCCGAAATGACTGAAGTGAGTATAATGATTATACAAAATATGAGATATTCATTTCTCTTTCTTACAGTCTGTCAGTCTGTGGCCACAAGCAATCAGCAATCACACTTACCTACTACTCTTTAACACATCTGTGTATCTTTGACATATTTCAGGGTGGTGCTATCCAAGGGACCCCAGTTCCTCCAAGAATGATTAATTTTTCCTAATGGGGAACGTCCGCTTAAATAATGCTAATATTATGTGTCAAAAAGTTCACGTCAGGTAGTGCAGGTAAATATATATTGCGATCAAAATGTTCACCATGGGCAGCACACAGATGTCCGATATTTAAGGAAAATGTCTGGTGGGTACACTGTTAGAAAACCAAAAGGATAAGCAAAGGATCTCCTATCTGTTTTTATCTCTCACTTTGGGGTTGGGTGCCGGTTATGGACCCAAGTATTCCTTTTTCTGGATAAATCCACTTGAGAAAAGGAAAAAAAAAACTACGATAGTCAATATTCTGGAAACAATGTTTATATATATAGATATTTGGCCACCACAGGCGGATGCTTATTTAATAAACACAGAAATCCCAGTGAAAACATTAACACGTTAAGACACTCAAAATTCTAATATATATATGGTTACCGCCACACAGGAAAGGACTCTCTCCACGAATCTTAAGAAATTATCTATATAAAACTCCAAGATTCGCGCTAGAAGATATCACCAATTCCTGGGGCAGACTGATGATGAATTTTCTAAAACTGCGCTAATATACTGAATCGGCCCATGTCCCCATGACTGGCAAACGCACCTGCGAATTCTTCGTCCATTCTATTATCAGGTGTTAAACAGAGGGTGCTGATCTCGGCTCTTGACATTGTAACCTGATCTCCGGGGGTCTGCCTCTCTGTGGGAATGTCAGTAGTAAGAGAGGTTTAGTTGTAATTAAAGAGAGGCTCGATTTTCATACGTCACAAGCGGAGATGATAATCATTGTTACCACAGCTAAGGTGGATTTCACCACACTTACTGTTGAAATCACCTCAGTGTTAACCTCACGTGTTTTCTTTACTGTTCACTTAACCTGATTATTGAATCATATGTATTCATTGGTTATAACAGCTTAGTTGTTGCTGCCTGAAAGATACTGTTTACCACATTTCATCTGTACTTGACTCGCTTAAATGTATGTTTCACTTGTTGTTTACCACAGCTCGTTGTTGGAAATGATTTTATAGTAGTCTCCTTCAGTCATAACTGATTATTGGAATGCCCCAGAATATTCTTTTCGCTTCTGCTTGATGTGAGGGCTTCATTTTGCCCAGTCTGAGGTGGCGTTGGAGGGAACATCGCCATTTGGTGCAGTCGGCAGTGTCATCCTCCCAGGTTGCTGGATTTATATTCAGTGCCTTCATGTCTCTCTTTCACACATCTTTGAACTACAGCAGCAGTCGCCGAGCTGTTCTTTTGTCATCTGCCAGTTGTCCATAGAAAATATCTTTTGGGATACAACCATCTTCCATGAGGCGGACATGGCGAAGCCAGCGTAGTCTGTGCTGTCTAGGCAGTGTATACATGCTGTCAAGGCCAGCATGTGACAGCACAGATCACATCCATTGTTTTCAACACTGCACATTTAAGTTGACCTCACTTTCTGTTTGTCCAAACACAGCTGAAAGTGACTTCATTGATCATTGTTGATGATTGTTCCCAATTTGTTTTCTCCAGGTGACACAGCAGACCTGATCTTTGTGTTCTTTGACCCCATTGGTCAAGCCTTGTGCAAGCGAACACTTAACCTCGTGGAGACCTTGAATGACAAACATGCTGACAGGATCAAGTTTTACCTGAGCAAAGCTGATGAAGCTGGTCATGAGAGTGATAGACAGGTGATTAATTGACTGGATTATGTACAACATAGCAACAGCAGTGGAAGACTGATTGGATTATGTCCCGTGTAGTTCCCGGCAGTCTCTGAAGAGACAAAGAAAGATTAAGACTACTGCACCCTCAGACATGTCGGACAAGATGACTATAATGAGGTGGTTGCAAGAGATTAGTAACATCAACATGTAATACAAATTGTCACAGCAATCACCACTGCAAGAGCATGTGACTGCTTGGTGCAGGCTTCCTGCAAGTACGCCAGTGACAGTGGAGGCTCCATCTCCATAAGGAGTGCAATAAAAATGATGATGATAAGATTATATACAATGTAGCCACACTGTTGGTAGACTGACAAATGTTGTTAGTGTGTACTGTTAGTCATAGTAGCCACACTGTTGGTAGACTGACATATGTTGTTAGTGTGTACTGTTAGTCATAGTAGCCACACTGTTGGTAGACTGACAGATGTTGTTAGAGTGTACTGTTAGTCATAGTAGCCACACTGTTGGTAGACTGACAAATGTTGTTAGTGTGTACTGTTAGTCATAGTAGCCACACTGTTGGTAGACTGACAGATGTTGTTAGTGTGTACTGTTAGTCATAGTAGCCACACTGTTTTTAGACTGACAAATGTTGTTAGTGTGTACTGTTAGCCATAGTAGCCACACTGTTGGTAGACTGACAGATGTTGTTAGTGTGTACTGTTAGTCATAGTAGCCACACTGTTGGTAGACTGACAAATGTTGTTAGTGTGTACTGTTAGCCATAGTAGCCACATTGTTGGTAGACTGACAAATGTTGTTAGTGTGTACTGTTAGTCATAGTAGCCACACTGTTGGTAGACTGGCAAATGTTGTTAGTGTGTACTGTTAGTCATAGTAGCCACACTGTTGGTAGACTGACAGATGTTGTTAGTGTGTACTGTTAGTCATAGTAGCCACACTGTTGGTAGACTGACAAATGTTGTTAGTGTGTACTGTTAGTCATAGTAGCCACACTGTTGGTAGACTGACAAGTGTTGTTAGTGTGTACTGTTAGTCATAGTAGCCACACTGTTGGTAGACTGACAAATGTTGTTAGTGTTTACTGTTAGTCATAGTAGCCACACTGTTGGTAGACTGACAAATGTTGTTAGTGTGGACTGCTATAATAGCCACACTGTTGGTAGACTGACAAATGTTGTTAGTGTGTACTGTTAGTCATAATAGCCACACTGTTGGTAGACTGACAAATGTTGTTAGTGTGGACTGTTATAGTAGCCACACTGTTGGTAGACTGACAAATGTTGTTAGTGTGTATTGTTAGTCATAGTAGCCACACTGCTGGTAGACTGACAGATGTTGTTAGTGTGTACTGTTAGTCATAGTAGTCACACTGTTGGTAGACTGACAGATGTTGTTAGTGTGTACTGTTAGTCATAGCAGCCACACTGTTGGTAGACTGACAAATATTGTTAGTGTGTACTGTTAGTCATAGTAGCCACACTGTTGGTAGACTGACAAATGTTGTTAGTGTGTACTGTTAGTCACAGTAGCCACACTAGTGGTAGACTGACAGATGTTGTTAGTGTGTACTGTTAGTCATAGTAGCCACACTAGTGGTAGACTGACAAATGTTGTTAGTGTGTACTGTTAGTCATAGTAGCCACACTAGTGGTAGACTGACAGATGTTGTTAGTGTGTACTGTTAGTCATAGTAGCCACACTAGTGGTAGACTGACAGATGTTGTTAGTGTGTACTGTTAGTCATAGTAGCCACACTGTTGGTAGACTGACAAATGTTTCAGTGTGTACTGTTAGTCATTGTAGCCATACTGTTGGTAGACTGACAAATGTTTAAGTGTGTACAGTTAGTCATTGTAGTCACACTATTGGTAGACTGAATAATGTTTTAGTGTGTACTGTTAGTAATTGTAGCCACACTATTGGTAGACTGACAAATGTTTTAGTGTGTACTGTTAGTCATAGTAGCCACACTATTGGTAGACTGACAAATGTTTTAGTGTGTACTGTTAGTCATAGTAGCCACACTATTGGTAGACTGACAAATGTTTCAGTGTGTACTGTTAGTCATAGTAGCCACATTATTGGTAGACTGACAAATGTTGTTAGTGTGTACTGTTAGTCATTGTAGCCACACTGTTGGTAGACTGACAAATGTTGTTAGTGTGTACTGTTAGTCATAGTAGCCACACTATTGGTAGACTGACAAATGTTTCAGTGTGTACTGTTAGTCATAGTAGCCACATTATTGGTAGACTGACAAATGTTGTTAGTGTGTACTGTTAGTCATTGTAGCCACACTAGTGGTAGACTGACAAATGTTTCTGTGTGTACTGTCAGTCATTGTAGCCACACTGTTGGTAGACTGACAAATGCTTCAGTGTGTACTGTCAGTCATTGTAGCCACACTGTTGGTAGACTGACAAATGTTTTAGTGTGTACTGTTAGTCATTGTAGCCACACTATTGGTAGACTGACAAATGTTTCAGTGTGTACTGTCAGTCATTGTAGCCACCCTAGTGGTAGACTGACAAATGTTTCAGTGTGTACTGTCAGTCATTGTAGCCACACTGTTGGTAGACTGACAAATGTTTCAGTGTGTACTGTTAGTCATTGTAGCCATACTGTTGGTAGATTGACAAATGTTTAAGTGTGTACTGTTAGTCATTGTAGCCACACTTTTGGTAGACTGAATAATGTTTTAGTGTGTACTGTTAGTCATTGTAGCCACACTATTGGTAGACTGATAAATGTTTCAGTGTGTACTGTTAGTCATAGTAGCCACACTATTGGTAGACTGACAAATGTTTCAGTGTGCACTGTTAGTCATTGTAGCTGAGTGCTTATTTATACATTCACGTACATTGTTACCTATTAAAACAGAAGTCATTTCTTCTTCTTTGCACACTCTCAGACGTCAACTTGAATATTTTTTAAAGAAAGCATTGGTCAGCTTTAGGCTATGTGTATCTCCATAGAGTTTTTCCATGAATGGTACTGGTGACAGCCATATGTGCTTTCTTTGTTCCTCAAATGTTGCGCATCTTTGTAGCAGACGTTCAGAAGTCATTTTATCAGTGCCACAGTTATACTGATCAGTTGTTCCTATCGTTAGCTTGTAAATAGATGATATTCCAATCTGTTGTGGCCCGTGCAGAGTCTGAAGGTTAACACTTGTTCTCTCTTTTGCAGCCAATACCAAGTTGAAGACTCCTTGGTATTATCTACACTGTAGATCTAGGCTCTTCTTGTGGCTTTTTTGCCATCCCGAAACATGCTGAGTTGAAGACATGAGCTCCAGTTTCTTCAGCTTGGTGTGCATTTAAAGGAGTGTCAAATCTAGTCCCAAGCTAGGAGTAAGAAGCGTGTGGCATACTGTGCATTCCCCGCCATCCAAGGGGGCTCTCCAACTGTGCAGAGCTAAAATACAGTGCTATGGTTGTGGGCTCTCCCAAGGAATTATCATGTCCTACACAGAGCCACTTCTCAGTTCCCCCTGCCTATCACTGGATCCACAGTGAGATCCTCCTGCATGCAGTCAACTAGGTCAAAGCCAAAGAATTATGTCTGGTGTTCAAGTGACTTCTCCAAGCTTAGTGTGCAATGCTGGGTTCTCAACATGTTTCACCACAAGGAGAATCCCTGGAAGTGTGTGGATGATTTCAAGAGTCAATGAGGATGTAATTAGCCTCACAGACATAGTTTCAATTCCATATAAGTATATTGTAGCTTTGTACATAGCTGGTGGTCATATAAAGAGGACTTCAGATATGCCTCCATGCATTTGTTGTTATAGTTGATCTTATTTTCTTTCATTCAGTCTCTTAAATGTTACGTTTCCACTTCCCCAGCGAGTCATGATGCAAATAGTACAAGAACTGTGCAAGAGGCCTGGTCTGAACCGAACAGGCTTTGACATGCCTACAATTTACATCCCTTCCATGAACCAAAAGGTCAGTAATTATGTAAGGCAAAGCTGAAGGGAATGAAATGTGTCATTGGTGGCTCACATATTAATATGTTCAGGAATTCAGTCTTCACTATATGTGCAGAATGTGTTATTGTTTTTTTTAACACATTGTAAATGAGCATTATTTCCTATTTTCCAGCCCCATGTCCTGGGCATGTTACAGGACAAAAATGTGTGTTATTTATGTATAAATTAGTCCCATTGCATATACTGCTGAAGGGGAGTGAAGTGTTAGAGAAGCTCTTTAATCTGTGACTTTTGTCAAGAACACTTCAAGACTGAATAGGACATTCTTGGTAGTGTGACACTTCGGGGGGGGGGGGGGGGGGCACCTTACAACTTTTGCAGATACACAAAGTCTCTGCATTCTTTCTTCTGCACTGTGCGTATATGCACTTCTCTGGTTTTCCTTACAGGCCGGAATATGATACATTCTGCTTTACAATATGATTTCTGACAAACTTCCAGGGGATCTTTCTTTTTTTTTTTTTTTCTTCACATTTGACACCTTGTGGAGCATGAAGCCAACATGAACCACCACCGCTAGAAGAGTATAAATGGTTTATAGCAGGCTTCCTGGCTAGTGACCAGCTGCAGTGTTAGTTCCAGGGGTTCTTTATGAGGAGCCCTTTTATATGTGGCAGGAGGACCTTCCTACTCCAGACTGTTCTTTGACACAGCTTGGTATTTTCTCAAAAAAACATATATATATATATATGTTTTTGTTTTTTAATGACAAGTATATTTCTGTATTTTTATTTAGTTATTATGCAGAAGTTATGTAACTTTATTTTTTTAAATAAAATTTTGGCGAGGCATGCCTCGTTCAACCTAAACACAGGGTCCGCTTGTTACGTTAGGGCACATGTCCAGATATAGAGAGTAGTCTGGTTTGTATTTGTCATCTGCTACAAGATTTTTGTCTGACATTGTTGACCAGCAAGTTGTATACATTAACATCAGATTGTCTTTTAAATACAACATTTTTCACTTTTGCCCCCTATAGAACATGGAGCCATAACAGAAGCTAGCCCCCTTGCAATAAAGCTGCACAGAGAATTGACATGCTTATGCAGCAGTGGTTTCTGTAACAATCTGTTTGACATGATGAGTTAGCCAGTGCCAAGCCACAGCCTCCTATTAGTTGCCTTGTAAGACATGCCTGAGGGAGCAGTAGTCATATTCTTTCTTTGTCTCGTAATAGACCCCTAGAAACTCTTTGGCAGGCATGCTAGGTCTTAGCCACCTTCCGGGAAGTACCCAGTTTTTATTTTTATATTTATTTACATTCTTATGTGTCCTATCTAACCCTCACTTTTTCTTTCCATTCCCTGACGAAGGCCTTGTGGCTGCAATGTTGGCTATTTTATTTGTCTTTTGTCCTCATAAGACGAATCACCTTTTTTCGATTTTTTTTTTCATACCCATCCATAGAAGATACAAGGGGCAGGGTTGTATTTCAAATACGTCATTAAAAAAGTTTGAGCCAACACTACATTAATTCCTAGTTCAAGAATAATAACCATTTTTCATCTTTGTCTTTCTCTTCAATCTTTAGACTGTCAAAGCAGTCAGTGACCATCACGCCTGTTTGCGTCTTGTAGGGCAGCAACAAAGTGCTTCCACTTTGCTCAGTCGGCGGCCATCCTTCACTCAGTGCCCCAGCTCTGATTCATTCTTTGCATCTTGACCTCCACAGTTCTCCGCCAAGTTGTTTTTGGTCGTCCTCTCTTTCGCTTTCCTTCGGGGGTCTATATTATAGCTATCCTTCTGATATCTTCAGGGTCTCTTCTGAGGACTTGGCCAACACAACTCCAGCATCTGCCACCTATGATGATGTGCATGTTCTCTTGGTTTCTCCAAGTAAGCAGTTCTTGGTTGGTGAGGGTTTTCAGCCAAAAGATTCTGAGAATTTTCCTAAGGCAGACTTCAACATTTCCTTCTTTGTTACACTCCAACATTCTGCCCCATAGAGGAGCACAGAAAGTACACAGCTCTCATATAATCTTAATTTGGTGTTTGTACTGTACTGAGAGGACTTCCAGAAGTTGTTAGGACTAGCAAAATCTGATCTCGCTTTATTCATTCTGATGTTGATGTCTTTGCTTGTTCCGCCATCTGCTGTTACTATACATCCTGGGTATATAAATGTGTCTGTCTGATGATTTGTTGCCCTACAGAAATTCAGGAACAAAATCGGACAAGACACAAGCAGCATAAACGGTTAACAGAATTTACCCAAATTACAACCAAAAGGCTGAACAAGGTATTAAAGCTTGGTAATAGATTTAAAAAAAAAAAGAATGACAGTTGATATTTATAAATATGAAGAATATGTTGTCAGAACAGAATGTATTTTGACTGTTTCATATTTAACTTGTAACTTTTATATGTTTTCTTTGTAATGAACAGGGCAGTCGCTGTGCTAATCAGATAGAGGAAGTGTGTAGGGAGATTGAGAAGACCATCAACCAGACCATCCAGAACACGCTGAACTCCCTTGAGAGGGACTGTGACCAGATCTCCCAGTTGGTGGAAGATAAGCTTAGAGAGGACAGGTAAAGAGAAGTGTCACAACAACTGTCATCATGAGAGGTCTTCTTTTTGAAATTTCACAATCAAGAGGTTCACACACTCCTGAGCTTTCATAAAACATTGCATAAAATATGTTTGTACACATTTGCAAGGGCATATAGATCAATCTGCACGCATGACATACACAACACCTAGTTGGTGCATTTTCTTTTTGATGGCTTGTCACTTGGTATTGAAATGATTCATTCTTTGGAGTTCTGTTGCAGTTTTTTATTTCTAAGTTTTATGTCTTGGTAGTGCAGATATTCTGCTAGTCTTAACAAATGTTTGTCACTACATTTCTTTTCTGAATTGTAGCCCCAGATTTTACATTTGTCTGAAATACTGCCACACTTTTTTATCACAGCTACTATTTTTAAACGTGTGATTTTTACTTCAGTTTTGACAGTTTACCAATGACAGGTTTTTCTGTCCCATAACAGTAACCAGATGCAAGACCGCATGAAAAATACTTGAGCGGCGGTCACAACAGTTGGGTCTGAAAATACACTGGGAAAAGACAAAGATTATGAGAAGAAATGCAGTGAAAGATTGCACGGGAAGAAACACCCGTTCAAGATGTATTGTCTGACATTCCTGGCAGCAATATAGAACTGAAGGAACAAATGGTGATATCTAAATCAGAATACAAAGGGCTAGAGGAGCTTTCATTGCACTGAGAAGTCAATAGAAATCAAAAGAGATCAAGTCCAACACAAAAGTCAGAAGTTTCAGCTCAAATGTTAAGTCAGTCCTATTGTGTGGCTCTGTAACATGGAGAGCAACAGAAACAACAAGGATGTCACAAACTTTCAAAAATGGGTATTTGCATAAGATATAGGCCTTGAAATGGCGTGACAAGGTCATAAATATGGAATTGGAAGACATAAAACCAGATAGGTGTCAGGGGAACAGGAACTGAGAAGAAACTGGTGATAGAACAGATGCTCAAGAAAATGTTTACTAGCATTACAAGGCAGCTTTTGTTCTGAAATGTGCAAGGTGAGAGAGGTAGGACACCAAAAAAACACATGGAGAAGAGAACTGGAAACAGGTGAAAAGGATCATGACGACCTGCAAAGATGATGACGATTTAGCAGTTAATGTAAGGGTGGATACTCTAGTGTGTACCATGACTGTTGGATGATTGATTGTCTGTACCATGACTGTTGGATGATTGTCTGTACCATGACTGTTGGATGATTGTCTGTACCATGACTGTTGGATTTTTTCTACTTCTTGAAACCTGCATTTGAATAGTCCATTATGCATTGAAAGGGAATCCCCAGGGAAAACACAGATGAAGGAAAAACCCAAAACAGCTGGACAAACAAGTAATAGGAACAGAAGACTCCAAGGAATGCCTTGAATCGACATCCTGATACATAGTAAAGATTGTAATAAGCAACCTGTTATGTGCAGATAGTACAAGGGCTTATTTGCATATAGATTTTCTAGTTTACCTTGTTCGTTATCCAGGTTTCATCTTATGAATATAGATTTCTGATCTCTCATATTGTGTTATCCACAGCCTGTGTGGCTCCCGTAATTTGCGTGCCAGGTTCCGGGGACTGTGTTATGGGATGGTAGGAATGATTCTCCCTGTCCTGCTTCTGGCAACATTCTTGATCAGCTCGTCTCATGCAACATCCTCAGAAGAGATCATGACACCATCACCAGAACTGTCATGGTATGTACTCTAGAAGGAAAGTGAAAGCAAGGATGGCCAAAAGCCACCAGGTGGAGAAATTTGGAGGCAGAGATGCTGAGCATGAACCAGAGCTGGGGGCTATCGGCTGAGCAGAATTGAGACAGTTTGTTGCTGCCTTACAAGACGCCACCAGGCGTGATGGCAATTACTTCCATACTCCTCAGGGAGCATATTATAGGGAGAAAGGTTTGGTTTATAGACGGGTGGGGGACAAGAGACAGTAGTTCCACTCCCCTATCGGCCCCGACTAATGCAGGAAATGCATTCAACCCTGCCACCCCCGATTAAAGTAGTGCGGGCCCTAGTTAGACAGGTCTCCTTGAAACACTTCTGGCCAGGTATGCGACAGGAAATTCAACAAAATGTGCACGATTGCTCGGACTGCCATAACCTGGACAACCAGATTGGTGAAAACCATGAGACTACTAAGAAAGAGTTTGAGCAGAGCATCCAACACCCAATATTGGACAGCTTGTACCTCTACTCACCACTTCTGTGTAGTAAAACAGAGTTACGACAAGCACAGATGGCGCCTTACTCTGAACAGGGTCAGATAACGACAACCCATGCTTCAGCTGGAACTTTCCACACTGAAGATGGAATCTTATTTCAACGAACAAGGCTGGGACCTCGACAATTAGTCATCCCACTCCCTCTAAGGCCTCATATTATAAAATCAGCACATGTATTACCCTCTGGTGAACATGTTTACCGCTTATCTGAAATATTCATTGTTTGTTCGTTGTGCTATCAAGACCTGGGAGTAACAAGATTGATTTTGTTGTAGAACACTTATAGCAGTGAACGTTGGTTAATTATACCAACAAAGATTGTAAGCAGTCAGGGTACACATCACACTTAGACAGTAGGAGAGAAAGAAATGTTACAAGGACATTCGAGAGATTCAGACTTGCTTTACTCAGTTGCACCACTTCACTGTTTATTGATTACCCCATATCCCTGAAGAGCATAGGCTTTCAACAAATTCATGTAAAGTCTTCCCGTCTTTTGCTAACATCTTTTGCTATCATCTTTTGCTATCATCTTTTGCTATCATCTTTTGCTATCATCTTTTGCTACCATCTTTTGCTACCATCTTTTGCTACCATCTTTTGCTATCATCTTTTGCTATCATCTTTTGCTATCATCTTTTGCTATCTGCTCACTCTTTTCATGTCTTCATTTGTCTCTTTCAGGTATGTCTCCAGATCTCTTTTCCATGAATTTCTTTGGTCTCTCCCTATTTATCTTACTTAAAGGGATTCCAGAATGCTGACAGCCTTTTAATGCTGTCAGCTGGTGTTTTGTACCTATCCAGTGGCAGCATCATTTCTTCATATCTCTTTCTACAAGTATTTGTCTGGTTCTGTCCATCAGTCCCATATTAGTTATTGACCCACAGCGAGCGTTGCCTCACAGGGCTGTGCATGGTGTTCCTGGGACAATGGGGGCCTCCCATGGTGATGCAGAAATGTGTGTGTCGATCAGATGATGGTCTTGAGCAAGTCGATATTTTTTACCCTAAAATGTCTAAGGACATGAGGTATTGCATATATATGTGTTCTGGTGCCCGACTGTATCGGCTACGCTGCTCCTCTGGATTCACCAGCTTTGTGGGTCATGCTGCATTGGCAACAGCTTGACCTCTTTACTCAAGCTCCCCAACCTCACATTGGCCAAGATATTGTCTTGGGAGTGTGTTCCTATAGTCACTATTGACGGAAGGGGATACAACTACAGGCATACCTCAGAGATATTGCGGGTTCGGTTCCAGACCACCGGAATAAAGCGAATATCGCAATAAAGTGGGTCACACCCATTTTTTGTTGGCTTCCCAGTGCATATAAAAGCCTAAAATCATGTTTACACTATGTCCATTAAGTTTGCAATAGTGCTAGGTCTAAAAAGAACAATGTTCTGTAAAATTAAAAATAGTCCATACTATATATAATTTCAGGGTCCCTTGAGCTCTGCATGGAGAAGTGTGCCAAAGGAGTACACTCATTATATCATTACTGCTATCCTAGGCCTGGCTCTTATAATGCTGCTTGTGGCCAAACTTTCCTCAAGGTAACTCTTTGTAGTCCATATGTGCCACTGTGTTTAGTTCAGGAGTTAGCCTTTACTGACTTGTTGAGCTGTATTTTGGCTGGTATTATTATATATTGAGATGGTGTACATGTAAAGCAAACTGCCACAGAATGTGAATGCTTGGTTCAGGCTTCCTGGTAGGATGGCCAGCTGCAGTGGTGGCTGCATGCTCCATCAGAAGCAAAAACCAAAATGATTATTTGTATACATACACACACACACAATGTGGTTGCATTTTATGCCAGAGATGGGTTTCTGAAGACTATTTCTTCACCTTAATCTTTGTTCCAATGAAGTTAAGGAAACTCGAGATGTAGCACATTCAACTTCTGTTCCAAAGTTATTGATTTTTGGATGTGTTGTTTTTATTGCCAGCACCACCACTTTATGATCATTCTGATAACATTGTAATGAGATACAACACAGATTTTAATCTATAACAACAGTGAATGTTAAAATAACAATGCAATAATTGGCAAAATCACTCACAGAATTCCCTGTTCACATAGAGAATGGTGTAGTACACATGATACTGTGTTTCTGTTTAAAGTGGCGCCAACATGTGGCAGGAGCATAAACACACACTTTTGAAATACATAAGTAATTGTTGCAGAATCGTGTCATTATTGGAGATTTTATTTCAAATTTTGCACACAAAGTGGAACTTGATTAATATTTTTATACTAGCAGATAGACCCTGCGTTGCCTGAGTGAAAAAAGAAACGGAACTTTTTATATATCACCTGGTTTATCATCATTTTTGTATGCTGCTTACCCACAATATAATTACGTCGTCACTTTTGTAGACTGAGTGCACCAGTTTCAATGAAGCCATCAATATTGACAATGGGTGGTGAAAAATCATAGCGGGCATTATCAGCAGAATTCAATAGCGAAATAGTTGAAATGTGTGTAGGGGATTCCAACCAGATGAAATGTAAAAGCATATCATGCAAAATTACCTGAATCAAACAAAACAACTAAATGTATAAACCATACAAAAAAGATGATGTGTAAAGTGTGGTGGTAACATGTACATGCACAAACTTATATGACGTCATCATTTTTGTATGGTATTTACCCATAAGAGCCACAGTAGCGCAGTGGTTAGTGCACTGGCTTCCTAGCTCAGTGGTCCATGGTTCGATCCCCAGTTGAGGTGGGATTTTATAGACCACAAACGGCTCCGGGGTCGACCCAGCCTCATGAATTGGGTACCAGAGCAACTCTGGGAAGGCTATGGCTGGTGGAAGGATGCTGACCGCATCACCCGTAGTGTGCCGATGGTCAAGAAAATACGGGCGTAACACTATATTTCCAATATGCCTCAATGGGCATGTAACATGATTCTCTACCTTTTTGTTAAATTTTTATTTACCCATAATACAATTACGTCATCACTGTAGACTGAGTGCACCGATTTCATTGAAGCCATCAATATTGCCAATGGGCGAATAGATGTTTTTATACAGTGTGATGTCAAGTATGAAAATTTTTGAAAAAAAAAAATAGTTGACGTTGGCACTCCTTGACCCCTGAAGATGTTCTGTGCAAAATTTCATGACCATGGCTTCAACGAGGCTGGAGCCCACTCCAAACACACTTTTGAAAATATATATGATTGCGCTATTTCAGATTTGTACAATTTAAATTTGAATTAAACTTTGTTGTTTAACATGTTTCAGGGTCATACTGTAGGAAAGACTTGACATTTGAATTGAAGATTTTTTATTCTGAAGAAAAGAATGGTATTATGATAAAGGGTTTCCCACTCAGTATTTGTCTGATTTGTAAGTCTTATATAGTTCACACTTACTCATTCATTTCATTGCCATACCACATCCTCATGGAATGGGATTCTGAGTGCTAGCAGTATCTTGGAAAGCCGTATGAGTTGCTCATTAACATTTACTTTTGTTGTCTTTGATCGTGTTGCCAAATATGGTTAATTTGCTGTTGTGCTCAATGGTGCTTAACTATTGTTATTGTTATACAGAATTGACATCATTGCACTCCAGGCAAATCCATAGGTGCTCAGCCTCCATCAGTATATGTCGAAGAGTGTTAATGCTAACTGTTCCTGTAGCTCGCTGGTTGTAAACACGACGGATGCATCCTCTCATACGTCCATCTCTACTAGCCTTATGTTTGATGCCAAATTCCTACAGTCTTAACTCATTCTCTAACAGGCGATCATTAATTGTTCTCAGTATATCTCCCTTATCCATTTCTGTGTGTCCCCACTATGGGTGCTCTTGATGCTAGTCTGTCAGCTCTTTCATTACCACATACCCCTGCATGACCAGGACAGTATATCCACACCAGCTCTTGTAGACTGGAAGCTTGTATGAATGTTTTCCATTCATGCCACAACCAACCACTTTGAACCTTCCGAAGCGGGACACAATGATAGCCTTTGTGAATGAAGTTTCAGTTATCCACCTTAAGGCTGCAGTAACAGCCTCGACCTCCATTCTCATGCTAGAAGTTGTTATCTTGTAAGCCCTGCTATGGTCGGCGACGATTCTGCCCTGTACCTGAGCAGATAAGCCCCAACCGGATTTCTCACCAAGGATCACAGACCCATCTGTATATACAATGGCATCAAGATCCCCGGAATGATCATGTATCAGTTGATTATTTCCAGTTCTGCTTTTCCATTCCCCCAATTTCTACACTCTCTACTTAATTATTAATATTTGCCAGCTGTGGTTAAACTTAATAATTTTTGCCTTAACTGGTAGACTATTATATTTTCTGAAATTCATCATCATTTCACTCCAGGCTGTCTGTGGAGCCACCACTGTTGCTGGTCTGTAGGAATCCTGTACCAAAACATTCATATGCTTGTAGTGGTAGTGTCTTTAGCAATTTTTTTTACATGATGAGGGTGGCCATCCCCACGCATGACCTTGTATTAGCCACCTCTTATCCTCTTATGACATTCGGGGTGGGGGGGGGGGGGGGGGGGAGTAGGCCTAATCCTTATTTGGCTGCTCAAATCACTCCAGGAACTACATATATTTCATGGTGCTGGTTAGTCATAATTTCCTCTGCCAGTTAACTGTAAAATTTATGACTGCTGTTAAATATGGATTCCTCAGCCCTAGTTAAACATGATATATCCTGTTATAAATGGTGGCTGATATCATATAGGGCTGGAAACCTCATCATGTAAAACACGTTGCTGCAAGTACTACCATGGCAAGAACACATGAATTCTTGGCGCAAGCTTCCTTACAAAGGGATTTGTTGCAGCAGTAAGGAGTAAAAAAGGAAATAATCTCTTCTTGTCACAAAAATTACTTTAGAAACCACGACTACAAGAACCCAAGAGCTTTGACGCAGGATTCCTGTAAAGAGGCCAGGCGTGGTGGTTACTCATTGTGTTGAAATAAAGCCAGGAATATATTCCCCATCATAAAATAATGTCATTGCTGATTCTTTTATCAACAGAACCATGCCGACACTGACAAGGAAGCAGAAGAAAAAACTGACTGAGATCAGTGACTATGTGCAGAGCACCGTGAAAAGTAAAAAGGTGGGAATCAGTCCTGTTTTGAATCTAACAGTGAAAGCTTTTGAACTATACATATCCTTCATGGTATATCCGGGGGGGGGGGGGGGGGGGGGGGGGGGGGGGGGGGGGGGGTGTACTGGAGTGTTGGACATAAAGGTAAATCAAGTTCTGTAAATCAAAGACTCAATAGAGGCTAACTCAGTCTCTGTATAGTGAATATAGTATTTGTGTCCAGAGTATAAGAATACTGTATGTGGGTCTATTTATCAGTGGTACAAGAGATGAGAAGAAGACGCTGGAGATGGATAGGACACACATTAAGGAAGCTTGTTGATAGTATTACCAGGCTGTCCTTGTGCTGGAACCCCAAGGGTAAGAGAGGTGGAGGAAGACCAAAGAACGCATGGAGAAAAGAACTGGAGACAGACATGAAGAAGGCATAGAAAGACCTTGACCTGATGGAACAAGACAGGAAGACCTGGCATAAGTTTGTTGAAGGCCTATGTTCCTTGGGGAGCTGCAAGATGATGGTAATAAAGAGGATGATACAATGTCCAGTTGTAATCAATATGACTCCAGTTTTAACTAGATTAACTGGCAATGTCCAGTTGTAATCAATATGACTCCAGTTTTAACAAGATTAACTGGCAATGCCCAGTTGTAATCAATATGACTCCAGTTTTAACAAGATTAACTGCCAATGTCCAGTTGTAATCAATATGACTCCAGTTTTAACAAGATTAACTGTCAATGTCCAGTTGTAATCAATATGACTCCAGTTTTAACAAGATTAACTGCCAATGTCCAGTTGTAATCAATATGACTCCAGTTTTAACAAGATTAACTGTCAATGTCCAGTTGTAATCAATATGACTCCAGTTTTAACAAGATTAACTGGCAATGTCCAGTTGTAATCAATATGACTTCAGTTTTAACAAGATTAACTGCCAATGTCCAGTTGTAATCAAAATGACTCCAGTTTTAACAAGATTAACTGCCAATGTCCAGTTGTAATCAATATGACTCCAGTTTTAACAAGATTAACTGGCAATGTCCAGTTGTAATCAATATGACTCCAGTTTTAACAAGATTAACTGCCAATGTCCAGTTGTAATCAATATGACTCCAGTTTTAACAAGATTAACTGCCAATGTCCAGTTGTAATCAATATGACTCCAGTTTTAACAAGATTAACTGCCAATGTCCAGTTGTAATCAACATGACTCCAGTTTTAACAAGATTAACTGCCAATGTCCAGTTGTAATCAATATGACTCCAGTTTTAACAAGATTAACTGCCAATGTCCAGTTGTAATCAATATGACTCCAGTTTTAACAAGATTAACTGCCAATGTCCAGTTGTAATCAATATGACTCCAGTTTTAACAAGATTAACTGCCAATGCCCTGGTGTATAAGAACAATGAACGTCAGAATAAATGTTACACAAATTTAAACTTGACCTGTAATATTATCAAAACAGATGATAAACCCACATTAAAGATAAGCGTAAATGGGAAAATCCTGGAACAAGTCAAGAGCTACGTATATCTTGGTCATATAATAACAGAAGATGGCAGATGTGAAACAGAAATCACGAAGAGAATAGGAATGGCCAAAGCTACATTCAACAACATGAAACATATACTGACATCTAAACAGTTATCTCACAAATTAAAACTGAGAATCATAAAGTGTTATATATACTCATGGAAAAAAGTAAGTGTGCAGCACTCAACAGGGCACTGTGCGTGTGTTCTTGGGTGAACTCAAATGCAAGTTGGCACACATTTCTGTGTGAGTGTTGTTCACTTACCCGTGCAATTACAATTGGATCACTATTCATGGGGAGATAATCACGGTGCAAGATAAATCACGTGAAAAGTGCCGTAGGGGAGAATTTATCACAGATAAAAGGAAGGTAATTGTTTTGCTCTAATCACAAGAATGTGAAAACGTAATCGTTGAAATAGAGAGTACCAAGAGTTCAACAGAAACATCTTGTTTGACAATGCCAATATTGAACCAACAACAGCGAGCAATAGCTATAGGGATGTTAGCTGCTGGAACGACTATATTAGCTGTATCACAACATTTCAATGTTCACAGGAACACAACATCACGCATTCAAGCTCGTTTCCGCCAAACTGGATCCACCGCTAATCGCCATAGAAGTGGCCGACCACGAGTTACCACCCCTGCACAAGACCGTTGCTTACACCTTATGCACTTGCGTAACAGGTTTATTCAGGCAACATGGACTGCCAGGAACATTCCAGGTTTAAGACCCGCATCGTGCAGAACAGTGTGGAAAAGGCCCAGAGAGGCAAGATTTAATTTTTTCGTGGGGATGCCACACTGACTTTAGTTTTTCTCTTTCTTTCATGACACTTTCACTAAAATCAAAGTGATCACTTGGTCTTTTATTCAATATTCAACCACATTGTGTGCCAACTTTTATTTCATTTCGTCCATGAAATCATGCACAGTGCCCTATAAAGTGTTGCACACTTACTTTGTTCCATGATATTCTGCATTTCTGTATGGTGCGGAAACATGGACAATGAATAAGCATTTTGAAGAAAGAATTGAGGCTCTTGAAATGTGGATATATAGAAGAATGGGGCGTATCTCACGGAAAGAGATGAAAACAAATAAGGAGGTTTTAGAAAATCTAGGTATGAAAAGAGAACTAATGAGGGAGGTCAAAATTCGGCAGCTAAAATGCTTAGGCCACATAAAAAGGCATAACACCTTGCAGAAGACCATAACAGAAGGGAGAGTTGAAGGCAAACGTGCAAGGGGAAGACAGCGCTATAAGTGGGAAGATAACATCAAGAGATGGACAGGACAGAGTCTTATCAGAGTGCACCACCAAGACAAGAGACAGAAAACGTTGGAGATCCATTACAGCCAACCTTCGTTGTGGAGATGGCAACTGATGATGATGATGAATATTGTGGTATTCTACCTTAGTCCTATCTAAAAGAACTAATATCAGACTTTTGACGTTTTTAATATTTTATTACACACAGGGTTACAAACATGTCTGACCTCACATAACGGCCATCTTTCCAAGTCCCGTAACTCTCGCATCATATCTATATATAGGACACTACATTCTCTCCCTTTCTTGAATAACAAAACACTCTGATACACAAACTATTTTGCAAACATCACCAATAACAGACAGAGTCATTGTCAATACAAAACATAGTCATTGAGACGTCTTGGTACATTTCGGTGTCTAGGCGGTGGTCTGCCTGTTTGCGGTAACTGCCTGTTGTTGTCCATGGTGATGTCAGCTGGTTCTGTGGCAGTTAGTGGCAACTCATGACTGACAAAGTCATCTAAGTAATCATCATCTGGCTGTGATTTCTTTTTGGCTGATCTGGCTAGGTTTTCGTTGACTTTCTTGAAAAACGAAACATTTCTTGTCACAACTCTGCCTTCACCTGAAGCACTTATCATGTTTCCTTTGATTTTAGTAATCTGGTAAGGTTCTGGATTAAACCTCGGAGTTGACTTGCTGTTTTGTTCTTGTCGTACTAAAACAAAATCTCCTACTTTCAAATCAGACGGCTGCGATCGTAGTCTACGGTCTGCATGTTGCTTCATTCTGTTTTTAGCCTGTGCATCTTTTCTCTATAATTTCTAAGGAAAGCATACAGCTGTTGTCTCCAACACTTTTCTTCAACTGTGGCTGTTTGAATGACCTTCTTGAGATTTCTCATCATCCTTTCCACCTCCCCGTTTGCCCTTGGCCAGTAAGGTGTGATTCTTCTGTGTCTGCATCCAACATGGTGCATAAAATTATTCATGTCTTGACTGTTAAATGGGGAACCATTATCTGTTTTTAAAATTTCAGGAATTCCAAATGTCGAAAATATCTTGTCAATCACAGGAATGACAGTTCTTGCTGATGTGGAATTAATGATTTCAGCAACTGGAAATCTTGAATATTCATCTATCATGACAAGAATATACTGTCCACATGGTAATGGTCCACAAAAATCTGCAGAGACCTCTGTCCATAGAGCTTTGGGAAGCTCAGACATTTTCAAAGGTGTCATATGTGCTCCACTTTCTGTGCAAGCTTGACAAGCTAAACAATTTGCAGCAGTCTCTTCAACCATTTTGTCCAATCTGGGGGAACCATATTTTCTCTCTAACCAAACATTTGGTCTTGACTATACCTTGATGTCCTTCATGAGCTAACTTTACTGCTCTTCTCTGGAGTGTTCTAGGAATTACTATTCTTGAACCTCTCAGTAATAAATTGTCTTCAGTAAGTGTTAGTTCAGTTCTTAATCTGTGGAAAATATTAAGATCGTCTCTGTTCACATTAGAAAACTGTTCATAAGGAATGTTATTCCATTTATTATTTCTGATTATAAACTGAACTGCTTGCAACAGTGAGTCTTTCATGGTCTCTTCTTGTATTTCTTTGAGATCCATAGCTTTTGGAACGCTGTTCATGGCAAGGAATCTCACATATGTTTCTGTCTCTTCACTGTTTTTGTTCTCAGACTGCACCTTTAGTGGGTGTCTTGACATATAATCAACAGGATTATGTTTCCCAGGCTTGTATACAACATTAAAATCATACTGCTGCAGTCTTAAAACCCATCTTTCTATACGAGCAGGAGGCTTGGATGTTCTTTTTCCAAATATCATCTCCAATGCCTTGTGATCTGATATGATGGTGAACTTGCTGCCATAAATATATAAGTGAAAATATTCACAAGCCCACACTATTGCTAAAGCCTCTTTTTCTGTCTGTGAGTATTTAGTTTCTGTATCTGACAGACTTCTACTGCCAAAAGCTACAACATATTCTTTGTTTCTGTCATCTCTTTGGGTTAACATTGCCGCTAAACCGACTGGACTTGCATCCACTGAGATGAATGTCTTTCTGTTCCTATCAAAATAGGATGTACCAGCACTTTTGGATAGTTCTGATTTCAGCATATCTAATGCTTTTGACTGAGTTGCAGTCCATATCCATGGTGTACCTTTTCTTGTAAGCATTCTTAAAGGCTGACTGAGAGTTGCATAGTCTTGAATAAAACATAGTCTTGAATAAAACGTGAACAGTAGTTGAACATTCCCAGTAGACTTCTCAATTCAGATACATTGGTTGGTTCTGCCATTTCTTGAAGTGCACTAACTTTTCTGTGGTCTGGAACAATTCCCTTCTCAGAAAAAGTATATCCATAAAAATCCAATGTGTTTTTGCTGAATTCACATTTCTCTTTATTCAATGTGAGGTTATGCTGCCTCAGTCTGATGAATACCTGTTCTAGATTTTCATCATGTTCTTTCTGGGTTTTTCCATAAACCAGAATATCATCAGATACATTCAACTGTTCTTTCAGGCCCTGAAGCACATTTCCAATTATATTCTGGAATGCTTCTGCCGCTGAGGCTATTCCAAAACTGAGCCTTTTGTATCTTCGTAAACCTAGATGTGTTGAGAAAGTTGTGATGTATCTAGATTCCGGAGCTAATAGAATTTGATGGTAGCCACTTCTCAGATCTAATTTGCTGAAAACCTTTGCTCCATTTAGATCTACTATTATGTTGTCTATTGTAGGAGTGATGTGTCTCTCTCTTTCTATAGCTTCATTAGGCTGTCTCATGTCTACACAAATTCTTACATCACCATTCTTCTTGATGACAGGTACAATAGGACTGACCCATGGAGTTGGTCCTGAAACATGTTCAATGATATCTTCTTCTTCTAATCTTTTCATTTCTTCTTCTACTTTTTGCCTGATGTGAAATGGAATTCTTCTGTGCTGTTGTGCTTTAGGTTTCACATTCACATTTATGTGTAGTTTCAGCTCAAAATCTTTCAATTTACCTACACCTTGGAACAGGTCTGAATACTTTTCAAACAGATTCTGTGTTCTCTTGCTGTTGATGCTATTTATTATTCTGACAACCTGCAATGTAGATGCTGTCTTATGGCTCAAAAGAACTTCATGTCCACCTTCTACTACATAGACAGTAGTACTGGCTTGATGATGCTTGGATTCAATGGTTGTTCTGAACATTCCAACCACTTTTAATGGAGTCTTGGATGCATATGCATATAACGTTTTATTAGTGGGCAACAACTGTGGTCTTTTCTTCAACTGTTTGTACATGGTTGTGCTTATGACATCCACACTTGAACCCGTGTCTATCATTGCAGGCAGATGTGTATCTTGCATTTTAATGATTGTTCTGGGGACATCTGGTCTGTTATCCAGTGCATAAACATAAGCCTCTGAGCTGCTGTCAGTGTCTGTGGTGTTTTCCTTGTTCTCACTAACCTGTTGAACCTTATTTTTAGGTGTGAGACAGAACTTGGCAAAGTGATTTTGCTTGTGACAAATATGACACTCTTTCCCAAATGCAGGGCAGTTCTGTCTTCCGCCTTTGTGAGGATATTTCTTTCCACAACATTTGCAATTTGTATATGATTCTTTCTTGGAGTCAGATCTGGACGCATGAAACTGTGGTTTCTGTCTGCTATGTTTGTCAGCTAGTGTGACTGAATCTTGGGTTCTAGATCTAGAATTCTTAAATCGCAGTTTGTTGACAGTGTTCTCTTCTTTCTTCTCTATGTGTGTAGCCTGTATTTCTACAATTTCTAATGTTTTGCCAATCTGTAGTACTTCATCTAACGTAATGGATTTTTCACTTTGAAGAATCCTTCTTCTTAACTTCGATGATGTGCATGTCTGTATTACATGATTTCTAATTTCATCATCTTGATTCTGAAATTGGCAGTGTTTTACAAGTTGGCGTAACCTCGTGACGTACTGGTCTAAATTTTCTTCACCGTTTTGAATGGCCTGTCTGAACTTGAACTGTTCATACATCGTATTCTTCTTAGGGATGAAATACGAGGTCAGCTTTTGCTTCACCTTGTCGTAATCATCACTTGTATCGGCCATAGTCTGGTAGATGTCATATACATCTTCTCCGGCATAGTGCAATAGTAAACACTGTTTGCGTTTGACATCTTTGACCTCAAATGCCGCCAGACAGTTTTCGAAACGGCTTACCCATTTTTCCCACTTGGTTCCTATGTTCACAGCGTGATCGTACTGAAAAAACGTGATGGGTAACTCTAACATCCTCGTCGCCATTTGTGGTATTCTACCTTAGTCCTATCTAAAAGAACTAATATCAGACTTTTGACGTTTTTAATATTTTATTACACACAGGGTTACAAACATGTCTGACCTCACATAACGGCCATCTTTCCAAGTCCCGTAACTCTCGCATCATATCTATATATATAGGACACTACAAATATTATCAGCTGGAAATGTCCACCTTGCATACTTCTTTAATGGTCTATACATATGCACTGCATCACTTGCCAACCAATGTGCATGCTTGTTCATTATATCAGCTATAATAATTATGCAGTATTTTGCATCCACAGACAAATACTGCTCATTATTTAAGAAGGATAGCAACAATATTGTCTTATTATGCCTCTTTCATAAAAGTATACATAGACATTAAACCTGCCTAATTGTAGTACAAAGAAACATACATGAAAGGAATTGGATTATATAGACCAAACTTTCATCCTCACACATTATTCTGTAACAGATAGCAGATTTTTATTTATATTATACTTTTGTAGAAAATGATCTAATTTGATCCTTTACTCTTCACTGTGACCTGGCCTGATAACCATTTTTTTTTTTTTTTTCAGCAAACCTTGTACCAGGAATATTTGCAGCAAAGTGTAGCTGAACAAGACCTGTAACCTTTTTGTTACCTGTTGACCTTGTGTTATGACCCTGACCTTACCACAGTACTCCATACTTGGATAGGCCCCTATTGTCTTGGATTTTGTATTTATGTATATCTTCTTAGAACAAAATTCCATGTGATATGTTAATGAAACATCAATTTTCTTGTAATGTCAGTTAATTTGTTGGTTACATAAATGGCTAGAAGTGTAATAGAAATTGTTGACAGCTGCTTGTTATTAACTCTGCTTTATTGAAACAGTATTAAAATTTGATTTTAGTACAACAGACATATACGTTTTACTGTAGCTAATACATTTAACTCCCACTCTTTAATCTGGTTATAAAACAACCGTTATACTAGCGATTCCCAACCGGGGTTCTGGGAAGCGCCATAAGGGGTTCCTTGAGATTATTTAAATTAATATATAATTTAAAATAATGAGGGAAATTCTTTTTGGCTATTATCGATACTGGACTGATTTCTGTGCACTCCCTAATTTCTGATTGTTTAGCTATTATCGATAGCGGACTGATTTCTGTACACCCCCTAATTTCTGATTGTTTGCTCATTTAGTATGTAAGGTTACTGGGAAATGGCTGGGATAGAAAAGCATGTGTTATGCCAACAACCATGTTATATTATATTAACATAGGCAGGGCTTCTGCGGGTCATAAAAACTTACGAGTTCTAACCAGTGAAAAGCTTTGGAAACTGCTTTAGACCCTTCCTAAAATTGTAGTTGGAGAGAGGGGATGTGTAATAAACTTGAGATGACACTGGCAAGTGATAACTGAAGACCTCTTCATCTACTGTATTTACTGTCATATCACTATACCTACCTCATGAAGTCTGCATTCTGCCTCAGGCTTCTCTCATCACTATACATTTTCTCCCCTAAAAGGGTTATGACAGTCATGCTGACAATCTACTTGGAGATGATAGATAAATATAGGATTCTACATCCTGTAAAAATGATTCTTTAAGTTTAATATTGGTCCTCCAAGAGCATGTAAAAGTAACTGATGACTTGCCCCTATTTAGTGTCAAGAATCTTAAATCATGTTTTACAGGGGGATGCTTTGGTCCAAGCAAATTATGCCCTGTTGTGTATCTCTCCAACAGAACTGAAAGAACTGACCTTCTGTCCCTGAAAATAAACTACATTTAAAGTCGATAACCACTGCAGAACTAAGTGTCTTCGAGTGCGAAATTTTATTCTGAGTACTGTTTCTGTGTACATGCTGCTGAACATTTGTGTAGATATATCAGACCATAATGAAATGTATCATCCAGATAGTTATCCACAAAGTGAAATATCCTTATGGTCTAGATTCATGTGTTTACTGTTAAAACACAAGAATCTTGAGACTGTTTCTTGATAACTAAACTGTAGTTGATATGTAGGAACAAAGTTTGATGTAATCATTGAATCTTTTTTTTTATCTTTCACATAAGCATACTGCAAGGTGAAACAGTATCACATTTATTAGTACTTAAAACTTTATTTACCTAATAATTTTATTACGTGTTTTTTGTAACTATGTTATCTATTGTTTACCAGTTGTAGATTTTAATATTGGAAACTTTCTTCAGTAATCAGAACATCAGCTACCTTTTACAGGTAGAATAATTTGTCATTCTTCATGCATACAAGGCCACTATAGCATACGTCATGTAGATTACTACAGCACACACATCATGTAGATTACTACAGCACACACATCATGTAGATTACTACAGCACACACATCATGTAGATTACTACAGCACACACATCATGTAGATTGCAACTGAAGTCATGTAAATTGCTGCAGCATACATGTGATGTAGAACAGCACACACATCATGTAGATTATAACAGCTCAAGTCATGTAAATTGTTGTAGCACACACATGTAGATTTCTACATCGCACACATCATGTAGAACAGCCCACACATGGAAATTACTGCAGTACAAGTCATGCTGATTACAACAGCATACACGTAGATTACAGGGAGGGTGTGCTATTTAATAAAAGAAAGCACATGTAAAACCTGAGGATATAAGTCAAAGAATGAATGTACTGATAAGCAACATGCATGGAAGCATATCTGGAGTCATCTTTATATCATCACCAGCTATGCACAATGCTACAATATACAAATGTGGAAGTAAATCTCTGTCTGTGAGGCTAATTGCACCCTCATTGACTCGTGAAATCATCCACACACTTCCAGGGATTCCCCCTGCGGTGAAACTTGTTGAGAACCCAGCATTGCACACCAAGCTTGGAGAAGTCACTTGAGCCCCAGATGTGATGCTTTGGCTGCACGTAGGAGGCTCTCACTATGGACCCGGTCATGGGCAGGGGGAGCTGAGAGGTGGCTGTGTGCAGGACATGACAATTCCTTGGGAGAGCCCATAGCCAGACCACAGTATTTTAGCACTGCATAGTTGGAGAGAGCCCCCATGGATGGCGGGGAATCACAGTATGCCACACACTTCTTACTCCTAGCTTGGGACCAGATAAGATGATCCTTTAAATGCAAGCCAGGCTGGAGAAACTGCAGCTCATGACTTCAGCTCAGCAAGTTTCAGAATGGCAGAAAAGCCTAGATCTACAGTGTAGATATTACCAAGGAGCCTTCAACTTGGTATTGCCTGCAGAAGAGTGAATAGCTCAGCAGCCCTAGTTAAAAAACAACAGCTGATAAGCACATATTGTAATGGCAAAAAAAAGGCAAACAATACACAATGACAAGATTACAAATGAGAAAAGGAAAAGTTACATATCACTTTTTTGTCCTTTTGTGGACACTTTTGTCTAAAAAACTGAGGATAATGTCTTTTGCAAAATGTTATGGCACAATGTAAAAGGTAAAACATATACTAAGACAATAAATGAGAACGTGTAATCAGTACAGATAAAGTTATTATTATTATGTTAGTGTTATTATTATTCTTATAAAGCGGATATTTTCTTCTTCAACAATTCAGTATTTCCTTTTAAATAATCATGCAACTGATGATAACTTTTTTCTTTAAATTATATTGTGGAAGCAATGTTCAGTTGATGAAATCCACATAGAACCTATTTTTTTATTTTGTCCAGTGACTTTCCGTCATTGAAATAAGACTGTCCATGTGTATGCTGTGACCAGGTGCTGCAATGAAATAGTGTGCGATCATTAGATATTCAGAATGAAATTAAATTTTTACTGATCGTTTAAAAATGTGATTCATTTCTCATGTGCCAGCAACTGCATGAATTCTTCATCATTAGTATGTGACTTAAAAAAAATTATCTATTAAGTTTATCACAGCACTTGTATTGTCAAATGCAGCATATTTATCAGTTAAATATTGACCAGAAGTAATATCTTTCCATGTTGGTACTCTGTATAAGGTCATTCATGAAAAATATGTGAAATCACCTAATGTTTTCATTGTTATCTCTAGCGCTGTTCATGTGTTTATTGTCATCGTGGAAATTGTAACACAGCTGTCAAGTCCATCTCCTCAATTAACAACAAGGATATTCAGAATCTTCAAGGGCACAGACTTTTGACTCAAGCACTGCTTAAGAATGTCTATCACAGATTTAACACAATTTAGAACAACTGAACTACATTCCTTTCAATCCATTTAATATTTACCTGTAAAAATACTCTGAAGAAAGCTGGACAAACATGCAATTTAAAAAAATCCACCTGGACACTCAATCTTAAGGTGAAAAACATGACAGATGGTCACCCTAGTCAAAATATCACCTTGCTTTAAGAAAGGCTTGTTCAAGAAAACAGGGCTGTCTGAAATCCCAACAAAGGTATTTCCAATTGCCTACTGTCTCTCAGGAGGTGTTTTCACTGCATTGTGAAATACATGGAGATCACATACAATAAAAAATCTGATCACATTTAAAAACGAAAGCATGGAATAGATAAATTCTCTATAGTTACAGTTGGAGTTCTGAAGTTTAAAGGTAAAGGTCTGCATGACACTGCCATGGAGGAATGAAGTGTTAACGACTTTCACTTCACTAGGTCCAGCTTTTTTTTATGAGTTAGGATGACCCACCCTTCTTTGCTGCCTTTTGTCTTCTTTAACTCAAGAGCAGACTCAGGTATCTATGGACAGTTGGGCAGACTGGAGCATGATGCTATCAAGTTTCTATCCTGCAACCTATTTACTGAGTAAAGCCTTCTGCTTAGCCAATAGCTGCTTAGAAAAAAATGGACCTATGTGAATACCTTCACATTCATTTAGATGAGACTATTATGCTTATGTCACTGTCGTATGGTGTGTATTGGGGCAACTACAATAGTAATTAGATCCCATAACAGAAAAAGCCCCCAGCCTCATCTGAGTGTAGAAATTTACCTGTATGTAAATATTTCACACAGACAGCACGAGTGATACATTAACAAACTAGATAATGATCAAACGATTATTGGGTTTATTAATTAAATATCTCATATATAGGGTTAGTAGTGATTAGAACGTTTCTTTGATCCTTAGCCACCGACCGTCAAAGCAGTCAGTGGCCATCACGCCTAGTGGCGTCTTGTAGGGCAACAACAAATTGATTCCACTTTGCTAGGTCGGTGGCCATCCTTCGTACAATGCTCCAACTCTGGTTCATTCTTTGCATCTCTGCCTCCACAGTCCTCCGCCACCAGAGGGACAATTTTCCTTCCTTCAGTAACTCTGCATTTGTTTAGGCTATTCTTAAATTGAAGGACTTCCTGTTCTTGCCTTGCCTTATTCATTCTGATGTTGATGTCTTTGCTTGCCCCGCCGTCTAGTGTTACTATGCATCCTAGGTATGTGAAGGTATCTGTCTGTACCAGTTGCTGATTCCTTATTGATATGGGCTCAGGGTTGCTCACATTGAGTGTCATGACCTCTGACTTCTTTAAATTGATGTTCAAGCCCACCTGCTGGCTAAACTTATTAAGTCTATCCATTTTTTCCTGGATGTGTTGATGTGAGTGTGCTAGTAGTGCAATGTCATCTGCATATTCCAGATCTTCCAATGTAGAAAATGTAGTCCATCTTATTCCTCTTGGACTGCCCTCTGTTGTCTGGCGCATCACCCAGTCTATGACTGTTAAAAATAGAGTGGTTGATAAGGGGCATCCCTGTCGTATTCCTATCTTCACCTCAAAGGTTAGGTTGCTCTGCCCAACACTACACGTAAAGTTGGCATAAAGGCTTTTTATGTTTGACACTATGCAGCTTGGAATTCCACAAGCCCTCAGTATTTTCCATAAACTGTCCCTATGTTTGCTGTCAAAAACCTTTTCAAAATCAACGAAATTAATGTACAGCTGTCTTTGCCATTCTGAGCACTGCTCTATAATGTTCCTGAGAGTGAATATATGATCTACACATCTTCTGTTCTTTCTAAATCCTGCTTGTTCTTTCCTCAGTTTGTGGTCTACTGCTTTTGAAATTCTCTGTATAATTATCCTGCCTAGTATTTTGCTGTAAACTGAGAGATGAGTGATTCCTCTCCAATTATTGCAACTACAACAGTAGTTTTCGCCGGAAATAGCCTATGAGATATTATGAAGAAGGTCTCCAGAAAATGGCTAGTTAACACATTAACTACCGCAAGCCGCTGTCAGCGGCTCACAAAATAAACACATTTGGACCGCAAGCCGCTCAGAGCGCCAATCTAATTTTAGTAATAATACGAATGAAAAATGTACTGAAACACTTTCTGATCTGGTTTGAGATTTTAAGTTGCCACCGGAAAATAAATTCCCAAAGCATGGTAGTTGTAGAACACTGGAAAATTGATATTATGTTCAAATTTTTCAGCGTTTTGGGTTAGTTACCAAATTGTGCAAAACTGTTTACCGTGGCAACTGGTGATAGGACTACAAAAAATGCGTGTACATCTCGTCTAACGGCTGAATAGGATAGAAACGTGTTTCAACAATTGACTGATAGATCTAGCGACGAGGACAAGAGTGAAAACGGTGTGCACATTGATTGAAATTGTGATTTTGATAGAGATGGGGCGCAAGCAGTTATAATTGTGAAAATATTGCAAGTCCTCAGCCATCGGAGGGCCGTTAAATAGCAACAACTTCTATTAGAGTTACAAACGGTGCTTATTGTAATAGTACAATTCATTTATCTTTAAAATGACGTGTAATTCATAAAAATCTGTAAACAATTACGAAAACTACAGCTTACTTTGTGCAAACACCTACAGGATGAAAATGGGAACAAAATTTAATTCGGCCACAGTGTGTTTTTCAATTTGGTAGTTAATGTGTTAAGAAAAATAGAGACCTTTTCGAGATAAGGACAAGAAGAAAAGAATGTGAATGCTTTCCACTGGACAGTGTTTTCTAGTGAATTATGGAAAGAGTTCTGTTTCAAATGACCTTAAATTCTGCCCTTAGATCCCGTAACAGAAAAAGCCCCCAACCTCCCCTGAGTGTAGAAATTTACCTGTATGTAAATATTTAACACCGACAGTATGAATGATACATTAACAAACTAGATAATTATCAAACGATTATTGGGTTTATTAATTAAATATCTCATATATAGGGTTAGTAGTGATTAGAACGTGATGATGGTAAAAGATGATTCACCCAAAAAAACACAGATGAGATATTAATATTGTAGTTAATTAAATAGAAGAATGAACTTGTGTAAAGCAAAATGATGATGATGATATGATACATGTTACCAAAATGGTGAGTCATCTACACTGGCCATGTGTCTCTAAATGCTTCACCCGGGTAGGATGATTCACATGTATGCATAGAATGTCAAAAGTTGTTATACGTTATGTTGAGTGGGGTATCTCTAAGTCGAGGACATTCTGATGAAAACTTTTGTTGTACTGAGAATGTTGACAAAATAGTCCTTCACTGTTTGACAATATCTCTGTAGCGTTGACCAACAGTTAACAGTTGTCGTATAAAAAATGTCTGTTGTCTAATCTCCAAAGGGTACTGACCAGACTAGATATCTTCACGAAATGTTCTTGATTATGCGTGATTCATGAAATATACTTTGGAGTAAGCTGCACTTGATATCTGTATATCCAACTCAACTTGTGACTGTGGAGTCTGGTTCATAAAATGCGCTTAAGAGTGTGCTGCACTTAATATAAATATGAGAATCAACTTTTGAGCTCTTTACCTTGACTTCAGATGGTAAGCTTTTGATGGAGCTGAACTTGTTATTTGGATAAGTAATCAACTGTGAGCTTTAGATTGACTCATGTAGTTAGCTTTCGATGGAGCTGAACTTGATATAACTATGAGGATCAACCTGTGAGCTTTAGCTTGACTCATGTAATAAGCTTTCAAGTGATTTAAACTTGATTTAAATGTGTATTGAACTTGTGCGCACGTGATATAAGGTGACGAAAAATGTTGCGTCAACCATCTTAATCGTAGGCGAGAAATATTCCTTTTTAATTGAGGCATGAAGGATGTCTTATGGCGAATTCTGATATCCAAATGTACGCTTTGATAGCTTCTTTTTGGGTAGACGTTCAACATGTAATATGTCAACTCAGACTTCTGTTGGACTGAAGACACAAAAGTATTCGTAAGTTTTCACACTTAATATCAAAGGTTGACTTTCATTTATACTACTCCTTACTATTGATCTCTATGAATTCAATTCTAATGGTGTTAAATATATTGTGCGTGAGAGTGGGTGCACATGGAAGACTGTGATGATGATTTAACAGGCTAGATAAAGGTGAAGTATGAACTATTAATTACTTCCTGTCACCCTATCAACTTAGAGGAAAATCTTCTGATTTTTTTAATCATTTATAGGAAGGATGAATGAGAAACTGTCTTCCACACATGTAGCTATGATGCTAATGGTGAAAGTGGTCTTACTAAAACTAAGAAAAATTATTAGTAGTTTTTGAAAGATACACTAACTTGTTTCCCTTCACAAACTCCTGTAAGAAAACTATAAATGCCACTTATGAATTCAGTTTCCACACAGGAATAAACACGTGTATTAAGGCTAGGCATTGGGGATTTTTCTCTTCACCACAATGTTGGAAACTGGACTGATCTCTAGCGAACTGCGGGTACATTATATTCCTAAAAACGTCCAAGGTGGGTGTTTTGGGCCGGTGACATATAACTCCGCCCATAAAACTAATAGTTAGGCCACCATCTGGTCGCTCTTGCCTTGAATCTATCTGGTCCCCTGTCAGCACGTGTCACTGGCTAAAGTGGGTTGGGCTATTCGCCACCAACATTTTCCTTCGCGTTGCCTGTCAGTCTTTGCCAGACCGCCCAGTGTTTGCTGATTGGCCAGCTAGAAAAACTCACCTGTCCTCTGTCACAAATCTTGCTGCTCATTGTCGCTTGCATGTAAATTTCTGTCATTCTTTGTGAGACGGTTCTCCGTATGCCAGCTAACGAGTCCCTTTGTCGTGCCGGGCTATTGTATTACATGGCGGTTTGTTTAAACAGCCTGAGAAGAATTCTTCACCTGGCCAAGCGAGACGTCTCCCAAAATAATCAATATTTGTGTAATGTGGCCGTTCCAGCACCATTGTCACAGTGTGGTGACCCATCACTTGTTGAACAGCAGCTTAACAATAAAGAGACTAATCCTTTGTGTCAGCTGCATTCTCCTCAAAGTTAACAATAGTCCAAGGTGGTATGTCTGGTGAGGTTTACCCGGGGAATTAGATATCAAAGAAATTGTACCATGCCCAGGTGTTTGATTTTGATGAAACCAGATGTGTTTCACCAGATTTATCACGAGGCAATGTGGACTTCAAAAGATAATGCAAGGTGGAAGTCTAAATGAAAGGAGTGTAACAAGTCACAAGTAATAAAGATTACAGTTTAAAATCCAGTCGTGGTTAAAAGATTACTAGAACAACGATGAAAGAGCACAATGTGGGAGAAAGTAAAATAAGAAAGATGTTGGAAAAGATCGTGCGATAAGGCTTTGGCGCTCGTTTATCACAGTCACCTTGATCTACAAAATAAAAAACTTGAACCTGTTTCAATTTCTCAAATTCTGCTATAAAAGCATACATCAACCCCAGTAATAGAACATTGTTTTATTTCACAGGAATTGTTATAAGTGAGGAACACTCTAGAATATTTAAAAATTAGTTTTCTTCAACAATCTACAATATCATGATTTTTTCTGCAAACACTGTTTTCTGTGTGGTTCCCTGAGGTCTTCTAGGAGACTAAGATAGAAAAGACCTACTGCTTCTCGGGTAAATCCTTAGAGGTGACTAATAAAAGGTTGTGCATCAAGCTAGAAACCTTCTCATGTAACCTTCACATCGATACACAAACCACTGATAAAATAGTACACAAATTGTTATTGTTATAAAGAATTGACATCATTGCACTCCAGGCAAAACCATAGGTGCTCAGCCTCCATCAGTATATGTCGAAGAGTGTGAATACTAACTGTTCCTCTAGCTCACTGGTTGTAAACACGACGGATGCATCTTCTCATACGTCCATCTCTACTAGCCTTATGTTAGATGCCAAATTCCAACAGTCTTAACCTTGATGATTCATCTATTGTAGTGTCATTCTCTAGCAGGCGATCATTAATTTTTCTCAGTATATCTCCCTTATCCATATCTAGTGTCCCCACTATAGGTGCTCTATTAAGCTAGTCTGTCAGCTGTCATTACCACATACCCCAGCATGACCAGGACAGTATATCCACACCAGCTCTTGTAGTCTGGAAGCTTCTATGAATGTTTTCCATTCATGCTGCAACAAACTACTTCAAACCTTCCGATGCATGGACTGAGAGTCTGACACGATAGCCTTTGTGAATGAAGTTTCAGTTATCCACCTTAAGGCTGCAGTAACAGCCTCGACCTCCATTATCATGCTGGAAGTTGTTATCTTGTAAGCCCCGCTTTGTTCGGCAACGATTCTGCCCTGTACCTGAGCAGAGAAGCCCCAACCAGATTTCTCACCGCAGATCACAGACCCATCTGTATACACAATGGCATCATCATCCCCAGAATGATCATGTATCAGTTGATTAATTTCCAGTTCTGCTTTTCCATTCCCCCAATTTCTACACTCTCAGCCTAGGCTGATGATGACCTGCTGGTAGTTAATCCAGTTCTCACCTGACGTACTCCACTCTTCCCCCTTGAATACATTGTCAAGTGTGGCCACCTGCTTGATCGTTGTCTCTGCCTGTGCCATCCATGACATCCCTCTCTTTATTCTTGCTCCCTTAATGTCAGCAATGTTTCCATGCAGTGGGTGCCGTTTGTCTGTGGATACTCGCATATAGGCTTTTGCTTGGGCCATCGCATATCTGGATTTAATCGACAGCACTCCAAGCAGGGAAAAGACAAAAATAATGAGGATAAATGTAGGTAATGATAACAGGGTTGAACTTGAAGAAACACCAATACAAGATGTAGAATCGTACACATATCTTGGCAGCAATATAGACAAAGTTGGAGGGACAGACAGTGATATCAAAATAAGAATACAAAAAGCAAGAGGAGCTTTCATTGCATTGGGAAACATATGGAGATCAAGAGAAATCGGATCCAACACGAAAATAAGAATCTTTAACTCAAATGTGAAGTCAGTCCTATTGTATGGCTCTGAGACATGGAGAACAACAAAGACAACAACCAAAAAGCTACAGACTTTCATAAATGGGTGCTTGCGTAGAATAGAGGGATTAAAATGGTATGACAAGGTTACCAACGTGGAGCTGATGACAAGAACTAAACAAGTGCCAGTGGAACAAGAGATGAGAAGAAGATGATGGCGATAGAAAAGACACACATTGAGGAAACCTGTTGATATCATTACAAGGCAGTCCTTGTTCTGGAACCCCCAGGGCAAAAGAGGCAGAGGTAGACCAAGAAGCACATGGAGAAGAGAGCTGGAAACAGAGGTGAAAATGATGAGAACGTGGAAAGAACTTGAGATGATGGCATGTGACAGAAGGACTTGGCATGTGTTTGTTGAAGGCCTATGCTCCTTTGGGAGTGGAGGGTTATGAATGAACTCCAAGCATGTACCTTGTCATGAAATATTCTAATCCACATATATAAATTATTAGGTAAATATGAAGCCTAACAAATAAAATTAATAAAGAGAAGAGCAATGGTAAAATAACAGTGCTGTCACAAAGAATGTACTCGAAATCCCCCTTGTTTTCTGCTTCGTCTGCAAATTGTAACGCTTTCACGTTGATAGTAAAGCTTACTGTATTATTACCCGCCTTCTTCAATGAAACGTGTGCTGCATTTCTAAGAAAAACATTGAGAGACTGCGTAATGACCTAAATTAATCCTAACATTAATTATATTACGTTACCAAAACGAACGAACAGATGGACAAAAGGATGGCGAGAGGGGAGGGCTGAAAATCAGGAACCCATGCAACACGCGACGCGCGATATACAAATGCTGGCATCACGCGTGTAAGTCTACAAGCACTAACTTTTTCAGACGGACAGTGATAAAATACACTACCCTTTCCCAGAGTTAGGTTTATAAATCATAACAGACTCTTATTAGAAAAGATAACAATAGATGGGTTTACGTTTGAACACATAACAGTACCCAGACAGCACATCTTCCAAACAGGAGGTAGAAGAAATTGCATATTTTGAACGCAGCCACGTAGCTCCTTTAAATTAGTATTTTTGGGTTCCTTAGGGCTTGCTGACAAATAATATGTAAAACGTTACGCAAATAGTCCAGGAATTAATAAATTATACCCAAAATAAAATATTGGGGGTGCCTGACAGCATAAAATCATTTCTGCTCATAAGATTTTTTTTTAACGTGTTTGAAAAAAAATTACGTTACAGAAATAGCCTACCATGTAAACTCCAAATTGATTGGAGCGCAACAAATGAAAGCCTAACCACGATTGGTCGGGCTATAAATACTATCTTGGTTGTTAGGGGAGACGGGAAAAGATAACATTTTTTCAAACACTTGTCGAAACGTGGCTCATTGGCCAGTCTCGCTGATATACACACTTGGGAGCGTTAGTTCGAGACCACTTGTTTAAAGAAGCTTGATAAAGCATCAGTGCGTTGAAGCCAGCTCATATTTGTGTAAAATAAAAGCCTGGAACATAAGCAGATAGGAATTTGTGCCAGTTTGTGCCAGAATTCATTGCTAATCAACGTATCTGTGTTATTCGTATGAATTGTGGGACAGTGGTCTTGATGGTACTGAGCAGCATCTGGTCAGAGATTTGCTGAATCCAGTGTCGGACAGCATACTCCTTGGTCCTTTTAGCTATCAGTGAGGTGTCTCCAGAGCCCAGAAGAGAATTCGAGCAGAGGAGTCCTCTCCTGCCGCCATCACTCAAGATAAGCAGAGTTGGCCAGCTGAGCTCAACATTATGTCCCCTCATCTTGAAATAACTTTATAAAAATACCATTCAGAGGGGAATTTACTTGTCTTAAAATCAGGAACTGTGAACATCTCCAATAATAGTCCCTAAAGACAAACTATTGAAGTCATGATGACCAATACCAACAGAGCTTGAACAAAACAAAACCAGTATTACCTCATTTTACTACTACACAACTGACACACATAGAACATTTGTACTAATATATGTCACTACAATATTCATATTAAATACATTCTGTACATAACTTGTAATTTAAATTGATTGTGATTCCTGGTTCCCTTGTAGTTGAATCAGGACACATATTCATTCATGCCAGTAATGAATACATATTGTTATTTGAAAGTTTATCAGTGACTCTTTTAAGATATCTTTGTAGAGTGTTATATGTATGTGAGTGTCACAGTGTTGTCAAGAGTAGTGGATTAAATTAAATTGTTTATCTGTCTGTTGTTGTGACTTACACTTCACCATACTCATACCCTAGACACATAACGTAGCATCACACTATTCCAGAATAATTCTGACTGAGATATATAGATATGTGGTAGCAAGTAAGGTTATATATAATATACTACTCTTATTAGATATATATATACCTTCACAGCTGATCTCAGTCAGTACACTAAGTCCCTTATAAATATCTATAACATCCCACTTCACCACATATATTGGGGTCTCGCTCTTGGGATTTTGAATCTTTAACTATTAAAAATATTGGGGGTAATTCACTTTAGGGAATATAAGAATTAAAAGGTATCCTTGGGTGGAATTAAATAAGGTTGAGCTCACGGTGCCTGTGTTGTCCATTAGATATATAGTTAGAAATTGAATTGTTGGGTAGACATTATAAAAATTTACCTGATAGACAATGGCGGACCTGGCCAAATTTCGATCTGCTGCGGTTCAGACTGCAAAAGAGTTAGGATTAGATGGGCAAGTTATGGTTGCCTATGTCACAACGGAATGTGACAAATTTATTGAACGCGAAGAAAGAAGATTAGAAAAAGAAGCCGAAAGAAGGTTAGAGGCTGAAAGGGAAATTAAGAAGTTACAATTTGAAGCTGAGGCTGAGACTAAGAGGTTGCAGATTGAGGCTGACAAAGAGGCTAAGAAATTGGAAGCAGAAAGAGAAGACAAAAGATTAGCTGCAGAAAGAGAAGAGAAGAAATTAGCTGCAGAAAGAGAAGAGAAGAAATTAGCTGCAGAAAGAGAAGAGAAGAAATTAGCTGCAGAAAGAGAAGAGAAGAGATTAGCTGCAGAGAGGGAAGCAGAAAAGGAGGAGAAGAGATTACAAAGGGAACATGAGTTACGACTAAGGGAGTTTGAGTTTCAAGGCCATGCTCCTGAAAATGGTGCCAGTCCCTTTGCCTCTGATGCTACGGTTACTCAGGGAGCCTCAATCTCAGCTATGAACTTTCATTTAGATCATTTTGTTGAGAAAGACGATGATATTGAGAGCTATATAAATAGGTACGAACTATTAGCTACCACGTATGGGTTAGAGAGAGAAAGGTGGAGCTTAAAGTTATCTCAGGGACTTCGTGGGGCAGCTTATGAAGTTTTTGCAAAAATGAGCAGAGGTGATCAGGAAAATTATGACATGCTAAAGCAGGCTCTTTTGTTAAGGTATGAAAAGAATGCAGAGTTTTACAGGAAAAAATTTAGGAATGCTAAACTACTGTCAGGTGAAACCTATCACCAGTTCTCTGCACGAATCGAGACATACTTGGAGAAATGGACTTCTCTGGGGAAAACCCAAGATCTTAAGGAAATGGTCCTTATAGAGCAACTAAGAGAGTCCATGGCTCCAGACCTGAGAAAGTTTCTCATGGAACAAGGTGCAGAGAGGCTGGATGAGTTGCTAAATGTTGCTGAAAGGTATCAAGCAGCTCAAGCAGAGGTAACAGGTAATAAAAAGAAACAGGTGGACAACTTTAGGGCACCACAGAACTTTAATAAATTTGATCCTAAGGATCAAAATAAAGGTAAGCACCAATTTGATAGGCCACGGTATGACAATAAAAATAAATTCCCACAATTCGATGAAAGGAAATATGATGAAAGAAAATCTTTCAACCAAGGAAAAAGGTGGTGTAAAAATTGTAAGATGAACAATCATGACACTGACCATTGTAGAAGGAAACCTCCTCATTTTGCTGCTATGACATCGGGGAAAAAGGAAAAGAAGGGCAAACCTGAAGAATTACAGGAACCATACCACCCCCCAGTGTGTGAAGATGTCATTTGTAATGGTGTCACTATAAGATGTTTATATGATACCGGTTTAGATTACGATTCCGTTGTGAGTTCTCACCTGGTGCAGGCCGATCAATACACCACAGAAACAGTGGAGATTCAAACTGCAACCAAGGATGTAGCTACCATGACACTTCCCGTCGCCCGAATAAAAGTGAAAACGCGATATGTGGAAGGAATCATAAAAGCAGCAGTGATAAATGAGCCAATCTACCCTCTAATATTGGGGTGTAGATATGTCTTCTTGGGGAATCCCAAGAGACCTGTGATATTGGCAACAGTGCAGACCAGATCACAGACAAAGAAGGAGGAGGATAATCCCATAAATACTCACCCAGATGAGATGAGGAAGGCACAGGCTGAGGACAAAACACTCAAGCCATGTTTCAAGAAGTTGCCCAAATCTCATACACCTCCAGGCAAGGGAGAGTTTTATATGAAGAACAAATTGATATATAGGAAGGCTGGATCTGAATCCAATGGTCACGGACAGCTGGTCCTTCCCACTTCATATAGGACTAAAGTGTTGGAACTAGGGCATGCGATTCCCTTCAGTGGTCATATGGGAATCAGCGCAACAGGACAGCGAATAGCTTGTCACTATTTCTGGCCAGGAATAACTGAAGATATCAAACGATATGTAAAATCCTGTCCAGAGTGCCAACGAGTAGCACCTAAACATTGGACTGCACCAGCAACTCTGGGGGAAATGCCCATAGTGGGAACACCCTTTGAGAGAGTTGCCGTGGATCTTGTGGGACCTCTCACCCGAACCAAGAGAAGGAACAGCTACATTCTGACTCTGGTGGACACTTGTTCTATGTGGGGAGAGGCAGTAGCCCTGTCATCGATTGATTCAAAACATGTGGCAGAGGCATTGCTCACAATTTTCACAAGGTTAGGCTTTCCCAATCAAATCTTGACTGATAATGGCTCTCAGTTCAAGGGGAAACTAACTGAAGAAGTTTTCAGGATCTTCCAGGCCAAACACTTCCATTGTAGTGTGTATCATCCCCAAGGGAACGGCCAAGTGGAAAGATTTAACGGCACATTAATGTCGATCCTGAGAAAGTTGGCACATGAAAAACCAGATACATGGGACCAGTACCTGCACGCCGCCCTCTTTGCTTATCGAGAGGTACCCCATAGTTCAACCGGTATGGCCCCGGCAACATTATTGTTTGGAAGGCCAATAAAAGGTCCACTCGAAGCTATGTTAAGAACGTGGACTGATGAAAAGGCAGAGGAAAACATTACATCTTCATACCAATATGTGAATGAGCTGACCACTCGGTTGAAAACTGGCTGGAAACTTGCCAATGAAAATTTGAAACAAGCCAGGAAGAAACATGCTGCCTATTATAACAGGAAGGCGAAAGACAGAAATTTGGCTGTGGGAGAGAAGGTACTGCTTCTTTTGCCCGGGAGTCAGAATAAGTTACAAATTGGATGGCAGGGTCCATATACAGTTCTAGAGAAGGTGTCTAGAACAAATTATAAGATAGATAAGAAGGGGAAAGAAAAAATCTATCATGTGAATCTCCTGAAGAAATATTTGGAAAGAGAACATCAGGAAGAGACACACTTGTTGACCTTGTCCATCGCCATGGAGATGAAAAAGGAACCACTTTCATCATTTGAATATCCATTACACCCCTGTGAGACAGCAGCACAGGTGAAAATCAGTACACATTTAACGAAAACTCAGAAAGAGAGAGTGCAACAGGTTCTAAATAATCATGCAGAGGTGTTAACAGACCGACCAGGGCATACAAACCTATTGGAATATGATATGAAACTCATAGACCCCACACCTGTCTGTATGAAACCATATTCGATTCCGTTTGCTAAGGAGAAAGCTTTGAAGGAAGAGATAGACTATCTGTTGAAGGAAGGAATTATTTCGCACAGTGAGTCTTCGTATAGTTCCGGGGTGGTACTCTTAAGGAAGCCCTCTGGAGAACATAGACTCTGTATAGATTACAGGAGACTGAATGCTATTACAGAAGGACAGGTGGATCCATTGCCGGATACAAATCAGCTGTTTGCCAGACTAAATAAAGCTAAATATTTCTCAAAAGTGGATCTGAGTAAAGGATACTATCAGATTCCAGTAAAGCCTGAGGTTAGACCATACCTAGCTTTTAGTACCTCAGAAGGACACTATGAGTTTAATAGATTGCCATTTGGATTGAAGAATGCGCCTAGTGTCTTCTCTAGAATGATGAGAAAATTATTGGATCCTCTGAATAATCCCTGTATAACAAATTTTATGGATGATATCCTTATAGCAACAGAAACATTTGAGGAACACATTGACTCTCTGAACATGCTGTTTGATCGACTTAGGGAGGCAAATTTAACAGCCCGACCAACCAAATGTTGCGTTGGATGTAAAGAATTGGAATTTTTGGGACACACAGTTTATCAGGGAAACATGACCCCTGACCCAAAGAATTTAGAGAAACTACAGAAAGCCCCGAGACCACAAACCAAGAAGGACGTGAGATCCTTTGTCTCATTATGTGGCTTCTACCAGAAGTATATCAAGAACTTTAATTCCATATGTGCACCGTTAACTGAATTGACACGTAAAGGACTTCCAGATCGCATTACATGGACACCACAATGTGAAATGACTTACCAAGAATTGAAGGAAAAGCTCACAAGTAAACCCATTTTGAAATTACCTGACTTAAGTCAAGAATTCATAGTAAGGACGGATGCAAGTAATATTGGGCTAGGTGCAACTTTACTACAGAAATCAGATGCATTGGATGGGGAATTAAGCCCAGTGGCATATGCTAGCAGAAAGTTGAATAAAGCTGAAATCAACTACTCAACTAGCGAAAAAGAATGTCTTGCAGTAATATGGGCAATAAAGAAATTCAATATTTATCTATATGGGAAGGCATTTAAGTTGCAAACTGACCACAAACCTTTATCGTTTTTAGCACAGGCTAAGCATGAGAACTCTAGGTTACTCCGATGGTCTTTGCTTCTGGCTCCATATAATTTTAGCATTGAATATATATCTGGAAAAACCAATCTGGGAGCGGATTTTTTAAGCCGCCATCCGTGTGATGAGAATCACCGTAAACCCCAGAAATAATAATAAATTTCTCTATGTGTATATAGAATAAAGGACTGACATATAATGTCTGTTTTAAGAGGGGAGGTGTCATGAAATATTCTAATCCACATATATAAATTATTAGGTAAATATGAAGCCTAACAAATAAAATTAATAAAGAGAAGAGCAATGGTAAAATAACAGTGCTGTCACAAAGAATGTACTCGAAATCCCCCTTGTTTTCTGCTTCGTCTGCAAATTGTAACGCTTTCACGTTGATAGTAAAGCTTACTGTATTATTACCCGCCTTCTTCAATGAAACGTGTGCTGCATTTCTAAGAAAAACATTGAGAGACTGCGTAATGACCTAAATTAATCCTAACATTAATTATATTACGTTACCAAAACGAACGAACAGATGGACAAAAGGATGGCGAGACGGGAGGGCTGAAAATCAGGAACGCATGCAACACGCGACGCGCGATATACAAATGCTGGCATCACGCGTGTAAGTCTACAAGCACTAACTTTTTCAGACGGACAGTGATAAAATACACTACCCTTTCCCAGAGTTAGGTTTATAAATCATAACAGACTCTTATTAGAAAAGATAACAATAGATGGGTTTACGTTTGAACACATAACAGTACCCAGACAGCACATCTTCCAAACAGGAGGTAGAAGAAATTGCATATTTTGAACGCAGCCACGTAGCTCCTTTAAATTAGTATTTTTGGGTTCCTTAGGGCTTGCTGACAAATAATATGTAAAACGTTACGCAAATAGTCCAGGAATTAATAAATTATACCCAAAATAAAATATTGGGGGTGCCTGACAGCATAAAATCATTTCTGCTCATAAGATTTTTTTTTTAACGTGTTTGAAAAAAATTTACGTTACAGAAATAGCCTACCATGTAAACTCCAAATTGATTGGAGCGCAACAAATGAAAGCCTAACCACGATTGGTCGGGCTATAAATACTATCTTGGTTGTTAGGGGAGACGGGAAAAGATAACATTTTTTCAAACACTTGTCGAAACGTGGCTCATTGGCCAGTCTCGCTGATATACACACTTGGGAGCGTTAGTTCGAGACCACTTGTTTAAAGAAGCTTGATAAAGCATCAGTGCGTTGAAGCCAGCTCATATTTGTGTAAAATAAAAGCCTGGAACATAAGCAGATAGGAATTTGTGCCAGTTTGTGCCAGAATTCATTGCTAATCAACGTATCTGTGTTATTCGTATGAATTGTGGGACAGTGGTCTTGATGTACTGAGCAGCACCTGGGCAGAGATTTGCTGAATCCAGTGTCGGACAGCATACTCCTTGGTCCTTTTAGCTATCAGTGAGGTATCTCCAGAGCCCAGAAGAGAATTCGAGCAGAGGAGTCCTCTCCTGCCGCCATCACTCAAGATAAGCAGAGTTGGCCAGCTGAGCTCAACATTATGTCCCCTCATCTTGAAATAACTTTATAAAAATACCATTCAGAGGGGAATTTACTTGTCTTAAAATCAGGAACTGTGAACATCTCCAATAATAGTCCCTAAAGACAAACTATTGAAGTCATGATGACCAATACCAACAGAGCTTGAACAAAACAAAACCAGTATTACCTCATTTTACTACTACACAACTGACACACATAGAACATTTGTACTAATATATGTCACTACAATATTCATATTAAATACATTCTGTACATAACTTGTAATTTAAATTGATTGTGATTCCTGGTTCCCTTGTAGTTGAATCAGGACACATATTCATTCATGCCAGTAATGAATACATATTGTTATTTGAAAGTTTATCAGTGACTCTTTTAAGATATCTTTGTAGAGTGTTATATGTATGTGAGTGTCACAGTGTTGTCAAGAGTAGTGGATTAAATTAAATTGTTTATCTGTCTGTTGTTGTGACTTACACTTCACCATACTCATACCCTAGACACATAACGTAGCATCACACTATTCCAGAATAATTCTGACTGAGATATATAGATATGTGGTAGCAAGTAAGGTTATATATAATATACTACTCTTATTAGATATATATATACCTTCACAGCTGATCTCAGTCAGTACACTAAGTCCCTTATAAATATCTATAACATCCCACTTCACCACATACCTCATTGTCACAATGGGGGTATCTCGCGTACAGTCCAAGACCATCCTTTCATTCTGAATGCATTCGGGTCATTCACATTGTGTTACTGACAGCGTGAGTATTCCCAGTCCATACTCAATGACCGATATGACTAGCTGTTGATAAAGAAGAAATAGTAATCTCTGCTCCAGATGCGCTGCGACCATTATTTTCAGGGCCGCTAGATCTCTCCTGCATTTCTGTATGATGTGCTTAACATGGTACTTACAAGAGAGCCTGCGATCAAATGTAACTCCAAGGTATTTCAGCTTTCCTTGCCTTTCAATTTTCTGTCCATCGAGAGTAATATCTGGGAGGTCTGCTTTCAGAATGGAGTTGTTCAAAAGAGCACCACATCACACAGGCCTTGTTGGGATTGACTTTGGAGCCAGTTTCCTCGCACCATTTAGACACCTCCCGTGGTGTCCTGTGTATGCTATTAACCATTTCTTGTTGGTCAGAGCCAGTTCTGTAAATGAGTATATCATCAGCAAATGTCAGTGTTCGCCCCAACCCAGTTGGTTGAATGGTGGCTACTTTTGCTGTATAGATATTAAACAGCACCGGTGACAGTGGAGAACCCTGGGGTAGTCCCGGGCAAATGAGCATTGGATCTGATGTCCATGTTCTTAAGCGAAATGCCACTGACCTCTCAGTTAAGGCAGCTGCTATCCATCTTGTAAGCCAAGGGTTAACACCGCAAGCCATTAGTTTATTAATGTTGCAAAGTTCACCCTTTTATAAGCATCCTCTAGGTCAATTGCTACCGCAACCGTTTCTCGCTTATCCTGGAACCCCTCATATACATCATAAGCAAACGTTCCAACGTTACCCCATGTTACTTTCATGTGCCTGTAGCTGCCGAGAGTATCAGGTAGGATCTGTGCGTTTTCGAGGTGATTCATTATTTTTCATGCTACTATCTTTTCTAGTAGTTTACCATAGACATTCTTCTTCTTCTTCTTCCGTCCTTAGCCAAAGACCGACCAAGCAGTCAGAGGCAATCACGCCTTGTGGCGTCTTAAGGGCAACAGCAGATTGATTTTCTCTGTTGTAGTTTCCCATCACGCCTAGCGGCGTCTTTAGGGCAACAACAAATATATCCATCTGCCGTTGTTTCCGTAATCGGTGTGACAAGCCAACGGGTGATCAGCCCATTGGGCATAGACATTCTGCATTGTAATAATTCTGTCGCTGCTGAGAAGCGTGGGGTCCTTACCGGGTTTAGGAAGTGGTCGTAGGTAACTATGCAGCCAGTCTTCTGGCACCAGGGCATTCTGTAAGTTGTTGTTGAAATCACTTACCACTTTCTTAATGCCTGTATCATCAAGCTGTTTTATGTGATGATACTGTACACCATCAGGACCCGAGGCCGTGTTCCTATCAAAGATTCTCAACACCAGACATCACCCTTACCATACTCCACAAATTATAACCCTCCGTCCCACCTTTGGAAGCAAATTCGATATATGTGGATATATCATCAATTGTGGATACGTTACACCAATCTTGGATTTATTAAATCGTGTTCAGATGCTGTGCCCTTTTGTGGATACCTTATTCAAGCACTGTAGTTAATGTCAAAGCATTGGATTACGTTATTTTTCCAAGAGAACAACAGGATATAAGTTGTTTCCAACATTCACACCAAAGAAACAAACATTCATTTTCACACAAACAGTATTTCACATTGTAAAGTTCAGATTTGTATAGGTCGATTTTCATACAGCAGAAATGTTACTGACTGGTATAGGTACCAATGTTATGGACTTGTGTGTTGACGATCTGCTTACGTAGTACTGCCACTAACACGTAACAAGGCTTGCCTCGCTCCAGTACAGTGTTAAGTTGTCCAGGTCAGGTTGCCAACTATTGGGGCGCTGACAAGGGGGATGTTGACACTAACTCAGACACCATGTATGGCTGTAAATGTGTAGTACTGGAGATGTGGAGGTGTTGACATCATGTGTGAGTGTAGGATACAGAAGACGCGAAGGTGTATATGATTCAGAGACTACACAATACATCCATCTATCCACATGAAGAAGTCAATGACGTGTTGTGAACGACTGGTCACGTTACACACATTTAATATCGGACATAGACGACGTTACACTCACAGTCACTTCACAAGGTTACAGCATAGTTCATGGTAATAATAATAAAGATGGTGATGACATCTAGCATTCAAACATATAGAGCATCTATTACAACAGGACATTAATGGCCTGTCAGTTCCATGTTCTAGTTGTAATCTCATCCAGTTATGACTGACTGAACACGTCAGTTTCCCTGTAGACTAGCCGCACAGCAAAAGGCGGGCTTTCAAATATTCCTAACAATAACAATAAGGCTGCAATTCAATTGGCATAATACGCCACGTACATCTTCTCTTGCTGAAAAATATTGGCCAAAATGGCGGGCCTCTATCTGTAACCAGCTATGTATTCCTCAAGGTAGGCATGATCATCCATGCACAAGTATTACCGCCAACCTGCGGTTTCCCTCAATGGATATATATATATATATATATATATATATATATATATATATATATATATATATATATATATATATATATATATATATATATATATCATCATCATCATTGGGCTTCTGTTCAAAAAAGTAGATAAATAGTCGTAGGATGGCTCCCTTGAGCACACCTAATGGATTCCGCATCAAAACAGTCTGTGAGCCATACTCACAGCCAAGTAGCCTTACAATGTTCTGCATACGATGCGTAAAGAGTAATAATAAAGTCTGTATTACCTTTAACAGAATCCAGGAATACACAATTACCAACTGTCGTCATCCCTCGACGAACAGAATATCTTTGGGGAAAACACTGACATTACAGTCACATCACAGGCTTAACTTCCCCAAGATAAGGTAGAGAAGAACTATGGACATCTTGTCCATCAGAACCCAAGATCTCAACTCCCCCACGGAAGTCTATCAGTTTTTTCTCAAAAACTCTGCGCATGAGCAGACAGCCCCGAACTGACTACTTCTAACCTTGTCTTAAGACAGGTCAACAACAATGAACGAAACAAAGGGAAGATAATCCCTAATCAACCTGTCACAGCAAAGTTAATACTTAGTTCTCTAACGTTGATCATACAAAATAATATCAAATAGATTGACATTTATAACCGTCAAAAACGACAGAAACAGATTACCGCACCCCTGGTGTAAAAAAATGAAACTTTTTTTTGAAATAGCTCAATGAGTAAGATACCACACGCTCATAACGCATGAAAGATGCGTCGATGAAAGAACCAACCTAGTGTCAGGTTCAACCGACGCACAAATAGAGCGTCTGGAGAGAACAAAAATCATCTCACAAAATAAGAGAAAACATTTTCTCTAAATATCACATACACGGGAAGGTACCATCAAAGAAAACTCAGTTGCTGGCGATGCTAACAAAAATTACATACATGTCAAAAAATCATGTCATATCATAATTATAGAAATGGCAAATGACAACATAAATCCAGAAGTCATAGCCCCATACAAATCTATCGAAGTACAATGCTATACTATCATCATATGTAATGGATGGACATGACCAAATTTATTAACGTCTTTATACGTAATCTGACAATAGAAATATATTATCTATCAAAAAGGGATTCCATCTCTGGAACAAAAGGATGCTGTATCCCGAAGGTCACAACGTAAGCATCATCCAAAAAGTAAGTAATGGCAACATATGGCATCATCAAGGTTCTCTCAAACGCTGCGTACCTGGTACTAATTTGCACTGAGAACAATATAAATGACACAATTAGTAACATGCTATAATTTACTATAGTCAATACAAAATTTATACATATTACATGTGGCCGTTTTAATTTTTTTTTTTTTTACCTTTATATTATGTCAACCCAGCCTGCTCTGTTACACCAAAGATGGTAACAGGGAAAGAAACCAATTACTTTACAACTATAATGTGAAAACACATGTGTCAGTTATGATGTTAAAGAACAGACCTAAATCTAGAAATGTATCAGGAAATCTAGGACACCAGACTTAAGTGGAATCATGTGGGCATCTAGACAATAAGTCTGCCATCACATTATCTGAACCACGGATAGCTCGAACCGAGAAATGAAACGGTTGAAGAGCAATAGCATATCGAGTAGATCTCGAGCTCTTCAAATCCTTATTCTGAATAGCTGTAAGAGCTTTTTGGTCGGTTTCCACAATGAAATGCGCGCCAAGAAGGAATCTTTGTAGCTTAAGAATGGACCAAACCATAGCTAACAATTCACGGTCTAGAACCGAATAGTTCCTTTCAGCCGCATTCAATTTCCTAGAGATATACATCACAGGATGCAGAGTTCCTGAATACTCCTGCATTAGTGCCGCTCCAATCCCAGTGGAAGAGGCATCACTACGAAGAACAAAAGTCTTACCAGTAACAGGTAGCCTTAAGATAGGAGGGGATGAGAACAAATTCTCAATCTGATCCAATGAAGATTGGCATTCTTGGGACCAGCGCACCATATTAGGAGACCCTTTTTTCAATAGGGTTGAAAGAGGTGCCATAATAGAGGATAGATTCTGTATGAATCTTCCATAAATTTGTATTAACCCCAAAAGACTACGTACTTGCTTTTTTGTCTTAGGAACAGAGATATTTAATATCTTAGAAACGTTTTGATCCTCTGTCTTCAAGAGACCTTGACCAACACGATGACCTAGGAAAGAAATTTCCTTAAACCCAACAAAGACTTTAGAGGGTTTTGCAGTCAAATTATGCTCGTGTAGAGTAGACAGTAATTCATGTAAACCCAAATAGTGATCTTTCCACGTATTACTGAAAAGACAGATGTCGTCTAAGTAAGCGATGACATCTGAACGATCTGAAAGAATTCGACGCATCACATGTACGAAAGTAGCTGGAGCGTTCATAAGTCCGAAAGGCATAAAATTCCACTCAAACAAACCCCTAGGTGTTGAGAAAGCAGTGAGAGGTTTGGCGCGTTCAGTTAACGGAACTTGCCAATAACCTTTCGATAAGTCGAGTTTAGTAAAGAATGGAGAGTTAGAAAGTCTAATAAGTAGCTCTTCTAATACAGGCATAGATTCAGCATCGAACTTTGTAACTTGGTTCAATTTGCGATAATCAACGCAAAGACGTATGTTATTGTCTTTCTTTCGAACAATAACCATCGACGAAGAGTATGCTGAAGTGGATGGTTCAAATATTTTCAATTGAATCATTTCATCCAACTCTTTCTCGACCTGTGTTTAAAAATGAATAGGTATCGGGTATGATCAGTCAGTATGATGTCATGTTTAATGACATGTGTGTGTCCAGGAATATCGGTAAGGACATCCTGAAATGATTGTAGCAAAGAAGATACTTGTTGCTGTTCATCCATAGACAAATTAGGAGAAACAGTAACGTTTTCCCATGATTCCATAGAATGAAGTGGAATCACTGGAAGAGGAAGATTAACATCCAAAAAAGTAGTTTCCTCATCCTGTATAACTGACAAGGATGAGTAATGTCCCTGTGGGACTGGAGAATCGTCCGTCGCCTGGAAAATAGGCTGCAAATAGTCTGGTCGCTCATGGAATTCCGTAAGCATATTTATATGGAAGGTTTTATGCCTTCCATCAATATCGACAACATAGTCGACATCGGAAAGTTTCGAGACTATTGCATATGGACCTTTCCATGCAATGAGAAGTCTGTTCTCCCTAGAAGGAAGTAACACAAAAGCTTTGTCTCCCGAACAAAGTTGACGTAAGCGTCTCTTCTTATTAGCGAATTGCCTTGCCTTTTCTTTGGCAAATTCGGAAGATGAAGTTGATAGCTTGCATGCTTTGATAATCTTATGCCTGAGAGCAATGACATACTCATATGAAGATTGTGTGTCATTGTCAATATTATCGGCAGTTATCAAATCGTGTAGCAAGGACATAGGGCCGCGCGGTTGCGCGCCAAAGACAAGTTCAAAAGGAGAAAAGCCTGTATGCTCGTTGGGGACCTCTCTATAGGCAAAGAGAGCCGCGAGTAAAACCCTGTCCCAATCCTGAGGATGATCCTCAGTAATCTTACCAAGTAAGTTCTTAAGTGTTCTATTAAGACGTTCAACTAACCCGTTAGACATTGGGTGATAAATACTACTGAGAGACCTTTTAATATCTAGGATAGACATCACCTGCGACATAGTGTCTGATATCAATTGGGTACCGTGTTCTGACAATATTTCTCTGGGAAAACCCAAACGAGAAAATATAACCCAAAGAGCGTCTGCAATATCGGCAGTAGATATGCTCTTTAGAGGTATAGCCTCTGACCAACGAGTGCACATGTCAACGCATGTTAGGATGAATTGATGTCCTCTGGCTGACTTAATCTTAAAAGGGCCAATAATATCTATTGCCATCTTTTGAAACGGCCGAATAGGAATGTCTGCAGCCTGAATAGGTGCAGCATGTCGTGGACCTCTAGACTTGACTTCTTGACAAATCTTGCAAGATCGGCAATAAACTCGTATGTCTTTGTTTACGAATGGCCAAAAGAAAGCCGCCAGAACTCTCGACTTAGTGCGAGAAAAACCCATGTGTCCAGCACACTGAGAATCGTGTGCATGTTGAAGAATTAAGGCTCTTATACTTTTGGGCACGAGAATCTGAGAATGCATAGACGCGTCTGAGTGTTGTACCATATGCACTAGTATACCATTCTTCATAGTGATATACGATTTGCGATTTGTATTCTTATTCGGATCACCGTTTTTAGCGAGAAGAAAGTATTTATTTAAAGAAGGATCTTCTCCTTGCAGTTTCACAAACGAGTCATGCGAAATCACCAAGTGATCATCTTGGCTACAAACTTCCTTACCATCAGTAGGTGAAGTTGAAGGAATAAGAGCTTGTGCTCTTGTTACAACCACATTGGCTGTTTGGATATTATTTTCTTCCCAAGCAGCAATTTGCTGCGGGGTGCATTCCTTAACCCCGTGAATACGACCGATTATAAGATCCGCAATAGGATTAGGTAAAAGACACGCGTGAACATCTCCCGTAAAGAAGGGAGTAGCCATGTGAATAATAGCAGTAGGATACTTCTCCAAAGTGCCACCAAATGTCACACATTTGACCACTTTTCCTGTAGCGCAGCAAGGATCTATCAGAGACTGCCTAACACCGATAGTGGTGCATCCAGAATCAAAAAGTACTGAGACTGCATTATCATTCACTAGACCTTTATGTAAGATGAGAGATTCTCTCCCGTCATACGCAGCTGTAGCAGGAAGTGCGGGAAGAGGATGACCACAAATTAAGGTCGATACAGTAGAAGGCTCGAACAATGTTGAGCATTGGGGGCATTCGGCTGCTCTCCCAAAATCGAAAGCAGAACCAGTAATAGCATTAGAGCTCCTACTATCGTTTACTTGACTACAGGCTTCCTGAGACTCATGTTGTGTAGAGTTTGCCTATTGATAATATTTTCTTTTGTTATGTCTAGGTCTGCCGCGATTATCATTTCTCCTGTAATTGTCATTATATTGCCTACTGTAATCATTATTCTGGTTTAAATCACCGTTTCCATAACCACCATCGTAATATTCATGACGGCGAGGATAATTATCTCGAGAAGAAAAGCTCGGATAGTTTTTATTGTGATAACCTTTGTGAAAGTGTCTATAATTATTAGCCCCTAAATTACGAGGACTATCAGCTCGCCTCCAGTTCTTTGAAGAAGGACCATTATATGATGGATTACTTTGATTCTGAGTGTAATTCTGATTACTTTTCTTATTGAAATTTTGTTGAGCACCTTTAAATTTACGATTGAAATTAGGGCCATATGGTGTTGCTGAAGCAACTGGTAACCCTTCTTTCACTTTAGAATTACTAACCGTAGCATGGGGATGTGCAGTGACGTACTGGCAACAGTATCCCTCCATGTCTTTTATGGTTTTAGGTTTACGCTCATGAAGAAAAGCAAGAAAAGATTCGTTGACAGATGACATAACTTTGTCTCGAAGTAATAAGTCCATTAGGCCTTCATATGTTTTCTCAGCTTTAGACAGCTCAATCCAACGCGTGAATGTAAGACGTATCTTCGTAATAAAGTCAGAGAAACTTACTCCATTTTCTAGCAACATTGTCTTAAAACGAAGACGATAATCTTCTTTTAGTTGATATCGTTTAAGCAATGCTGCTCTGACAACATCATAGTTAGTCCTGTCATGTTCCTCTATTGCCATAAGAGTAGTTACTGGTTCACCTGTAAAAAATTGCATCAGTTCTTTGGCATAATGTTCCTTTTTTATCTTATGCGTATCGCATAAAAATTGAAATCTATCCAGGTAATCCGTTATGTCGTCCGTTAGAGGATTGAAATGAGGTAATTTAAGCTTATTAGCAATCTCCTTTGTCGTACTCGAAGTTGCTTGAGAAGCACCCATATTCGTCAATTTTAATTTCTCTAACTCCAAAGTTAAGAGTTTCTCACCATGTTCCATTTTATGTTTCTCTCTTCTTTCCTCGGCTTCTCTGTCTAATCTTTTATTTTCCTTTTTTTTTTTTTTTTTTTTCCTTAACCAGCGGCACTTGGGCTTTCAGCCCCTTCGGCCCAATGACATGTCATTGCGAGGCTGGGGAACCTGAGGACTTTCCTTCCAACCCGGTCAGGAGCTTCGCTCCTTCCCATCCACAGAGCCGTTCAGGCTATTCAGTCAAATTTCCGGCCGTAAACATTTCTTCAAACGCCGACGCCCGGGTTTGGACCATGAACACCTGGTCGCCAGTACAACGCCGAAGCCATTACACCAGCGCGACTCCCTTATTTTCCTTTTCAATTTGCTGTTTCCTCTCATCAGCTTCTGCTTCTCTTTTTTTTTTTTTTTTTTTCTCTTCTGCCTTTTGCGCCTTGTCATATAGAGCAAGAGCAAATTCTTCTAACTTTTCACCTGTCTTCCCAAGGGCTTTCCCTTGCTCAATAAAGAAGACTAGTGTAGACATTCTGTCTAACTATGTGAGATCAGACCTGAAAAATAAACTACCTTTATCCCACTTCAATGGGAGACAAGTCTGTAATACAAGACTTGTATACTTACTTCACTTTATTTCACTCTCTTTGAGAGACAAGTCTTAGTCAAAGCCCTTGTACATTTACCTTGTTTCTCTATAATATTATTGTGGCGTTCTCCAACTTTCGCTTAGGTTTAATTATTTAATTCATGGAAGAGTAAACATATTAGCAGTAGCCAAGTGGTCATACGAGAGTCCTTAAACTTGCTACATACACAGCCACACAAGAATTGAAGAAACGTCCAGCTTATTCACATCACGAACATGTTTATTACAAATAAAACGTATGCTCCAATGAAGTATTACTTGTAAGACCTCTGTCACTACACATCTCTAACTCCCCTGGCATAGGGTAAATGCAGATACTGGCATATAACAGTCTGTCCGTAAATGTCGAGATCCAGTCCTGTAATCAGCTGTATCTATGAACATACGAATATATAAGAACAGGAACATCGCCCGTCTTCAGTCTGCAAACATCACTATATCATTTCTATCCACTCATCTACCTATCCTGTGAATGAATCAGGCACTCTGTCATTCCAGGATGACAAGACTAACTTCAGAATATATATATCAAACACACTGACATCTGAAATATCTCGGAGCGATTTACACACGCCTCCTCACTCTTCCAAGACACAAAGCCCAATGACCCGTGAACCCTAGGCTATCATCTCGCCTCCTTTTGACCTCTCTTGCACACTAATTCGTGACGTCGTATCCGCCGCAATGCGACAGATCGTAATAAAACCTTGTGGACGAAGCTATTTAATAGCTAGATATAAGAACATAAATAACTGCATATAATATGTACGTCACATCTTCCCCCCTCCCCTGTCTGAGGAGAAAAATGAAATTTTTCTTCTTCAGAGGTAGGTAAACAAAATATAAAATGAGGTTCCAGTGCCAAGTAGACAGTTCAAATATAATACGAGCGGAGACCAGGAAGTACTCCAACCCCTGTGTCTGTCATCAGAAAGCCAAATTTAACACAACGTGAGGACATTGATATGAAAATATCAAAGCCTAAGTCTTACTCAAGTCGAGACAATATGACACATAAGAAGTAGATGACCTGCCTTCCAGTAACTAAGACTACGTGTTATATGAACTCATCCATACCTGTCAATCATTTTCACTCTAATGTCACATACTTTTGGTCTAAGTCCTGTCAGGTTATAGACTTAGTGAATATTGTCACTTAATCCAATTGCAAAGTAATTATGCTATAGATGACCATTAAGTAATTATAATATATATGAAAGTTGTTAGCCACATGCAATGAAGTACATGATGTAATACCTTCATGATAAGAGAATAATTTTTTCTGTTTTTCTACTTTTTTTCCCATTCATATTATGTTTTGTTTTCTTCTCTCACATGAGTCTTTATTCACAATCTCAATGGATGATATACCATGATGATTAAGACAAGCATAATAAGTCCCCACGACCCTGTGTAGTTTGGTAAAAGTAGTTAATGTCAATGCAAACAAGACATGCTCAGTTGGTATAAGACTTCAGTAGATGCAAGAAAATTAGTGTAGCATAGTACAAGGACCATGCGTAGAGATACTCCTTCTTACACACGGTGTGTCTATTAATCAAAGTCTAAGCACCAAGATAGTAATAAAAATTAATGTGTCCAAAAAAAAAATATATATATATATATTGGGTAAATATCACTATTAAGTTTGTTGAGCACAAAAATTGTGAGTTCATAAATCCATGAAGATAATTCAAGTTCACGATTCATGTCCATGGGTTATCAAATAAAAGGTAATAAATTATCCCTGAATAGTTTCTTTGGTTCACAATGTGTACTGAGATTTACCTGAATCCTGAGTATGATTAATGTCCCATGTAGAGAAAGTTATACACTAGGTAGTTTCCCCTGAATATCCATCACCGATAAAGTTTCATACCAAAACATAATGCAAGTTAATCCATGCATACTAGTTGCTGTAAACAAAGTCCTTGAACTATGCGAATAACAGTCTCATGGAATGAACATAAAGATAGTCAAATGTGGCAGATATAAGTGTACCTATAGGTTGTCGAAGACAACTAACTTGAATATGACAGATTCTCAGATTTTCTCCATCTGGGGGATTCCGTGATGTATCAAACCAGTACTAGACTAGATGGTTGTACAGCGTGACAGGACGTCTGCAAGATTGTTCTCAGAGCCCTTGATCACCCGGATGGTGTAAGAGTATGGCTGTAGACTTAGGGCATATCTAGCTGTTCTTTGATTTAAAAAATTAGCATTTTGTAGATATGCTAGAGCCCTCTGGTCTGTTTCGATGACAAATGGAGCCCCAATCAAGTATTTTTGTAGTTTGGAAACACTCCATGATATTGCTAGGAGCTCTCTTTCCAGAATGGGGTATTTCGATTCTGTTGAAGATAACGTGCGGCTCACATACAATACTGGATGCAAAACATTGTTGTAGAGTTGCATCAAAGACGCTCCTATCGCATATTGAGATGCATCACACATGAGAGTAAAGGAGATAAATGGATTAGGCAGTTTCAATATTGGTGCCTTTGAAAATGAAAATTTAATACCGTTTAATACATCTTGACATGGCTGTGTCCAGACTATTTTGTTAGGACATCCCTTTTTCAGCAAAGATGACAAAATGGAAGTTATTTCTGAGAAACGAGGAATGAATTTCCTGTAAAAGTTGATTAGACCTAACAAACTCATGACTTGTTTTTTTGTTTTAGGAACCTCTAGATTAAGAATTTTTGAGACAGTGTCATCATCTGTTTTCAAGAATCCTTGAGAAATTCTATGTCCCAGAAAAGAAATTTCTTTATAGCCGATATGGACTTTTGAAGGTCTAGCTGTGAGGTGGTGACTGCGTAGAATGTTCAATAAGGATTGAAGACCTAAGATATGGTCCTGCCAAGAATTGTGGAAGAGACAGATATCGTCGATATATGTTATGATATCAGGCCGACCAGCAAATAGTAATCTCATCATCCGGACAAACGTTGCCGGTGCTTTCACTAGCCCAAAACACATATGAGTCCACTGATATAATCTATTAGGAGTGGCAAAGGCAGTGTAAGGCTTAGATCTATCTGTTAAGGGAATCTGCCAGTAGCCTTTTGAAAGATCAAGTTTACTCAAATATGTGGCATCAGACATCTTTTCCAGTAAGGAATCAAGAACAGGCATAGGCTCTGCATCAGCAGAAGTTATACCGTTAAGACGACGGAAGTCTATACAGATTCTAATGGACTTATCTTTTTTCCTAACAATCACTAGAGGAAATGAGTACGGTGATTGAGATAGTTCTATAATACCCACTTTAAGCATGTTATCAATTTCCTTATCCACTTGAGCCTGAAAATGAATTGGTATGGGATATGGCTTTATCCGGATAGATGTTTGATCTTGACGTAGAATGTCGTGAGAGATGACATCAGTACTACCTGGGATATCAGTCAACACATCCTGATAGGATTGTAACAGATTAGAAATTTGAGTGTGTTGATCGACTGATAGATCTGGAGATATAGAAACGTCCCTCCAAGATTCTGACGCTTGAAGCGGAACAAAAGATAATGGCAGAGAGACATCTTCGAATGAAGACTCATCATGAATTACAGCAAGTGAGGAATAGTTTGAGTCAGACGCATCAATGGCCTCGAAAATTGGTTGAAGATTACCAGGTCGAGAATGGAATTTTTGGAGCATATTGATGTGAAATGTTCTATGTTGACCCTTTATATCCACAATATAATCAACATCTGTTAACTGTGAAACCACTTTATACGGTCCTCTCCATGCAATTAATAGTTTATTCTCTTTTGTGGGGAGAAGCACATATGCTTCATCACCAGGCCACAATAAGCGTAATTTTCTCTTCTCATTAATGAATAGTCTGGTTTTTCCTTTTGCTCTCTCTCTGAAGCATCCACTGCTATCTGGCATGCATCAATAATCTTTTTTCGTAGATTTACAACATATTCGTAAGAGGATTGAACCTCCTCTGACAACTCGGAGCCCACGAGAAGCTGTTTTAAGATCGACATGGGACCTCTAGGCTTTGCCCCAAAGATTAATTCGAATGGCGAAAACCCGGTTTGTTCGTTTGGGATTTCCCGATAGGCGAACAAAACAGCTGGTAAAATTCTGTCCCAGTCCTGTGGACATTGTGAGGTAACCTTACCCAACATCTGTTTGAGTGTCTTATTGAATCGTTCTACTGTGCCGTTCCCTTCTGGGTGATAGGCACTGCTTAGAGACCTCTCAATTTGAAAATCCTTCATAACCTGTGCCATAACTTCTGATGTAAATTGTCTACCTCTGTCTGATAGTATTTCCTCCGGAAACCCCAATTTACTGAAAATGATCATGAGTGCATCAGCAACATCTCTAGTTGTGATGTTCTTAAGTGGTATTGCTTCAGGCCACCGTGTGCACATGTCAATGCACTTAAGAATAAATCTGTGGCCTCTTGCTGATACTACTGGTAATGGTCCTATGATGTCAATTGCCATCTTAGCGAATGGTCTGTTAGAGATATCAAAGGCATGTATAGGTGCTTTGTGATATGCACCTTTCGCAGCCACGCTTTGGCATGTCTTGCAAGTTCTACAAAAAGTTTTTACATCTTTGGTGACCCCAGGCCAGAAAAAAATTGGACAGCACTCTTTGTTTAGTACGAGCTATCCCCAAATGGCCTGCACAGTTGACATCATGGGCATGTTGTAAAATAAAAGGTCTAAAATTAGTAGGCACCATGATCTGTTTTTTCTCAGAATTAGCATCATTAAAATTTCTAATTAGAATACCATTTTTGATGGTGTACCAGTGAATAGCCCTCTCATTGTACACAACATCATCTTTTCTAGCCACCTTGAAAAAATTTTTCAATGAGTCATCATTATGTTGCATAGTAATGAACGACTCTTTACTGACAAGTGTAACTTGTAAATTGTCATCCTCCTCACCCCCTGATGTTGTACTATCATTGGCCTCTGCCTGAGCCTGTGCCCGTGTAGTAACTGCATTAGCAGTCAATAAATGCTGGTTTCCCCACCTTTTAATATCATCATCTGAGCACTCCTTCAGCCCAGGGAGGTTACCCAGAATCAACTCGCTGACTGGATTTTCCAACATACAAGCAAGAACGTTCCCTGTGAAGTAGGGTGTGTTTATGTAAACAAAGGCAGTTTGATAATATTCAACTGTGCCCCCGAAGGTAACACATTTCACCTGTTTACCTGTGTAACATGAGTTATCAACAAGAGATTGCCGCACCCCTACGGTAGTGCATCCCGTATCCCTGAGGACGGAAACAAGTCTATGATTAACAAACCCCCTGCAAAATTTAAGTGAACCTTTTCCATCATGAGAAGCAAGTACTGGTAGAGGGTGACCACAAATTAATCTGGGTACTTCATCTGTCTGAAAAAGAGTGTTGCAAGCAGAGCAATTTGCTTTATTAGAAAGATCAACACTGCATGCATTGGCATGAGACGTGATCTCAAACCCTTGATTCCCAGAAACTGAATGGTTGTTTTGTTCAACAGCAGCATTAGACCTATGTGGGAGTCGAGAGCCTCTGTAGTGATGATTATTCCTGTTGTTCTGGTAATTACAATCATTATTATAATTTGATCTTCCTCTGTTAGAATAGGAATTCTGAGTTCTGGTCCAGCCTCTGTTTGGTCCATTAAATTGTTGTTGAGGCATATTTTCCTGGCTATCTGGTCGAAATGGTCTGTATGCAAAGTTATACCGACCCCTGAAGGTTCCGGCATTCCGGCTAAAATTTCGTCCCCAGCCTGAAGAATTATCAGGTGGTCCCTGTTTTTGATTTCTTGTATATAAAGTCTTTGCTGAAGCAATTGGTAATGCCTCCTTGATGTTCGGGTTGCTTATATTCCTCCCAGGATGTGCGGTCCTGAAACGTCGCCCCAAAATCTCCATTTCAGCAATGGTTTGGGGATCCCTCTCTTGGAGATAGGACAAAAATTCTGGACTGACTGAAGAGAGAACCTTATCTCTTAGTATGAGATCCATAAGCGACTCAAAAGTATGGTCGATTTGTGACAGTTCAATCCATCTCTGAAAAGTAAGCTTGATAGATGCAATGTATTCTGCGAAGTCCTTGGACGAGTCAGGCAATAGAGTTTTGAATTTTAATCTATAACCGTGAGTATCCAGCTGGAATTTTTTCAATAATAATGCCTTTATAGAATCATAGTCACTTCTAGAGGCATCATCCAAAGTGCAGATAGCTGTAAGGGCTTCACCTGAAAATAATGACATTAATTTACTAGGCCATTCAGATTTGTCCAGTTTATGTTCCTGACAAATTGTCTGAAACCTGTTCAAGTAACACGAGATGTCATCGGATGGATGAAATTTGGGTAAATGAACCTTAAAAGGACACCCATGATCCCTTTTTGTTGTGCCCTGATTAGTGCTCTCCGCCGGTTTGTTCTCATTCTCAAGTTTAAGTTTTTGAAGCTGAATTTCAGCCATTTTTTGCTCATGCTCAAACTGTGCTAGCTTAAGCTTTTCTTCTTTTTCATCTTGCCTCTTCTTCTCCGCTAATTCTTGTTCTAATTTTTTCTCTTCCTTAGCCACCTGCTCTAAAGCAAACTCTCTCAAAGCCTTCGCTTGAAACCCAAGTCTTTCCCCCACGTTGACAAAATGTTCTAGGCGAGACATGTTGAGGTACCCTGATGTAATCAATCAGTTACACCAATAACAAATCTTAAATAAAATTATATCAATTTTCAACAAATTGCCTTATACTTAATATCAGAACTGAACAATTCTGCACTATTTTCACAGGAGACAGTAATATATTTCCAAAGGAGCAGCCAAGACAATACAATTTAAGATATATATATATATATATATATATATATATATATATATATATATATATATATATACATATATATATATATAGACATATATATATAAACATATATATATATATATATATATATATATAGACAATAGATCAAGCCTAACAAGGACAATATTAAGATATAAAGAAAGATAAGGTATAAAAGTTTTAACAGGTAATGAAAAAAAACGTAATCAGTGAAGATCCACCATTTAATATATGAATCAACTGAATTGATAGTCAGATTCGATAAACAGAGCACGACCAATAATGACGAAAAATTAAAATACTCAACAGAATATGACAAAGACTAACATTAAACAAGTCTGCACAACTAAAGAAAAAAAATTAATAATAATAATCGTAATGATCTAACAAGTTATGATCATCACACAGTACCTATAGAACAATTTGTGTGTGCCCGCTTTACGGCGAGATGTATCACACAACAAGACAGCCGAGCCAACCTTGCCCGCTTATACAAGAATTACATATATTAATACATTTAAAAAGGAAAACAAACATCAGAGCTGATGGAGATCCACCCAAAATATTCATGAACACAGACCGAAAGATGTAAAAAATCGCACTTATCTTGTATGAAAATAAAACAGTCTCCTTCCTGGCCTGAGATATGGTGCTAAGAAATTGATGTGCAGCTCTGAAGCACTAAACAACAATGTAAAATGATTCGTCTCTAGTCCTTCCCTACAGTCCGGTCTGACAGGCCTCCATTTTGAATTTGATTGTAGACTCGCAGAAGTCGGTCACTTGAAATAGTGACTGCTGGTAAATTGATATTTTCCTCCAATGAATAAAATTCTTCGATAACGCTGGCCCTCTTAACTTTTCCACTGCCGACACCTTGATAATAATGAACAGTTAATTCATAATATATTTCGAAAGTTACTTCAAAAATTTCCTCTCCTCCATTCCAACACCGCTCTGAGCAGATGTGACCTTCACCTTGTCCGTAAGTGGGACGAACGTACGGTAAACATTTGCTTGTAGAATTGGTTTTTAAAAAAATGTACTTTACAAGTTCAAAATCCACGGTACTTGGCCCCCAAAAAACTGTGGCGTTCTCCAACTTTCGCTTAGGTTTAATTATTTAATTCATGGAAGAGTAAACATATTAGCAGTAGCCAAGTGGTCATTCGAGAGTCCTTAAACTTGCTACATACACAGCCATACAAGAATTGAAGAAACGTCCAGCTTATTCACATCACGAACATGTTTATTACAAATAAAACGTATGCTCCAATGAAGTATTACTTGTAAGACCTCTGTCACTACACATCTCTAACTCCCCTGGCATAGGGTAAATGCAGATACTGGCATATAACAGTCTGTCCGTAAATGTCGAGATCCAGTCCTGTAATCAGCTGTATCTATGAACATACGAATATATAAGAACAGGAACATCGCCCGTCTTCAGTCTGCAAACATCACTATATCATTTCTATCCACTCATCTACCTATCCTGTGAATGAATCAGGCACTCTGTCATTCCAGGATGACAAGACTAACTTCAGAATATATATATCAAACACACTGACATCTGAAATATCTCGGAGCGATTTACACACGCCTCCTCTCTCTTCCAAGACACAAAGCCCAATGACCCGTGAACCCTAGGCTATCATCTCGCCTCCTTTTGACCTCTCTTGCACACTAATTCGTGACGTCGTATCCGCCGCAATGCGACAGATCGTAATAAAACCTTGTGGACGAAGCTATTTAATAGCTAGATATAAGAACATAAATAACTGCATATAATATGTGCGTCACATCTATCACCATCAATAACCTCTATCTGAAAAGTGTATCATATAAATAATAATAATAATCCCTGACCAAGTATATAAGTATATACTGTGTATGACAACAATATATATAATATCAGTTAACAAAGACAAGCATATAAACAAACGAAAACTTTCGCAGAGGTCAAAAAATTTTAAGGCGAAACTAAGGAAAAAATAATCACAAAGCATGTGATGATAACTGCGATACGTAAACAAAACAAATGACACCACAGTGTATAAACATAAGGGTGTATATAAATAAACAATAGAAAAGAGTAGGCGGACAAATACAAACAAATCAAATCAAAACCAAAGAACAGAGAAATAGGCGGACAAATACAAACAAATCAAATCAAAACCAAAGAACAGAGAAAATATGACAACAACAACGAAAAGGTACACTTCATCACAACTAAACGTAAATAGCAACAAATGTCGCTTGCAAATTCCACAAAGGGAAATTTGCACGATCCCTAACAAACACTGTTATAGGACCTCTGTCACGTGGTATACCCTATAACAGACGCCGCCAAACCAAGAAACCCGCAGAAATACACACACTAATACCACAAGCAATGTAAACAAATAGCATATAATAGAATGTGTTACAAAGAAGGCTTAGCTACAAACAATATAATGGCACAGTTTCCAAAAATAAACTGCCACTTATCTTAAAGTAACTTCCTGGCCTTTTTGTCAACACAGAAGTGCAATGCAAGAACAGCACTGATTGGTTGATTCACCGTCGATGGTCACCTCACGACGACAATATGAAGTAGTCTTCCAACTCACAGTTACCACGTCCTTCTTGACAAGCAGTTGAGACCAGATGATCCAACACTGAATAGTCTGCAAACTGTAAAATGTAAACGCCAGCCGAATTGTTTACAATGATAGCTTGCCAGTGTAGAACTCCTATAGTAGAACCGTCACTTCACTTCTATAGCAGTTGTGGTCCACGTAGCAATAACATAAAGATGCTGACGCCAATTCCCGTAGCAGCTGTGGTCCATGTAGCACTATTATAGCAACTCTAACGTCCGTATTTATCAGTCTGGGTCAGCAGTCGTTGACCTATTTATCAATGTTCTGTGTAGTAGAAAACCCCACGACTCTGGCCCACCAGAAATGTAAAGTTCAGATTTGTATAGGTCGATTTTCATACAGCAGAAATGTTACTGACTGGTATAGGTACCAATTGTGGTAAAGTGGGATGATATTAATATTTATAGGGGACTTAGGGTACTGACTGAGATCAGCTGTGAAGGTATCTGTATCTAATAAGTGTGGTGTATTACAGATGACCTTACTTGCTACCACATTTATACCTCAGTCAGAATTATTCTGGAATATTGTGATGACTACGTTGAATGTCTAGGGTTATGAAAATGATGAAGTGTAAGTCACAACAACAACAGACAGATAAACAATTTAATTTATTCCACAACACTTTACAACACTGTGACACTCACACACATATAACACTCTATAAGACTATCTTAAATGAGTCAAGTGTAAAGTTTCAAATATATATGTAATGATTCTTTTCAATAATGGATATCCTGATTCAACTACACAGTGAACCAGGAATCACAATCAAATGTAATTACAAGTAGTATGTACACAGTTTATAAATATAATCTTTGTATTGACATATTTTATTATTCTTATCCTATGTGTGTAAGTTGTGAAGTAGTAATATGAGGTAATACTGGTTTTGTTTTTCAAGCTAGGTTGTTGTTTGTCATCATGACTTCAAGTGTTTGATTATCTTGGAAATAGTATTGGGAAAAGTTCACAGTTCCTGTCATTTGAAACAATTTATTGTCCCTCTGTGTTTAATATAATGTCAATTTTAGAGGGGGCACATAATGTTGAGCTACTCTGGCCACAGAAGCTTATCTTTCGTGATGGCGGCAGGAAAAGACTCCTCTGCTCGATTGCTTCACTGTGTTCTGGAGACACCTCACTGGTCGCTATCTGGACCAAGGAGTATGCTGTCAGCCTCTGGATTCAGCAAAACTCAGACCAGGTGCTGCTTCAATAACTTAGGACCACGGTCCCTGAAACAAGAAGGTTGTACCTCCTATTTCAGAACTAATTTATAATCTATTTCCACACTGAACACAATACATAACAAACACTGAGTTCAGAGCGGTAGGCCAACGGCTAGCTTCATCTGAAACAATTTACACCAGTGTACTCCTCCCTAATGGTTACTACGCCTCTGCAATTCCAGCATTAGTTCTTTCTAGTCAATAAGATAGGTGTCAGTGTACTGTTTGGCAATCCCATGCAGTTTTACTTCTCTCCGACAAGTTTTGTTCAGGTTGGAGCACTATCTAGGCCTTGCCTCATGTTTGCTACTGAACCACACACATATACAGCCATAAATTATCAATTCACATTCAATTTTCATTAAAAAGATATCAATATGTCAAGCTTACCACAATTCATGGAAATAATAAACAAATACGTTGACTGGCGATGAATATGGCACAAAATCCGATCTGCCGCCGTCCCAGGCTTTTATTTAGAAATTCCCCTAACAACCAAAATTAGTATTTGTAGTCCGACTAATCGTGTTTAGCCTTACATATCATTCCCGCCAATCAAATAGGATGTAACATGGTGGCCTATTTCCCGTAAAAGGGTGGTTTCAAAACATGTCACTGTGCAATTCTGATTTGGTGCTGTCCGACACCCTCACTATTTTCTTTTGGCTATAATTTGTTAATTCCTAGACTATTTGCGTAACACTTAACATATTCTTTGTCAGCAAGTCCTAAGGAACCCAAATATATAAGTTTTAAGGGAGCTAAGTGGCGGAGTTCAAAATATGTATTTTCTTCTAGGATAGTCGTGCTGTTACCACCTCCTCATTTCCAAACTTTAGGGTGTCTGCTGTACTGTCAGGCTTTCAAACGTAAACCAGTATAATGTCATGTTTTCTAATAAGCATTTTACAGGTTTTTAAACCTAACTCTCGTATGGGTAGTGTTTTTTATCACTGTCGATTTGAAAAAAAGTTAGTGCTTCTGGCCTTACCCGGGGAGGGTGGCATTAATTGTATATCGCGAGACGCGTGTTAGTGTTGCTTGCGTTCCTGCTTTCAGCCCTCCCTCTCTCTATCCTAAGTTCATCTGTCTTTTCATCACGCCGTGTATAAAATGAAATTAATGGAAGTATTAATTTAGGTCATTACGCAGTGTGCCTAGCTCAAGGTTTTCTTAGAAATACAGTACACGTTTTATTGTAGAAAGCGTGTATTGATGCAGTAGGCTTTACTATCAACGTGAAAGCGTGAGAATATGCAGACGAAGCATAAAAAGGGGGGTTTTATTGTTCAACTAGCATGACGTTCTATTAACACAGGCGTACGCTATTGGAAAGCACGGGTCTTTAACCATTTCTCTTTCCTTTTATTGAATTTATGTGTTAGGCTTTACATGTACCTTTTAATTTATATATGTGGATTTAGAATGTTTCACGACACCAATGTTATGGACTTGTGTGTTGACGATCTGCTTACGTAGTACTGCCACTAACACGTATCAAGGCTTGCCTCGCTCCAGTACAGTGTTAAGTTGTCCAGGTCAGGTTGCCAACTATTGGGGCGCTGACAAGGGGGATGTTGACACTAACTCAGACACCATGTATGGCTGTAAATGTGTAGTACTGGAGATGTGGAGGTGTTGACATCATGTGTGAGTGTAGGATACAGAAGACGCGAAGGTGTATATGATTCAGAGACTACACAATACATCCATCTATCCACATGAAGAAGTCAATGACGTGTTGTGAACGACTGGTCACGTTACAAGCATTTAATATCGGACATAGACGACGTTACACTCACAGTCACTTCACAAGGTTGCAGCATAGATCATGGTAATAATAATAAAGATGGTGATGACATCTAGCATTCAAACATATAGAGCATCTATTACAACAGGACATTAACGGCCTGTCAGTTCCATGTTCTAGTTGTAATCTCATCCAGTTATGACTGACTGAACACGTCAGTTTCCCTGTAGACTAGCCGCATAGCAAAAGGCGGGCTTTCAAATATGCTTAACAATAACAATAAGGCTGCAATTCAATTGGCATAATACGCCACGTACATCTTCTCTTGCTGAAAAATATTGGCCAAAATGGCGGGCCTCTATCTGTAACCAGCTATGTATTCCTCAAGGTAGGCATGATCATCCATGCACAAGTATTACCGCCAACCTGCGGTTTCCCTCAATGTGTATATATATATATCATATATATATATATATATATATATATATATATATATATATATAGATATATATATATATATATATATATATATATATATATATATATCATCATTGGGCTTCTGTTCAAAAAAGTAGATAAATAGTCTTATCCCATCTAATGGATTATAAGCCAAGTAGCCTTACAATGTTCTGCATACGATGCGTAAAGAGTAATAATAAAGTCTGTATTACCTTTAACAGAATCCAGGAATACACAATTACCAACTGTCGCCATCCCTCGACGAACAGAATATCTTTGGGGAAAACACTGACATTACAGTCACATCACAGGCTTAACTTCCCCAAGATAAGGTAGAGAAGAACTATGGACATCTTGTCCATTAGAACCCAAGATCTCAACTCCCCCACGGAAGTCTATCAGTTTTTTCTCAAAAACTCTGCGCATGAGCAGACAGCCCCGAACTGACTACTTCTAACCTTGTCTTAAGACAGGTCAACAACAATGAACGAAACAAAGGGAAGATAATCCCTAATCAACCTGTCACAGCAAAGTTAATACTTAGTTCTCTAACTTTGATCATACAAAATAATATCAAATAGATTGACATTTATAACCCCGTAAAAAACGACAGCAACACACATATTGCCAGCAAAGCCAGGATATTATCAGGCATGTCGGGAACTTTACTAACACAATTCATTCATAATTTTTTGTGTCTCTATTTGTGTAATATTTTTTTCGTCTTTGTCACGAAAGGTTTGAGATGTTATAAAAATGTAAGATATCCTGGACAAAAAGATGTATCAGATGATACCAGGATAGTGCCAGGTAAGAGACTGGTCTTACAAGAAATACCCCCTTTTCTGAAAAGAAATAGGGTGTATTGACATCAAAGGTTAGAACCCAGCTGTATAGACCTCAGGGTGTTGAAAGGCTATGTCCTGAAAATCTATTTGCCCCTTTCGAAGATTCTCCTTTGGTATTATGTGTTGTTTATGTTGACAAGTTGATCTAGGGGTATTTAATATGGTTAATCTCTCAATCTAAAATATGTATCCAACAAAACTTGAACTTTAATGTTAATAATCTCAACAAGTCTGCTAGTACATATTTACAATTTATTAAACCTAAGCCGGTTCTCTTTTCGGTTAGGAAAATTCAAAGGTATTTACATGATATAAAATAAATATCCATATAAACTTTAATTATCAAAACAAAATCTAGTACTAAAGTCTCTATTGTCTTCTACACTGAAGAATAATTTTAATTCACTAAAATGTCACTGATTTTGACTGAAGAACGGATGGATTAAAAATGTCCTTATATTCATCCTTCACTATAATGTTTATTAATATATTTATAGTTTTTGAGTAGTGCTAGCTTTTAGTTGAAACCGCTGATCAGTGGCAAGATAAGGCCACTTATCTCTTAAATTAGAAAATCCCACACTTTCCTGCCGTGGCCGAACACTTCAGTGAATTGCCAGGCAGTTGAACAATGGTGGCTGGCTGCTATGATTCCATGAGCGGTTGCACCGCAGAGTCCAAGGCGAGTAAAGGGAAATCAGATACTTCAGGTTGATTGCAGGATAAAACCTGAAATTCAAATAATCGCAACCCTTGTATGGTCTAGCACGGGACCCAAAGACGCAGCAATAGAGAACGCAGTCAGTGACTCATAGCTTGACTGTCTGCATCAGGACCAGCGAATCAGAGCTGGTCAAGACCGCACTCCACCTCCACGTGGTGGTCCTGGAAACAGTCTGCAGCAGTGCAGTCTGGCTGAGCGAGTGTGGATCGAAATGGGAAGGCAAACCCGGTCCTAAAAAATGCCGTGCAGAAGTCGGATGTGTCGACCGAAAGGTGCAGATATCACAGCTTAGGCGTAAACAGACACAACGCAACCACCATCCTTTTCAGGACGAACGAAGAAGAAGAAGAAGTATGGTCTAGGACTACTCTGGTCCCACACATAATTGACATAACATACAGTGTCAGTCATTGTGCTAACATATGCACAGGACAATTTACCTCTCCACCTATCACAGTCAGTTCACTGACTAAAATTTCCTTATATATATTTCCTAAGTTGATTCCTAATCCATGATTGGCTTCCATACAATGATTTGGTATAGTATAAATTTACAAAGTAATATCTTCATCGATTCATTACAACAAATCTTGTTCATCCTTCCTTAGTTTCCATGATACATGTCATTCCTTTAACAAATACTCTTTCAAATGTATTATTAAACTTACAGTCGTATTCTTGACATCATTTTCAATAAACCTACACCTTTTTACAACGCTGGCTTTCGCCTCTAAAACCAACACGTTTTGCATTCCAGCAAGCAAAACATTCGTCCTGGAATATTTTTGAACACAGGCCTTTTTCAGTTTCTAACACACGTGGATTAAATCACAGGAATAATACATAAATATGTACATATACATATATAGTAATTCTTACCCTCAGGCAAAACACACAGGCTGTTAATGGCTTCTATGGTCTGCGCAACAGATGCGGTTGGCAAAGGTAAAATACGATTACAGTTTACCGCTTCTTTCTGTACAGCTTGTGGTTTGAATTTGCTAGTGGCCTCAAATAACCAAGGGCAAGGTCTTTTATAGTCACGCCTCCGGCGTATCGGATGACATGGTCAAAAAGGGGTGATTGTCACGTAGGTCTTTATATAATTAAATTGCCTACATCTTCTTCCTATTCTCTCACCCGAATCCTTTTATTTTATTATCTTTCCGTACTTGTGTTTCCTGTATTTTTCGCATCACTCGGTTGCGAAAAATATTTTCTTCAGTATTCTCAAACTTTACATTGTGTTTTTCTCATACTGGGATACGTAATTCTATTACTTAGATGTCAGTCAGACGAGAAGTGCGATTAAGTTGTAGTCCATCTCAGACATAGGGCCGACTTATCGTTATAGCATTTTCACCTGTCACCGCGGTTTTCCCAGGCTGAGTTGCTGGGCAGTGTGAAAATCGCTCTCAATCCCGCCAGAGGCGTGAATCGCGGCAGACATTGCTCGCTAGAGCAGACGGAGTGTCGGGGTTCCCGCATCTGACACCCATGCTCCACGGCGCAGTTCAGACATGTGTCTGGGAATTCCACCTGAAAAGACACCCACTGTTGGCCGGGTCAGCGCGAGGTGCGGAAATGCAGAAGTGTCAGTTATGTAAGACGTCTAGTAATGGTAATGTTAAACGTAAGGTGTTTTACACGGGAAAGGGGAGATGATTTCGGAGTTTGAGAAAATGTGGGATTGTTTGCCCCTGTTTTCAAATATCCACCCAGGAGCTGAAATCTCATTTCATTTCAGTCTTCAACATCTTCAGTAGACGGAAACACGCGTGCTAGCGAATGAAGCTTGTATAGCGAATTTCATAGTTCTCGTCAGATTTGTGACGAGCTTCTAAATACCTATCTAGTGAATTATCCTAGTCGTGGTGTTACCGTAGTGCTGTGGTGAGATTAATAAAATAGATATCTAGTATTTTGGAAAGTGGTTAAAGCGTTAAATCGCTCATTTCATTTTAACTAGTTTCTTTTGAACAGAGTGCTTAATTTATAGTTTGTTATATTCTCTAAGTCGACGAGTTACAGTGGAAATACATAATAAATTATATCTTTAGCTTACTAAACTAGTAGCTATAAGGAATTTAATTTAACGGCTAATACTCAGTCGAAACTGTTTTAATAACAAACTTATAAATGCTAGACGCGACATCAGTGAGTAGTGACGGAATACGCACCATATTTCTAATTCCTGATGATCGATTTTATATAACTTATTTTACCGGAAGTTTAAATAATAAGTCAAGCTGTAGGCTTGCTATTTAAAATGTAAGTTATATTGAGTACATAATAGGTAAATGATTTATATGTGCTTTTCCTTTTATACAGTGAAATACTGGGGTGACCCGAACTTTATCAGCATTTAATAAGAGTTCATACTTGTGAAGAAATAGACAGTCCTTATTTTGAACCACGTGGGTTTCTCAAGTAACACTGATCTGACAGTGCATATGCAAACAGAGTTAGACAGAAATACTATATCCCAATAACGGGTTTTCAAAGACTGTAATGATCAATACTGGGCCTGTGAACCAGATCTTAATTTCTTCCATAAACTCTAATGAAAAATTGCTGACTGGCGGCGAGAATAATTTCAATCACAAACATTAACATTTTCCCGACATATTTTTTGGCGAAAGAGTGAATAGTGAAACAAGGCTATCTGGTGAAAGAAGTTGTCCACTGGTCATCTTTCCAAATTAAGGAAATCCTCGTATTTTTTTTTATGACTCTGTGTGCCCGTTTAAACTTGCTTATCCAACCTGATTCAAGTGACATTAACAGTAATCAAAATTTAACTGGTGAAGTGAATGCTCCCCGAAAACAGTGGACTAAACCTGTAATTGTAGAGCTGGGATTCGCTTTATCCAAAGAATACAGATTCACTGTAAAGAAGTGTCCTAAGGTTGCGCCAGACTGTGAACTACATCAAGTTTTAGGTAAGAACGTGTGCCAGGGATCCCTGATGAAAGAACCGAGTGAAAGTGGACTGAGTGAGTTTTTTTTTATGACTATTGATTCACCCCCACGTCACAATCTCCTACGGAAGAGTGGCTGCTTGAGTAAATTGTTCCTTTTTGAAGGACAATATTAGACCCTAACCATATGTATTTGTGACTCTTTGGGCCATCATCTGTCTCATAACGGGGCTGTGGGCTAAACCTAGAGTTAATATCATCCCGGGGCTATCATCCTGGTAGAAAGTCATTGATTCTTTTATGTCTATTTGTATGCTTCCTTTATGTATTTTTGGTGTTGTGAGAAATTTTGATATGATAATTAAAAATTTCTCTGGAACAAAAACATCAGTGCGTTGGTCAGCTCGATCCCAATTATTCTGTATAATCATTGTTATAGAGTTCCCACGTATGTGTGTTTAACTGTCGTCACGTGTATGTGCGTGCCCGTGATTAGATAGAAATATATGTAATATATATATCTGTGTTTAGACTGTCTGACTACTTTAGATCTGTCGTAGAAGATAGATGAGAGAGAGAGAAGATTTTCCGCTCTCAGAGACAGCATCTATCACTATTCTACCACCTCACTCGTGGAAGTCTAATTTTTTTTTATTTCCATCTCTCACTGTGACTAACACTCATTCCAACCTATTCAGAAGGGACCAACCTAAGTCTTAATACTCCTATCGAAAAAATCTACGACAAATGGGTTCTCGTCCGACGGATTTTTGAACTTAGAATAGGAAGACGAGTACGACAAATGTGGACTCGTCTATCTGGATTTTGTATTTAAGATTCTTTATTCTGTAATAGAGTAAGAGTGTGATTGTCTTGTGAGTTTTATTTTAAATAATTTATCCCCTAGACTAACGATCTGTTTACGGGCGTGCTGACCACACAAACTGATAAGTTTTTTTTTTCCACAGCATTTTGAATAATATACATTTGAGTTACAGGTGGATTTTGTCGGAATATATGTTATTGTTGATTTGTAATACTAAACGCTGGTAAAGTTTTGTGAGTGTATAACATTCACAAGGGTTCTGAAGCAGGTAGGTGTTTGAGCAAAGCTAAGGAGTGCGTTTCGGACTATCCGTCCAGATTAATTGCCTCCCTCACCCGAACTGTCTTCAGGGGTAAACTTGATAGTGGATTAAAAATAAAGGGGATTTTTTTTTCTTTCTCCAAAATTTTTGCTTTAATCATTGTGTTTTCCACTGTAGCAACTTATTTTTCAGAAGTAATCTTAACTACCATTTAGTTGGCGTAGTCTTGTTTTGCATTAGGTGCTTTATTGCCGATAATAGCAGCGATAGTTAGATTTTATTTTGGAGGAGGTATCCCAGGGTTAAGGATATCATCTTTCGGATTTTTGGTATTTTTTTTCTCCTAAGTGGTAGGAACCAGGTTATTCTTTTTCCTATTTTCTATCTCCACGTGTCTCAGTCACTGACATAATATGGCCGAGAGGGCAAAGCTTAGACAACTCCTCAGGGACGAAGCGAGAGAGGAGGGACTGGAAGGAGAAGAAGCGAAAGCTTTTGTCAGGGACGAACTTGAGAGATATGATGCGGAGAGGAAAGAAGAAGAACTAAAGAGGAAAGAAGAAGCAGCGGAGAGGAAAGAAGCAGAAGACCGTCTTTTACAGCAGAAGAAGATGGATGAGGAAAGGGAAATTCGCAGGATGCAGCATGAGGAAAGAGAGAAAGAGAAGGAGAAGCAACATGAGTTGGCTCTTAAAGCTCTAGAACTTCAAAGTCGTGGTGCTGCCTCTACCTCCAGCAATGGAGAGTCTTCTCATTCTTCCTTAACTGATCCTTCTAACAGTCAATCTCTTCACCTCACTGCTATGTCTTTTCCGCTAGAATCTTTCCCTTGTCCAAATGAGAAGATTGACACTTGGCTAGAAAAATTTGAGAAAATTGCAACTCTGTACGGTTTAGAGAGGTCGCGTTGGAACATGAAGCTTTCCCAGGCTTTGAAAAGTTCTGCGTATGATGTTTACGCCAAACTGGAAAGCAGCCAACAAGACAACTATGATCTGTTGAAGAAAGCGTTACTGGAGCGCTTTGAAATGAACGCTCGCAAATTTTTGCAACTGTTTCGCAACAGCAGAAAGGAGAATTCTGAATGTTTTCACCAGTTCTCTTCCCGTCTAAAGGGATATTTGACAAAGTGCCTTGAGCTCTCGCAGCTCCCCTCTACCTATGAAGGTCTTGAGGAATTTGTTTTAACAGAACAAATAAAGAACACTTTGTCTGCTGATACCCGGAGATTTCTCGCTGAGCAGGGGCAGAAAAACTTGAAGACATTTTGGAAAAGTCTGAGCGTTATCACAATGCGCTGGCTGAACTACCGGCCACAAAGCGGAAACCGACAGAGGAGCATTTTCGAAAACATAACCTAGAGCAATCTTCTCAGGCTTCTAACCAAAATAACCACAGAGAAACTGGACCTCAAAACCCCCCTCCGGAAAAATCCACGTTCTACAAGAACAAGTACCCCAACCACCCCAAACAGTCTGATCAACCCGACCGCCCTGCATGGCAGCGTGGCCAGAAAGGTCAAGGTGGCAAAGGGAGAACCCCTGAGCACGGGACATATGATCAGACCGAGCATACCGAGCCTAAACGCATCGGATGCTTATTAACAGTCTCGCAAGGCGGAATTATTGACAGTGATTCCCAACCTGTTGGGGATAGACCCTCAACGCGAGGTACTGTTACTTTGAACGGTTCTCAAACTTCTTGCTTATTTGACACGGGGCTTTCTTATGATTGCATTGTTGCCAGTAACCTGGTCAAACCCGGTCAAGAGACAGCAGAGACCGTCCAACTTTGTGGAGTTCGTAAGAGTGATGCACCTACAGCGCTTCCCATCTCATTGGTGGAGATACACTCTGACTTTGTCAGAGGCGTGATCAAAGCGGCTGTTATGGATGATCCCATCTACCCAGTCATACTTGGCGGGAGATACGTGTGTATTGGGAAACCGGAAGAGCCGATTGTGGCAGCAGTAACTACAAGAGGGCAAACCAAGAAGGAACGGGAGCCTGCGCCTAATTTGTTACCCATGGAACTTAAAGAAGCGCAATGCAAGGACCCTACTTTGGCACCCTGCTTTAGGAAACTGCCCATGGCTAAGGAACCCAAACAGCACGGGGACATTTTTTTCTGAGGATGGCGTACTTTATCGGAGAACGGGCAAGCCTGAGCAAGGTTACAACCAGCTCCTAGTACCGAAACAGTACAGAAGCCAAATCCTAGAAATGGGGCACTCTCTTCCCTTCAGCGGACATATGGGACAGAACGCCACAAACCAACGGATAACCACTCATTATTGGTGGCCAGGAGTAAATACTGATATTATCAGATATGTTAAATCCTGTGCCCAGTGCCAACGTGTGCCACCCAAGCAACGGGCACCCCCAGTCTCTTTGGGTGAAATGCCAATAGTGGGAACACCATTCGAACGGGTTGTGATCGACATTTTAGGACCCTTAGAAAGGACTAAAAGAAGGAACAGGTTTATCCTGACCTTAGTCGATACATGCACTTTATGGGCAGAAGCTATCCCGCTAACATGCGCAGATGCCAAGCATGTCGCAGAAGCCCTCGTGCAGATTTTCACTCGGTTGGGATTCCCTCAGCAAGTGTTGACGGATAACGGATCTCCATACCGAAACCTGTTGATGGATGAGATCGTTAAGATTTTTAGGACCCAACACATCCACACTAAGCCATATACTCCAGCCGGAAATGGGCTCGTGGAACGTGTTAATGGAAACCTCAACATGATGCTAAGTAAGCTGGCACAAGTGAAACCTGAAGATTGGGATCTCTGTATTCCTGCAGCATTATTTGGCTACAGAGAATCTCCTCATACTTCCACAGGATTTCCGCCAGCTACACTCTTATTCGGCAGACCCATTAAGGGCCCGCTTGAAGCCTTATTTCAGTCTCTGACAGACGAGAAGGCGGATGAGACAGTTGTCTCAGCAAGTAAATATGTGTCGGTGGTAAAGGAAAGGTTGAAACTAGGGTGGGACCTAGCAACGACTAACTTTAAGCGAGCACGCACCAAGCACGCTAACCGATACAGGAAAGTCGCGAAAGAGAGAGAACTGGAAGCAGGAGAGAAAGTTTTGGTGTTACTCCCTACCGGGAACAACCAACTGAAGATCGGATGGCAAGGGCCGTTTACCGTCCTGAAAAAGATTTCTAAGGCTAACTACCAGATATCTATTCAGGGAATGGAGAAGGTTTTCCATTTAAATCTCTTAAAGAGATACTTGGAAAGACCAGTGCCAACCTCCGACCATCTCCTGACGATCGCCAAAACTGACGAAGATGACGATAGTGGCAGGGAAACTCCACTGCACACACAGGAAATCTTTAAAAAATGTCAGAAGCGGCGACGCTCTTTCAAGCGCGCATGGGAGACATTCCAGAGGAAGGAAACGTCGGGGCAGACTTCATGAGTAGATATTGGAGAGAGATGGAGGGGGAAGATGAGAGGGAAGAAGACAGACACCCCGAAGCTACGGTTATAGGAAATTTAATTCCATAACGTAGACATGGAGTGCTTCCATATCTTAAAGGGGGGACGTCCTGTCACGTAGGTCTTTATATCATTAAATTGCCTACATCTTCTTCCTATTCTCTCACCCGAATCCTTTTATTTTATTATCTTTCCGTACTTGTTTTTCCTGTATTTTTCGCATCACTCGGTTGCGAAAAATATTTTCTTCAGTATTCTCAAACTTTACCTTGTGTTTTTCTCATACTGGGATACGTAATTCTATTACTTAGATGTCAGTCAGACGAGAAGTGCGATTAAGTTGTAGTCCATCTCAGACATAGGGCCGACTTATCGTTATAGCATTTTCACCTGTCACCGCGGTTTTCCCAGGCTGAGTTGCTGGGCAGTGTGAAAATCGCTCTCAATCCCGCCAGAGGCGTGAATCGCGGCAGACATTGCTCGCTAGAGCAGACGGAGTGTCGGGGTTCCCGCATCTGACACCCATGCTCCACGGCGCAGTTCAGACATGTGTCTGGGAATTCCACCTGAAAAGACACCCACTGTTGGCCGGGTCAGCGCGAGGTGCGGAAATGCAGAAGTGTCAGTTATGTAAGACGTCTAGTAATGGTAATGTTAAACGTAAGGTGTTTTACACGGGAAAGGGGAGATGATTTCGGAGTTTGAGAAAATGTGGGATTGTTTGCCCCTGTTTTCAAATATCCACCCAGGAGCTGAAATCTGATTTCATTTCAGTCTTCAACATCTTCAGTAGACGGAAACACGCGTGCTAGCGAATGAAGCTTGTATAGCGAATTTCATAGTTCTCGTCAGATTTGTGACGAGCTTCTAAATACCTATCTAGTGAATTATCCTAGTCGTGGTGTTACCGTAGTGCTGTGGTGAGATTAATAAAATAGATATCTAGTATTTTGGAAAGTGGTTAAAGCGTTAAATCGCTCATTTCATTTTAACTAGTTTCTTTTGAACAGAGTGCTTAATTTATAGTTTGTTATATTCTCTAAGTCGACGAGTTACAGTGGAAATACATAATAAATTATATCTTTAGCTTACTAAACTAGTAGCTATAAGGAATTTAATTTAACGGCTAATACTCAGTCGAAACTGTTTTAATAACAAACTTATAAATGCTAGACGCGACATCAGTGAGTAGTGACGGAATACGCACCATATTTCTAATTCCTGATGATCGATTTTATATAACTTATTTCACCGGAAGTTTAAATAATAAGTCAAGCTGTAGGCTTGCTATTTAAAATGTAAGTTATATTGAGTACATAATAGGTAAATGATTTATATGTGCTTTTCCTTTTATACAGTGAAATACTGGGGTGACCCGAACTTTACCAGCATTTAATAAGAGTTCATACTTGTGAAGAAATAGACAGTCCTTATTTTGAACCACGTGGGTTTCTCAAGTAACACTGATCTGACAGTGCATATGCAAACAGAGTTAGACAGAAATACTATATCCCAATAACGGGTTTTCAAAGACTGTAATGATCAATACTGGGCCTGTGAACCAGATCTTAATTTCTTCCATAAACTCTAATGAAAAATTGCTGACTGGCGGCGAGAATAATTTCAATCACAAACATTAACATTTTCCCGACATATTTTTTTTTTTGGCGAAAGAGTGAATAGTGAAACTAGGCTATCTGGTGAAAGAAGTTGTCCACTGGTCATCTTTCCAAATTAAGGAAATCCTCGTTTTTTTTTATGACTCTGTGTGCCCGTTTAAACTTGCTTATCCAACCTGATTCAAGTGACATTAACAGTAATCAAAATTTAACTGGTGAAGTGAATGCTCCCCGAAAACAGTGGACTAAACCTGTAATTGTAGAGCTGGGATTCGCTTTATCCAAAGAATACAGATTCACTGTAAAGAAGTGTCCTAAGGTTGCGCCAGACTGTGAACTACATCAAGTTTTAGGTAAGAACGTGTGCCAGGGATCCCTGATGAAAGAACCGAGTGAAAGTGGACTGAGTGAGTTTTTTTTTTTATGACTATTGATTCACCCCCACGTCACAATCTCCTTACGGAAGAGTGGCTGCTTGAGTAAATTGTTCCTTTTTGAAGGACAATATTAGACCCTAATCATATGTATTTGTGACTCTTTGGGCCATCATCTGTCTCATAACGGGGCTGTGGGCTAAACCTAGAGTTAATATCATCCCGGGGCTATCATCCTGGTAGAAAGTCATTGATTCTTTTATGTCTATTTGTATGCTTCCTTTATGTATTTTTGGTGTTGTGAGAAATTTTGATATGATAATTAAAAATTTCTCTGGAACAAAAACATCAGTGCGTTGGTCAGCTCGATCCCAATTATTCTGTATAATCATTGTTATAGAGTTCCCACGTATGTGTGTTTAACTGTCGTCACGTGTATGTGCGTGCCCGTGATTAGATAGAAATATATGTATATATATATATCTGTGTTTAGACTGTCTGACTACTTTAGATCTGTCGTAGAAGATAGGTGAGAGAGAGAGAAGATTTTCCGCTCTCAGAGACAGCATCTATCACTATTCTACCACCTCACTCGTGGAAGTCTATGTTTTTATTTTTATTTTCCCATCTCTCACTGTGACTAACACTCATTCCAACCTATTCAGAAGGGACCAACCTAAGTCTTAATACTCCTATCGAAAAAATCTACGACAAATGGGTTCTCGTCCGACGGATTTTTGAACTTAGAATAGGAAGACGAGTACGACAAATGTGGACTCGTCTATCTGGATTTTGTATTTAAGATTCTTTATTCTGTAATAGAGTAAGAGTGTGATTGTCTTGTGAGTTTTATTTTAAATAATTTATCCCCTAGACTAACGATCTGTTTACGGGCGTGCTGACCACACAAACTGATAAGTTTTTTTTTTCCACAGCATTTTGAATAATATACATTTGAGTTACAGGTGGATTTTGTCGGAATATATGTTAATTGTTGATTTTGTAATACTAAACGCTGGTAAAGTTTTGTGAGTGTATAACATTCACAAGGGTTCTGAAGCAGGTAGGTGTTTGAGCAAAGCTAAGGAGTGCGTTTCGGACTATCCGTCCAGATTAATTGCCTCCCTCACCCGAACTGTCTTCAGGGGTAAACTTGATAGTGGATTAAAAATTAAGGGGATTTTTTTTTCTTTCTCCAAAATTTTTGCTTTAATCATTGTGTTTTCCACTGTAGCAACTTATTTTTCAGAAGTAATCTTAACTACCATTTAGTTGGCGTAGTCGTGTTTTGCATTAGGTGCTTTATTGCCGATAATAGCAGCGATAGTTAGATTTTATTTTGGAGGAGGTATCCCAGGGTTAAGGATATCATCTTTCGGATTTTTGGTATTTTTTTTCTCCTAAGTGGTAGGAACCAGGTTATTCTTTTTCCTATTTTCTATCTCCACGTGTCTCAGTCACTGACATAATATGGCCGAGAGGGCAAAGCTTAGACAACTCCTCAGGGACGAAGCGAGAGAGGAGGGACTGGAAGGAGAAGAAGCGAAAGCTTTTGTCAGGGACGAACTTGAGAGATATGATGCGGAGAGGAAAGAAGAAGAACTAAAGAGGAAAGAAGAAGCAGCGGAGAGGAAAGAAGCAGAAGACCGTCTTTTACAGCAGAAGAAGATGGATGAGGAAAGGGAAATTCGCAGGATGCAGCATGAGGAAAGAGAGAAGGAGAGACAACATGAGTTGGCTCTTAAAGCTCTAGAACTTCAAAGTCGTGGTGCTGCCTCTACCTCCAGCAATGGAGAGTCTTCTCATTCTTCCTTAACTGATCCTTCTAACAGTCAATCTCTTCACCTCACTGCTATGTCTTTTCCGCTAGAATCTTTCCCTTGTCCAAATGAGAAGATTGACACTTGGCTAGAAAAATTTGAGAAAATTGCAACTCTGTACGGTTTAGAGAGGTCGCGTTGGAACATGAAGCTTTCCCAGGCTTTGAAAAGTTCTGCGTATGATGTTTACGCCAAACTGGAAAGCAGCCAACAAGACAACTATGATCTGTTGAAGAAAGCGTTACTGGAGCGCTTTGAAATGAACGCTCGCAAATTTTTGCAACTGTTTCGCAACAGCTTTTCACCAGTTCTCTTCCCGTCTAAAGGGATATTTGACAAAGTGCCTTGAGCTCTCGCAGCTCCCCTCTACCTATGAAGGTCTTGAGGAATTTGTTTTAACAGAACAAATAAAGAACACTTTGTCTGCTGATACCCGGAGATTTCTCGCTGAGCAGGGGGCAGAAAAACTTGAAGACATTTTGGAAAAGTCTGAGCGTTATCACAATGCGCTGGCTGAACTACCGGCCACAAAGCGGAAACCGACAGAGGAGCATTTTCGAAAACATAACCTAGAGCAATCTTCTCAGGCTTCTAACCAAAATAACCACAGAGAAACTGGACCTCAAAAACCCCCCTCCTGAAAAATCCAAGTTCTACAAGAACAAGTACCCCAACCACCCCAAACAGTCTGATCAACCCGACCGCCCTGCATGGCAGCGTGGCCAGAAAGGTCAAGGTGGCAAAGGGAGAACCCCTGAGCACGGGACATATGATCAGACCGAGCATACCGAGCCTAAACGCATCGGATGCTTATTAACAGTCTCGCAAGGCGGAATTATTGACAGTGATTCCCAACCTGTTGGGGATAGACCCTCAACGCGAGGTACTGTTACTTTGAACGGTTCTCAAACTTCTTGCTTATTTGACACGGGGCTTTCTTATGATTGCATTGTTGCCAGTAACCTGGTCAAACCCGGTCAAGAGACAGCAGAGACCGTCCAACTTTGTGGAGTTCGTAAGAGTGATGCACCTACAGCGCTTCCCATCTCATTGGTGGAGATACACTCTGACTTTGTCAGAGGCGTGATCAAAGCGGCTGTTATGGATGATCCCATCTACCCAGTCATACTTGGCGGGAGATACGTGTGTATTGGGAAACCGGAAGAGCCGATTGTGGCAGCAGTAACTACAAGAGGGCAAACCAAGAAGGAACGGGAGCCTGCGCCTAATTTGTTACCCATGGAACTTAAAGAAGCGCAATGCAAGGACCCTACTTTGGCACCCTGCTTTAGGAAACTGCCCATGGCTAAGGAACCCAAACAGCACGGGGACATTTTTTCTGAGGATGGCGTACTTTATCGGAGAACGGGCAAGCCTGAGCAAGGTTACAACCAGCTCCTAGTACCGAAACAGTACAGAAGCCAAATCCTAGAAATGGGGCACTCTCTTCCCTTCAGCGGACATATGGGACAGAACGCCACAAACCAACGGATAACCACTCATTATTGGTGGCCAGGAGTAAATACTGATATTATCAGATATGTTAAATCCTGTGCCCAGTGCCAACGTGTGCCACCCAAGCAACGGGCACCCCCAGTCTCTGGGTGAAATGCCAATAGTGGGAACACCATTCGAACGGGTTGTGATCGACATTTTAGGGCCTTTCGAAAGGACTAAAAGAAGGAACAGGTTTATCCTGACCTTAGTCGATACATGCACTTTATGGGCAGAAGCTATCCCGCTAACATGCGCAGATGCCAAGCATGTCGCAGAAGCCCTCGTGCAGATTTTCACTCGGTTGGGATTCCCTCAGCAAGTGTTGACGGATAACGGATCTCCATACCGAAACCTGTTGATGGATGAGATCGTTAAGATTTTGAGGACCCAACACATCCACACTAAGCCATATACTCCAGCCGGAAATGGGCTCGTGGAACGTGCTAATGGAAACCTCAACATGATGCTAAGTAAACTGGCACAAGTGAAACCTGAAGATTGGGATCTCTGTATTCCTGCAGCATTATTTGGCTACAGAGAATCTCCTCATACTTCCACAGGATTTCCGCCAGCTACACTCTTATTCGGCAGACCCATTAAGGGCCCGCTTGAAGCCTTACTTCAGTCTCTGACAGACGAGAAGGCGGATGAGACAGTTGTCTCAGCAAGTAAATATGTGTCGGTTTTAAAGGAAAGGTTGAAACTAGGGTGGGACCTAGCAACGACTAACTTTAAGCGAGCACGCACCAAGCACGCTAACCGATACAGGAAAGTCGCGAAAGAGAGAGAACTGGAAGCAGGAGAGAAAGTTTTGGTGTTACTCCCTACCGGGAACAACCAACTGAAGATCGGATGGCAAGGGCCGTTTACCGTCCTGAAAAAGATTTCTAAGGCTAACTACCAGATATCTATTCAGGGAATGGAGAAGGTTTTCCATTTAAATCTCTTAAAGAGATACTTGGAAAGACCAGTGCCAACCTCCGACCATCTCCTGACGATCGCCAAAACTGACGAAGATGACGATAGTGGCAGGGAAACTCCACTGCACACACAGGAAATCTTTGAAAAATGTCAGAAGCGGCGACGCTCTTTCAAGCGCGCATGGGAGACATTCCAGAGGAAGGAAACGTCGGGGCAGACTTCATGAGTAGATATTGGAGAGAGATGGAGGGGGAAGATGAGAGGGAAGAAGACAGACACCCCGAAGCTACGGTTATAGGAAATTTAATTCCATAACGTAGACATGGAGTGCTTCCATATCTTAAAGGGGGGACGTCCTGTCACGTAGGTCTTTATATCATTAAATTGCCTACATCTTCTTCCTATTCTCTCACCCGAATCCTTTTATTTTATTATCTTTCCGTACTTGTTTTTTCCTGTATTTTTCGCATCACTCGGTTGCGAAAAATATTTTCTTCAGTATTCTCAAACTTTACCTTGTGTTTTTCTCATACTGGGATACGTAATTCTATTACTTAGATGTCAGTCAGACGAGAAGTGCGATTAAGTTGTAGTCCATCTCAGACATAGGGCCGACTTATCGTTATAGCATTTTCACCTGTCACCGCGGTTTTCCCAGGCTGAGTTGCTGGGCAGTGTGAAAATCGCTCTCAATCCCGCCAGAGGCGTGAATCGCGGCAGACATTGCTCGCTAGAGCAGACGGAGTGTCGGGGTTCCCGCATCTGACACCCATGCTCCACGGCGCAGTTCAGACATGTGTCTGGGAATTCCACCTGAAAAGACACCCACTGTTGGCCGGGTCAGCGCGAGGTGCGGAAATGCAGAAGTGTCAGTTATGTAAGACGTCTAGTAATGCTAATGTTAAACGTAAGGTGTTTTTACACGGGAAAGGGGAGATGATTTCGGAGTTTGAGAAAATGTGGGATTGTTTGCCCCTGTTTTCAAATATCCACCCAGGAGCTGAAATCTGATTTCATTTCAGTCTTCAACATCTTCAGTAGACGGAAACACGCGTGCTAGCGAATGAAGCTTGTATAGCGAATTTCATAGTTCTCGTCAGATTTGTGACGAGCTTCTAAATACCTATCTAGTGAATTATCCTAGTCGTGGTGTTACCGTAGTGCTGTGGTGAGATTAATAAAATAGATATCTAGTATTTTGGAAAGTGGTTAAAGCGTTAAATCGCTCATTTCATTTTAACTAGTTTCTTTTGAACAGAGTGCTTAATTTATAGTTTGTTATATTCTCTAAGTCGACGAGTTACAGTGGAAATACATAATAAATTATATCTTTAGCTTACTAAACTAGTAGCTATAAGGAATTTAATTTAACGGCTAATACTCAGTCGAAACTGTTTTAATAACAAACTTATAAATGCTAGACGCGACATCAGTGAGTAGTGACGGAATACGCACCATATTTCTAATTCCTGATGATCGATTTTATATAACTTATTTCACCGGAAGTTTAAATAATAAGTCAAGCTGTAGGCTTGCTATTTAAAATGTAAGTTATATTGAGTACATAATAGGTAAATGATTTATATGTGCTTTTCCTTTTATACAGTGAAATACTGGGGTGACCCGAACTTTATCAGCATTTAATAAGAGTTCATACTTGTGAAGAAATAGACAGTCCTTATTTTGAACCACGTGGGTTTCTCAAGTAACACTGATCTGACAGTGCATATGCAAACAGAGTTAGACAGAAATACTATATCCCAATAACGGGTTTTCAAAGACTGTAATGATCAATACTGGGCCTGTGAACCAGATCTTAATTTCTTCCATAAACTCTAATGAAAAATTGCTGACTGGCGGCGAGAATAATTTCAATCACAAACATTAACATTTTCCCGACATATTTTTTGGCGAAAGAGTGAATAGTGAAACAAGGCTATCTGGTGAAAGAAGTTGTCCACTGGTCATCTTTCCAAATTAAGGAAATCCTCGTATTTTTTTTATGACTCTGTGTGCCCGTTTAAACTTGCTTATCCAACCTGATTCAAGTGACATTAACAGTAATCAAAATTTAACTGGTGAAGTGAATGCTCCCCGAAAACAGTGGACTAAACCTGTAATTGTAGAGCTGGGATTCGCTTTATCCAAAGAATACAGATTCACTGTAAAGAAGTGTCCTAAGGTTGCGCCAGACTGTGAACTACATCAAGTTTTAGGTAAGAACGTGTGCCAGGGATCCCTGATGAAAGAACCGAGTGAAAGTGGACTGAGTGAGTTTTTTTTTTATGACTATTGATTCACCCCCACGTCACAATCTCCTTACGGAAGAGTGGCTGCTTGAGTAAATTGTTCCTTTTTGAAGGACAATATTAGACCCTAATCATATGTATTTGTGACTCTTTGGGCCATCATCTGTCTCATAACGGGGCTGTGGGCTAAACCTAGAGTTAATATCATCACGGGGCTATCATCCTGGTAGAAAGTCATTGATTCTTTTATGTCTATTTGTATGCTTCCTTTATGTATTTTTGGTGTTGTGAGAAATTTTGATATGATAATTAAAAATTTCTCTGGAACAAAAACATCAGTGCGTTGGTCAGCTCGATCCCAATTATTCTGTATAATCATTGTTATAGAGTTCCCACGTATGTGTGTTTAACTGTCGTCACGTGTATGTGCGTGCCCGTGATTAGATAGAAATATATATTACATATATTTCTGTGTTTAGACTGTCTGACTACTTTAGATCTGTCGTAGAAGATAGGTGAGAGAGAGAGAGAAGATTTTCCGCTCTCAGAGACAGCATCTATCACTATTCTACCACCTCACTCGTGGAAGTCTATGTTTTTTTTTTATTTCCATCTCTCACTGTGACTAACACTCATTCCAACCTATTCAGAAGGGACCAACCTAAGTCTTAATTCTCCTATCTAAAATCTACGACAAATGGGTTCTCGTCCGACGGATGGTTCTCGTCGACGGATTTTTGAACTTAGAATAGGAAGACGAGTACGACAAATGTGGACTCGTCTATCTGGATTTTGTATTTAAGATTCTTTATTCTGTAATAGAGTAAGAGTGTGATTGTCTTGTGAGTTTTATTTTAAATAATTTATCCCCTAGACTAACGATCTGTTTACGGGCGTGCTGACCACACAAACTGATAAGTTTTTTTTTTCCACAGCATTTTGAATAATATACATTTGAGTTACAGGTGGATTTTGTCGGAATATATGTTATTGTTGATTTGTAATACTAAACGCTGGTAAAGTTTTGTGAGTGTATAACATTCACAAGGGTTCTGAAGCAGGTAGGTGTTTGAGCAAAGCTAAGGAGTGCGTTTCGGACTATCCGTCCAGATTAATTGCCTCCCTCACCCGAACTGTCTTCAGGGGTAAACTTGATAGTGGATTAAAAATAAAGGGGATTTTTTTTTCTTTCTCCAAAATTTTTGCTTTAATCATTGTGTTTTCCACTGTAGCAACTTATTTTTCAGAAGTAATCTTAACTACCATTTAGTTGGCGTAGTCGTGTTTTGCATTAGGTGCTTTATTGCCGATAATAGCAGCGATAGTTAGATTTTATTTTGGAGGAGGTATCCCAGGGTTAAGGATATCATCTTTCGGATTTTTGGTATTTTTTTTCTCCTAAGTGGTAGGAACCAGGTTATTCTTTTTCCTATTTTCTATCTCCACGTGTCTCAGTCACTGACATAATATGGCCGAGAGGGCAAAGCTTAGACAACTCCTCAGGGACGAAGCGAGAGAGGAGGGACTGGAAGGAGAAGAAGCGAAAGCTTTTGTCAGGGACGAACTTGAGAGATATGATGCGGAGAGGAAAGAAGAAGAACTAAAGAGGAAAGAAGAAGCAGCGGAGAGGAAAGAAGCAGAAGACCGTCTTTTACAGCAGAAGAAGATGGATGAGGAAAGGGAAATTCGCAGGATGCAGCATGAGGAAAGAGAGAAAGAGAAGGAGAGACAACATGAGTTGGCTCTTAAAGCTCTAGAACTTCAAAGTCGTGGTGCTGCCTCTACCTCCAGCAATGGAGAGTCTTCTCATTCTTCCTTAACTGATCCTTCTAACAGTCAATCTCTTCACCTCACTGCTATGTCTTTTCCGCTAGAATCTTTCCCTTGTCCAAATGAGAAGATTGACACTTGGCTAGAAAAATTTGAGAAAATTGCAACTCTGTACGGTTTAGAGAGGTCGCGTTGGAACATGAAGCTTTCCCAGGCTTTGAAAAGTTCTGCGTATGATGTTTACGCCAAACTGGAAAGCAGCCAACAAGACAACTATGATCTGTTGAAGAAAGCGTTACTGGAGCGCTTTAGAAATGAACGCTCGCAAATTTTTGCAACTGTTTCGCAACAGCAGAAAGGAGAATTCTGAATGTTTTCACCAGTTCTCTTCCCGTCTAAAGGGATATTTGACAAAGTGCCTTGAGCTCTCGCAGCTCCCCTCTACCTATGAAGGTCTTGAGGAATTTGTTTTAACAGAACAAATAAAGAACACTTTGTCTGCTGATACCCGGAGATTTCTCGCTGAGCAGGGGGCAGAAAAACTTGAAGACATTTTGGAAAAGTCTGAGCGTTATCACAATGCGCTGGCTGAACTACCGGCCACAAAGCGGAAACCGACAGAGGAGCATTTTCGAAAACATAACCTAGAGCAATCTTCTCAGGCTTCTAACCAAAATAACCACAGAGAAACTGGACCTCAAAACCCCCCTCCGGAAAAATCCACGTTCTACAAGAACAAGTACCCCAACCACCCCAAACAGTCTGATCAACCCGACCGCCCTGCATGGCAGCGTGGCCAGAAAGGTCAAGGTGGCAAAGGGAGAACCCCTGAGCACGGGACATATGATCAGACCGAGCATACCGAGCCTAAACGCATCGGATGCTTATTAACAGTCTCGCAAGGCGGAATTATTGACAGTGATTCCCAACCTGTTGGGGATAGACCCTCAACGCGAGGTACTGTTACTTTGAACGGTTCTCAAACTTCTTGCTTATTTGACACGGGGCTTTCTTATGATTGCATTGTTGCCAGTAACCTGGTCAAACCCGGTCAAGAGACAGCAGAGACCGTCCAACTTTGTGGAGTTCGTAAGAGTGATGCACCTACAGCGCTTCCCATCTCATTGGTGGAGATACACTCTGACTTTGTCAGAGGCGTGATCAAAGCGGCTGTTATGGATGATCCCATCTACCCAGTCATACTTGGCGGGAGATACGTGTGTATTGGGAAACCGGAAGAGCCGATTGTGGCAGCAGTAACTACAAGAGGGCAAACCAAGAAGGAACGGGAGCCTGCGCCTAATTTGTTACCCATGGAACTTAAAGAAGCGCAATGCAAGGACCCTACTTTGGCACCCTGCTTTAGGAAACTGCCCATGGCTAAGGAACCCAAACAGCACGGGGACATTTTTTCTGAGGATGGCGTACTTTATCGGAGAACGGGCAAGCCTGAGCAAGGTTACAACCAGCTCCTAGTACCGAAACAGTACAGAAGCCAAATCCTAGAAATGGGGCACTCTCTTCCCTTCAGCGGACATATGGGACAGAACGCCACAAACCAACGGATAACCACTCATTATTGGTGGCCAGGAGTAAATACTGATATTATCAGATATGTTAAATCCTGTGCCCAGTGCCAACGTGTGCCACCCAAGCAACGGGCACCCCCAGTCTCTTTGGGTGAAATGCCAATAGTGGGAACACCATTCGAACGGGTTGTGATCGACATTTTAGGACCCTTAGAAAGGACTAAAAGAAGGAACAGGTTTATCCTGACCTTAGTCGATACATGCACTTTATGGGCAGAAGCTATCCCGCTAACATGCGCAGATGCCAAGCATGTCGCAGAAGCCCTCGTGCAGATTTTCACTCGGTTGGGATTCCCTCAGCAAGTGTTGACGGATAACGGATCTCCATACCGAAACCTGTTGATGGATGAGATCGTTAAGATTTTTAGGACCCAACACATCCACACTAAGCCATATACTCCAGCCGGAAATGGGCTCGTGGAACGTGTTAATGGAAACCTCAACATGATGCTAAGTAAGCTGGCACAAGTGAAACCTGAAGATTGGGATCTCTGTATTCCTGCAGCATTATTTGGCTACAGAGAATCTCCTCATACTTCCACAGGATTTCCGCCAGCTACACTCTTATTCGGCAGACCCATTAAGGGCCCGCTTGAAGCCTTATTTCAGTCTCTGACAGACGAGAAGGCGGATGAGACAGTTGTCTCAGCAAGTAAATATGTGTCGGTGGTAAAGGAAAGGTTGAAACTAGGGTGGGACCTAGCAACGACTAACTTTAAGCGAGCACGCACCAAGCACGCTAACCGATACAGGAAAGTCGCGAAAGAGAGAGAACTGGAAGCAGGAGAGAAAGTTTTGGTGTTACTCCCTACCGAACAACCAACTGAAGATCGGATGGCAAGGGCCGTTTACCGTCCTGAAAAAGATTTCTAAGGCTAACTACCAGATATCTATTCAGGGAATGGAGAAGGTTTTCCATTTAAATCTCTTAAAGAGATACTTGGAAAGACCAGTGCCAACCTCCGACCATCTCCTGACGATCGCCAAAACTGACGAAGATGACGATAGTGGCAGGGAAACTCCACTGCACACACAGGAAATCTTTGAAAAATGTCAGAAGCGGCGACGCTCTTTCAAGCGCGCATGGGAGACATTCCAGAGGAAGGAAACGTCGGGGCAGACTTCATGAGTAGATATTGGAGAGAGATGGAGGGGGAAGATGAGAGGGAAGAAGACAGACACCCCGAAGCTACGGTTATAGGAAATTTAATTCCATAACGTAGACATGGAGTGCTTCCATATCTTAAAGGGGGGACGTCCTGTCACGTAGGTCTTTATATCATTAAATTGCCTACATCTTCTTCCTATTCTCTCACCCGAATCCTTTTATTTTATTATCTTTCCGTACTTGTGTTTCCTGTATTTTTCGCATCACTCGGTTGCGAAAAATATTTTCTTCAGTATTCTCAAACTTTACCTTGTGTTTTTCTCATACTGGGATACGTAATTCTATTACTTAGATGTCAGTCAGACGAGAAGTGCGATTAAGTTGTAGTCCATCTCAGACATAGGGCCGACTTATCGTTATAGCATTTTCACCTGTCACCGCGGTTTTCCCAGGCTGAGTTGCTGGGCAGTGTGAAAATCGCTCTCAATCCCGCCAGAGGCGTGAATCGCGGCAGACATTGCTCGCTAGAGCAGACGGAGTGTCGGGGTTCCCGCATCTGACACCCATGCTCCACGGCGCAGTTCAGACATGTGTCTGGGAATTCCACCTGAAAAGACACCCACTGTTGGCCGGGTCAGCGCGAGGTGCGAAAATGCAGAAGTGTCAGTTATGTAAGACGTCTAGTAATGGTAATGTTAAACGTAAGGTGTTTTACACGGGAAAGGGGAGATGATTTCGGAGTTTGAGAAAATGTGGGATTGTTTGCCCCTGTTTTCAAATATCCACCCAGGAGCTGAAATCTCATTTCATTTCAGTCTTCAACATCTTCAGTAGACGGAAACACGCGTGCTAGCGAATGAAGCTTGTATAGCGAATTTCATAGTTCTCGTCAGATTTGTGACGAGCTTCTAAATACCTATCTAGTGAATTATCCTAGTCGTGGTGTTACCGTAGTAGTGCTGTGGTGAGATTAATAATAAAATAGATATCTAGTATTTTGGAAAGTGGTTAAAGCGTTAAATCGCTCATTTCATTTTAACTAGTTTCTTTTGAACAGAGTGCTTAATTTATAGTTTGTTATATTCTCTAAGTCGACGAGTTACAGTGGAAATACATAATAAATTATATCTTTAGCTTACTAAACTAGTAGCTATAAGGAATTTAATTTAACGGCTAATACTCAGTCGAAACTGTTTTAATAACAAACTTATAAATGCTAGACGCGACATCAGTGAGTAGTGACGGAATACGCACCATATTTCTAATTCCTGATGATCGATTTTATATAACTTATTTTACCGGAAGTTTAAATAATAAGTCAAGCTGTAGGCTTGCTATTTAAAATGTAAGTTATATTGAGTACATAATAGGTAAATGATTTATATGTGCTTTTCCTTTTATACAGTGAAATACTGGGGTGACCCGAACTTTATCAGCATTTAATAAGAGTTCATACTTGTGAAGAAATAGACAGTCCTTATTTTGAACCACGTGGGTTTCTCAAGTAACACTGATCTGACAGTGCATATGCAAACAGAGTTAGACAGAAATACTATATCCCAATAACGGGTTTTCAAAGACTGTAATGATCAATACTGGGCCTGTGAACCAGATCTTAATTTCTTCCATAAACTCTAATGAAAAATTGCTGACTGGCGGCGAGAATAATTTCAATCACAAACATTAACATTTTCCCGACATATTTTTTGGCGAAAGAGTGAATAGTGAAACAAGGCTATCTGGTGAAAGAAGTTGTCCACTGGTCATCTTTCCAAATTAAGGAAATCCTCGTATTTTTTTATGACTCTGTGTGCCCGTTTAAACTTGCTTATCCAACCTGATTCAAGTGACATTAACAGTAATCAAAATTTAACTGGTGAAGTGAATGCTCCCCGAAAACAGTGGACTAAACCTGTAATTGTAGAGCTGGGATTCGCTTTATCCAAAGAATACAGATTCACTGTAAAGAAGTGTCCTAAGGTTGCGCCAGACTGTGAACTACATCAAGTTTTAGGTAAGAACGTGTGCCAGGGATCCCTGATGAAAGAACCGAGTGAAAGTGGACTGAGTGAGTTTTTTTTTTATGACTATTGATTCACCCCCACGTCACAATCTCCTTACGGAAGAGTGGCTGCTTGAGTAAATTGTTCCTTTTTGAAGGACAATATTAGACCCTAATCATATGTATTTGTGACTCTTTGGGCCATCATCTGTCTCATAACGGGGCTGTGGGCTAAACCTAGAGTTAATATCATCCCGGGGCTATCATCCTGGTAGAAAGTCATTGATTCTTTTATGTCTATTTGTATGCTTCCTTTATGTATTTTTGGTGTTGTGAGAAATTTTGATATGATAATTAAAAATTTCTCTGGAACAAAAACATCAGTGCGTTGGTCAGCTCGATCCCAATTATTCTGTATAATCATTGTTATAGAGTTCCCACGTATGTGTGTTTAACTGTCGTCACGTGTATGTGCGTGCCCGTGATTAGATAGAAATATATGTAATATATATATATCTGTGTTTAGACTGTCTGACTACTTTAGATCTGTCGTAGAAGATAGGTGAGAGAGAGAGAAGATTTTCCGCTCTCAGAGACAGCATCTATCACTATTCTACCACCTCACTCGTGGAAGTCTAATTTTTTTTATTTCCATCTCTCACTGTGACTAACACTCATTCCAACCTATTCAGAAGGGACCAACCTAAGTCTTAATACTCCTATCGAAAAATCTACGACAGTGATAAAACTCTCAAACTGATGCAAAATTTCTGCTCTCTGTTCAATGTTTAAAATCTAGTTTTTCAATTATCTTCCTTATTTATGGGACGATTTTAGTCATTTAAAGATGGAATTATACTGTGAACTGTTTTGTATCGATCTATCTATTTATTAGTTAGTTTGCAAAATACATTTACATGTATGCATGCTTTAACTAGCTAAGTTTGACTAATCCTGATGTAACACAGCTCATTTATTCGATATTTCTATCTTACTAGAATATTATTCGATAAAGTGTTTACACCTACCTCTAAAGTAACATTCCTGTTGGGGAATTATATAATCCTTTCCGGTGATACTTTTTAGTTCTTATGAAATTAAATATTATTGTCCCATCGGTTACACAAAATAGGCCTAGATTTTAAGTAGGCTATAGTACGTTTCCTACAACAATGATAATAAAGGTACGTTTTGATTGGTTATAGTATTCGAGAGTTTCCTACCTAATGGCGTGCGGTATGGTCAGATTTAGAAAAACGTGTTGTAAGACAGACCAAAACACGACAGTCTTAACAAATCATCAAATTGTTGTGCGTTTGTTTTCTCGTGATAATTTTTGTTTTTGTTGTTGCTGTAAACATTTTATTGATTTATTTACATTTCTAAATTGAAATAAATTGAGTTAGACTTGAAAGGATTGTTCGTTCGGTTCAGACTACCTAATCTTCAATCTAACTTGACTTCTTTACCCTACTATTTTTGAGTGACACAGTGTGTGCAAAAGTGTACTATTGTCGCCAGGGAAAACAAGAAGAGCTGTGTGTGTGGTTTTCTTAGAGGCTCAGCCTGTGCCTTTTGCCTATCTCTCTTGCGCATCACTATCACACGTCCGTGTGCACTATTGTCCCTCATGCCTATACAGCTGTCACGCTTTACCTACTATTAATTAAATTTGCATGCGACAACAGTTCATAGTTATTTTTGTGATAACAGTATAATGACAGTGTTCATATCGTGATTATAAGACACGTGTATTCATACTGTACTTTTGTGATTAGGCCCTAAATTGCTTATTTTTGTGCTTTAATATATTCATAATGGGCCCTAAGTGTAGTGACGTAGTTAAAAGAACCCATAAGTAGAGGTCGCAGTTGCATCCTGGGAAAGGATGGATCCCAATTTCGGCAGAAGTTCTAAAGTAAATAGTGGGCTATAACACCAATTAGCTTGTTACAGAGAACTTCTTAGGGAAAGGGAGAAGACATCAATGAGGCTTTTTTTTAATATGTTAATGAGGCTATGAAGATTCTATTTATGGTACATTGACAATGACACCCTACCATGGGATGATTGATGAAGACATATGTGTTAAATGGTATTTACATTGCGTGGTATTTACATTGCGTGGTATTTACATACAAAGCTACTTGCTTTGTATAACGACCAAAGAAAGTTTTAAATCTGTTCTATTATGTCTTGTGTCATGTTTTCATATATTTGCGTAAATGTTCTACTGTCATAATGTCTACCGTCATACACAGCCTTATTCCTACATGTCCATGTAAGGTATCTAAAGTTAGCTAATAAAGTCAGTAGTTTAAGTTCTGCCCGTCTCAACATCTGTGGTAATGTGTTCAGCATGACAGCGCTGTATAAATTAAGTGTTTGTTGTGAGTTTGAGGCTATTAATTTCCTTAAAATGTTTAATGTAGGGACCACTGTCTTACATGTGTAAAACAGGTGGTCTTCTGTCTCTATAATGTTGTCACTACACAGTTTACATTTTGGTGCTAATCTGTTTGCCATTATTGATGATTTGTTAGCAAGTGGTGTTAAACTGTGTAGTAGTCTGAAAGTGACTTCTCTTGCTTGCGGTTTGATGTCTATTGCATGAATGTTCGTGAAACTCTGTGTGTAATCGGTTATAAAAAAGTTATACCCTCTTCGTGTGTTCAGTGGTGTTTATTGTGCTGCAACTAGAAGTTTGTATATAAGTTTAGTGTCTTGTTTTATTAAATGCTTGTTCCCTTCTAAATTTTTCAGACATATTGCATAAAAGGGTGGCGGTGTACCAAAAAAATGTGGTTGGTTATTGTTTAATTTACGAAAACTTAATAGTCTTAACCCAATATAATAGTGTGCCAGTGAGTATAGACCCGGGCTTTTTGTAACTTCTCCTATATATTTAATTCTTAAAGCTTTAATTTTAGTGTTGATATCCTGTAAGGCTATCCCCCCTTTATTTTTAGGTTGCATTAGAGTAGCGTGTTTAATACTGTGCCAAGTATTCCTAAAAATGAAGGCCCTAATTAGTTTATTTATTTCTGTTATAATCTTTTTAGGTATCATCTGTATGTTTGCTGTGTAAATTATTTTTGGCATAATAAAACAATTAACTATGATACTTCTTCCGAAAATAGTGGCCGTTTTGTATTTGTAGATTTCTAGCATATTTTGAATTTTCTCTAACAATTTTGTCCATGTTTCTTTGTTGGGGTCTTGTGGATTGAAAGAAAAATTTATCCCATAAATTTTGATTTTATTCACTTGTGTTAATTGAAAAGGGAAATCTGATCTATTGCCCCATCTACCTATCCCCATTATACTAGATTTTTGAATGTTTAGTTTGGATTCGCTAGCGTATTCAAACTCTGTGAAAACCTCTAATATATTTTTTATAGAATCCCTTGTTGTTGGAAAGAATATCGTGTCATCAGCGTAAGCCAACAACTTTCTCTCCCCTTTGCCGGGAATGAAGGTTCTCGTGATGTTAGTATCTTGTCTTATTCTTTCTAAAACTGGTTCTAGTGTTATTACATATAGCAGGGGCGATAATGGACACCCCTGCCTGACACTTCTTGTTAATTTGAAGGAGTTGGTTAAGCTGTGGTTAACCAATATTCTACTTTCAGGTTTGTTATATAGAATTTTGATCCATGTTCTAAAATATTCCCCTATATTATTTGCTTTAAGACTTTTATGTAGGAAGGCATGTGATACTCTATCAAATGCCTTTTCCTGGTCTAGGGATAATATGGCGCTCTGGCACTGCCTATCATGTGTGTATGTAATCAAGTCTCTAATGAAATGTGTGTGTCTACAAATGTTCCTACCTTGAACACTACACTGTTGATCTTCATGAATTATTTTGTGCATGTGTGGTTTAAGCTTCAGAGTAAGTGCTTTAGCTAGAATTTTGTAATCAGTATTTAAAAGAGAGATGGGTCTAAAATTCTTAATTGACCTTTTATCATTACTATCCTTAGGGATTAGGGTAATATATGACTGATTTAAACTTTCCGGGAGTTCCCCTTTTAGAAATGCTTCTTCAAGCATTTTAATTAGAATGGGCCCTATACAGGGGAAGAAAGCCCTGTAGAATTCTGTGGTTAACCCATCAGGTCCGGGTGCTTTATCTTTTTGAAAAGTACTAAGGGCCCCTTGCAAATTGTCTAAAGTTAAAGGTTGGTCTAACCTTTCACTTTCCTCATCACTTAAACACTTTGTGTATTGTAGAAATTTATCTTGTATGTTTGCGTCAGTTTCCTGTTTAGTATATAGTTGTTTATAATATTGGAAGAAAGTGTGACTAATGCTGGTGTTGTCTGTTTGATGCTGCCCATTCATATCTGTTATCTCATGAATTTGTCTACTGCGTTGTACATTCTGTTCAATTGCTAAGTATTGCCTACTAGGGATTTCCTGTGTTATAGTGTTTAGTTTTGTCCTAAGTAGTGCTCCCTGGTAGGTATGCTGTCTATATACTGTCTAACTGTTCCTCTAAGGTATGGATGTGAGGGTTCGTGTTGTCTAAACGTTTGGCTAAACTAATTGCTTCTTCTAAAATCCCCTCTTCTTTTTTAAACTGTCTGTGTATAAGTGTGGCCAAAATCTGTGTTCTATCCCTTATTGTGTTTTTTAACATATCCCAATATTGTGCGATGTTATTAATGGGAATGTCTTGTGCGTATACTTGTATTAATTGTGTTATTTGTTCTGTGTAGTAAGTGTTTTTAAGTAGGTTATTGTTAAATTTCCAATGTGGGGATCTCTTTACTTGTTTGTGCGTGTGTCCCGTACTTAAGGATGTGTAAACTGCCTTGTGGTCTGTAAATTTAAGAGTACTTTCTATATGATATGTTTTGTGTATATTGTAGGCACTAGATGCATATATTCTGTCCAGTCTTGATGCCCGTCTAAAATATGGGTTTATTTTGTCGTAGTATGTAAAGGTTTGTTTGTGAGGCTCTATTTTTCTGTATACGTCCGAGAGGTCGTGTTCGTCTAGCATAGTACGTATTTGTCTTAAGAGCGAAGACTTTTCTCGTGCTTGTGCTCCCACCACAGAGCTCCTAGACAAATCTAGGTCAGACAGGGCACAATTAAAATCTCCGCCCAAAATTTTCCTAGTCCCTTTGTAATTTTTCGCTAGAGTGTCGTGTAATTTGTCATAGAAACTATGTCGGTCGTCTCTCGTCGCTGGTGCGTATATATTGATGAGTGTGTGTGTGTCTTGTCTGTTGTGTTTGTTTTGTATTTGAATTATGACAGTTCTGCCATAACTGTCAGTTCTATAATGTACTGTTTCCCAATCTTCATTTATTTGAAGGACGGCAGCACCACCATAGCTGGTGCCTAAGGCAAACCAGCCATGTTTAAGTCCTAACTTAGTTACTATCTGACTGGCAGAAAAATCAGAAGTAATCCCGGTCTGTTGCAAAAACAGAAAATCCGGTTTGTCTTTTTTAATCAGTTTAATTACATGGTCTAGTTTATTTCTCAAACCATTGATATTGAGAGATATTATCACTAGACTGCATGACGAAGTGGTAAACTGAGGTTGGCCACCCATTATAAACTGTCTACCTGGCAAAATGGCAGAGTGGTCAATTGCCGTATTTAAACTATTTGACGAAGCGGGGACTGAGTGCAGACCGCTTGTCCTACTTGAATTACAAGAATTACAAGGCACAGAAGTGATCTGGGGCTGGCTACCTGCCATAAGTGAATTCCTCAACAAAGTGCTAGTTGATGGCTTATCATGTGTTATAATTGTTGTACATGGTAAACAGGTAGGTTGGTCACTTGTAATTAGTCTACTCGGCAGAGCGATGTCTGAGTGCTGACCGCTTTCTGCTATGACTAAACAACTTGACACATCCGTGACTACACTTCTTGACAAAGCGGTGCTTAAGGGCTGACCACTTTCTGTATTTTGACTACTCGACATATTAGTGACTGATTGCTGGCTAAAGGTCGTTGTGCCCTGATGATTAGGGCCTGGCGCAGGCGAAGCTGCGCTGTCAGACCCTCCCGCCCTGACGGGAGGAGGTTTAGCTGCTTAATTAAAACTGTGCGCATGTTAAGTGTGTAGTGTGAACAAACAAAACATAAAAAAACTACTTACATTTTAAAAAACTCAAAACTCAAATCACAAATAACACTACCTAAACTATAGGTGTTTTTATAATTTACTATTAAAGTTACATTACTATTGGCGAGTCTTGCTTCTTGGCCAATCTGGAGGTGAGGCATCCTCCCTCGCACTGGTAGTGTGCTGACCATCTTCCCGGCAGGCCCGCAAGAGGAGATAACATAGGGGTGCAGTCCGGGTATGCCCACACTTACACCGGTCGTCATCAGACTCCTGGAACTGGAACCTCTAGGAACTACTGGCTCGCACTGGCCCCCAGTGCAGGGAAGAAAGGCTCGTAACAGCACACTCATGAACTCACGTCATCAAATTCTTGCCCATCTATAAATAGGCTGGTCTGCTATCTGGGGCAGGGAGCTCAACTGCCCTGTTCTGTTCCGCCGGTGTTCTCTCAGCGACTGCTTCTTCCTCCCTTGTTTGTTTTGCTTGGGTGGGGGGCGCCCGTTTCTTTGGGCACTGGCTGACCCAGTGCGTGTCGAGCCCACATACTGCGCACTGGGTTCTCCGCCCGGGCAGGGACACCCATCCCCTCAAGATTTTGTTCTCCGCCGCCTTCAGGTGCACAAAGTGCAGAATCTGGTGTTCAGAAGGCCTGTACAGAAAGTTCAATTTATCGTAGGCTGTTTTGATCTGGAAGACCTCCGCATCCTTGTCCCCCGATACCTCGGCCGCAATCCTCTGCACTGCCTCAGGCTTTACTGTAGGGGGCATCCAGTGGAGTACGCCCTTAGATTTTTCTTTATCCAAATGTTCTATGTATATGGACATCTATGGGTTAGACCATTCGAACTTTCTGCCATGTAGGCCCTGATAATACTTCATCTGTGCGGCCGCCATCAGCGTAGCGTACCATTTAAACGGTCCGGCAAATCTACAAAGTGTGGCAATGCCACTCAACCCAACTCCTGCTGGCCCAGCCAGAATACTCGCGATAAGAGAGTATGATGCTCTATTGGCCTGCGGCCCAGTAATGGTAATTACTAAGGTACCCTGCCTGTGCAAACTACCTCCTTCCAGATCTTTTTCCATGTCAATCAAAATTATTGGCACAATAGGTGCAGACATTTTTATATAATAATTTCCTCTTTGGCCCTGAAACCAACTGGAAATAAAAACCCAAGTCACAGATGTTAGCTAAGCTAACGCTAAGCTAACACCAATGTCCGAGAAAAAGCATCACAAGAAACTCCTCCTAGAATTGCTGATGTCCGACAAGAGTTGACGTCTTGCCACCTCGAAGTTTCAGCCAACATCAATGAGGCAAACGTCTTTGCTCCTCCAGTTCTGAAGGTGAGCCTCCTCAGTTTTCTCCATCTTATTTTCTAAGTCTAGAATCCCCCTAAATCACCAACTTTCAAAACTATACATACTGTATATATTCATCGTCTACTTGCTCAAGAATGATTTTAAGGTAAGATGTTATTTACTTATTCTTTATTTATTACAGTATTTTCTTTATTCTTATGTTTATTTAGATGTTGCACGCATTCGCAAATGTTATATAGTTAGTTATTTACGTATTTTTGGCGGCCCTATTGTAATTGCAAGCTAAACAAAGTCTATGCGTCAACTTCCGTCGATTTTCGACTTTCGTCAGTGCTCTGGTCCCAAACCTGTCGAAAGAGCGAAGTATACATATATAGATATATATATACCGTATAAGCTTGGTTTTTTTTTTTAACCGTCTCAACTTGGCTTTAAAAAAAAAAAAAAAAAATTAGAGTGGTAACATAGCTTTCTCACTAGTTTCTTTTAAAATATCTGGCATTTCCGTATCTAACCAACTGCTCATGTGACAACAACAATGTTTCGGTTCGGGAATTTGAATTGCCGAATATCGGCTTATAATTATCATGATGTCTCCGACAATCGATACGGATTCCATGACACTCAGTTAGTGACAAATACCAGAACTATTGAAGATGTCCTGGTCACCGTTCTATGTGAAGGCGATATGCAAGCAATATCTTTTTGCAAAAGTAGATTAATCCCGTCTATTGTGTCCCAACCTCTGTTTTGGGGCGGCGGAGACGCTGAAATTGAAAACTGCATAACCAAAGGATATAGAACAACGCACAGTGAGCTCGAGTCCATTCTCAGTAAGTTTTTATGGATTTGTGTGTGTGAGAAATTATTATTTTAACTCTTCGAATAAGAAACAATACAGGATACATACCACATGACCTGAAAACATCAGTCTTTATAACACTGCCCAAGAAATCTAATGCAACAGAATGTCAAACTTCTCTTTGAGCATATTCAAGTTGACATCTCAGGATGAACAAAGAAGAAGAAGAAGATACAGAAGAGAATAAAAAATAAGGTTGACAGTGAAGTCCAGGAAGAACAGTTTGGGTTTCAGAAAAAACGGTGGAACAAGAGAAGCAATATTTTGTATAAGAATGTAAGCAGTAAAATATTTAGAAGTGCCAACAAGTATTTACATGTGCTATATTGACTATAAGACAGCTTTTGACAGTCCATCATGAGAGAATAATTGAATGCCCGAAAGATGTAGGTATTGATCAAAAAGACATAAGATTACTCAGTATCCTTTATTGCAAACAAACTGCAACAGTAAGTTCTGGCAAGAATTACTCACCATATATAAACATTAAAAATAGGTGTGAGACAAAGATGTGTATTGTCCCCCTGCCTATTTAATATCTACACAGCAAACAGATTCAGGAGCTGGCAGGACTGAACATTGGTTGAAGATCAATTAACAACCTCAGATATGCAGATGACACAGATTTGTTAGCTGAAAATGAACAGAAGTTGGAAGAGCTAGTGAAGCAAGTAAACAGCAATTGTCGTGAATATGGATTGGACATTAACATTGAGAAAACAAAAACTATTATAATTAGCAAAGCAGACAATAAGCCAACGTTACTAATAAGAATAAATGAAACAAGTCAAGAGTTTCTCATATCTTGGTCATATAATAACAGAAGATGGTAGATGTGAAACAGAAATCAAGAATAGGCATGGCCAAGGCTACATTCAACAATGTTTTCAACAGATTCTAATATCTAAACAACTCACAAATTCAAACTGAGAATCATCAAATGCTATTTATGTTTTTCATTACTGTATGGTGTAGAAACATGGACAATGAACAAATAATTAGAAGAAAGAATTGAGGCCTTTGAGATATGGATATATAGAAGAATGAAGACCGTCTCATGGAAAGAGACGAAAACAAATAGAGGTCCTAGAAAAACTAGGAATAAAAAGGGAATTAATGAAGGGGATCAAAATTAGACAGCTATAGTATTTTGGCCATTTAAGAATAAACATAACACCTTACTGAAAACCATATATAATAGAAGACAGTTGAAGGCAAATGTGCAAGAGGAAGACAGTGCTATTAGTGGGAAGATAACATCAAGAGGTGGACAGGAAAGAGTCTATCAGAGGGCATCATCAAGACAGAAGACGTTTGAGATCCATTGCAGTCGACCTTCCATGTGAAGATGGCACCTGATGGTGATGAGTAAGAAACGAATTATGTTTGAATGAAACAAAAATGGCCAAACCAAAGGGCCTGTGGTCTCTTGCAAATACCCTTTTGCACATTAATCAGCATAAATAGGCAACTTTTGTTGTTATATATGAAAATGAAGGTTTAAAAAAAATGTGGTAAACCCTACACGTTGACAGTTATTTGTCTTTGTATACACTACACTTTTGTACTGTCTATGCTTATATGCAAACTTCACCTTTGTATGTTGTATCCTTGCATGCCCTTCATTTTACTACACTATTAACCACACTATATAACCTAATTATAACCCATGAAGGTTTAAACGTGACATTTTTTGCCTTTAAAAAAAAAGGTTACATTCCCTCCACTGTTATGTATTCATAATTCTTTATGTAATCAGTGCTTTTATAATCTACATGCTTTTATGCATTGTACTCCTCCATAACATCAGATAGAAGATTCATATCACTAATGAAGTGTAGACTTGACCAGGCAAGAACAGAATTCTATAAAATGAAAAGTATTTTATGCAACAGCTCTTTGTCCGTGGAAGTAAGAAAGAGAGCTCTTCAGTGTTATATAGAAACCAATCCTGAGATATGGATTTGGACATGGGCAATCAGTAAACAAACAGGAAAAGCACTAGAGGCCACAGAGATGGGGTCTTACAGAAGAATGTTAAAAAATACCATGGGCAGCAGAAAAGAGTCATGAGAATGTCCTGAGAGAGGACAATGCACAAAGGAAGCTTATTACTCCCATTAAAAGGAAGCAGTCCCATTTCTTCAGACATGTTATGAGAAGAAGAAAGCTTGGATATTCTGTGAAAACAGGAACGATTCAAGTAAAAATAGATGACAAAGAGAAAAGATACTGGATAATCTAATATCATAGTGTGGAAATAATTCAAGTGATAGTGCAGACAGGAAGTTGTGGAGATACATGATCGTCTACACCACCAGGCATGGTACTAGAAGAAGAAGAAACTCTGTACCAGTGGTAGTCAACCAGGATGTATGGTTCACCCTGTTGTGCAGGTTTTTTTTTTTTCAAAGGGCTCATTACATCAGTGGGATGCATAGAATGGTACATGGTATAAAAATTGTGTCAACGGCCCACTGCACAATACATCTCACTTTGTAATAAATGTATTGTGATTTGTAGACATACAAACAGGTGCCCAGAATTGTAGATTACTATTTCATTATCCATATAGGTAATGAATAATTTTACTTAGATTGTGTAGAATTGTAGTTTTACCATGTTTAAAATGAATATTCTGTCCTAGTCTCAGGTTATTGGAAGTACAAGTCCGTATCCCAGAATCCAAACATCCGAAAACCAAAATATTCAAAAAAATCAATTGCCTGATTTTTGGCTAATTTATTCGACTTTTAGTTACCAAAATAAAATAAAAATTTAAAAAACTGATTCTCTGGCCGGCAACGATATTTTACGACGATGAATCGGAAGATGATGAGTTTGTAGGATTTCCCATCAGTAAAGAGAAGAACACCAACGGGCTGATCACCCGTTTGCCAGTCACTTTGATTACGGAAACAACGGCAAACGGATTGATTTGTCATTGCCCTAAAGACGCCATTAGGCGTGATGGGAACAACGGCAAAGAAAATCTATTCGCTGTTGCCCTTAAGACGCCACTAGGCGTAATGGCCACTGACTGCTTTGCCGGTCGTTGGCTAAGGACGGAAGAAGAAGAAGAAAGAGAAGAACATGATATCAAACCTCCTAACCTTCGCCAGAAGCGTAACATCAGAAAATTGTAACAAGTTAGAGGAGGCTGACATAGAGGAAGTGCTAAACATTGATAATGATGCACCTGTTGTGTATTCTTTGAGTGATGGGGAAATTGCCCAAATGGTTCTACAAGACAAGCATGATAACAGCAGTGATGATGATGACATTGTATGCCAGTGAAAACATCCCCATAGACGAAATCGTTAACATGTGTGATCAGTTAATTAAAGGTCTGGAATGACGTGCATTCATCAGTGAGCAAGAAGTTATGGCAGTTTATGGGATTAAAGAGAGACTGCTTAGACAGATACCATTGTTAATGAGACAGATGACACTGAATGAAGTCTACAGAAAGGCCATCTGTCATAATGCCTATTCATCAGTTGCAAATCCTGTTCCTGGTCCATCAACAGATGTCTGACGCCAAGCTGATGATGACGATTAGAGCTTGAATGTAGGCTACATGTGCAGGTATTTAATGTTTATTTTAGAGGTCTAAACAAAATAGGTTTCTGAAAAATAAATTGCACTACAGCTGTACATAATTTAAGTTATTACTGTCAGTGGACAGAAAATTGAAAGGCAGAACAAGTTGAAATACCTTGGAATAACATTTGATCGTAGGCTATCATATAAGCACCATGTTGATCACATCATACAAAAGTGCAAGAGAGGTCTGGCAGCCCTACAAACAATGGCTGCAGCGCACTTGGAGCAGAGACTACCGTTTCTGGTCTTGTCTGTAATTGAGTATGGCCTGGGAACACTCACGCTGTCAGTAACACAATGTGAATGACTGGAACACATTCAAAACGAAGGGATGCGTATAGTCTTTGGCTGCACGCGAGATACCCCTATTGTGATGATGCGGCACATGCTTGGATTGCTGTCAATTAGATCCAGATATACGATGGCCCAAGTAAAAGCATATATGCGTGTAACCACAGACAAAAGGCATCCCCTGCATGGGAACATAGCTGACATCAAAGGAGCGAGAATAAAGAGGGGGATGTCCTGGATGGCGCAGGCAGAGGAGACTATTAGACAGGTGACCCCAGTTGAAAATATATTCAAGGGAGAAGAGCGGAGTAAGTCAGATGAGAGCTGGATGAACTACTGTACCAGCAAGTCATCATCAACCTTGGTAGAGAATACAGAACTTGGGCCAATGGGAGAGCAGAGCTGGAAATTGATCAGCTTATAAATGATAATGCTGGGGATGATGATGCCATTGTGTGCATTGATGGGTCTGTAATCTGTAGTAATAAATCAGGGTGTGGCTTCTCTGCTAGAGTAAAGGGCAGAACCATCGCTGAACATAGCGGGGCCTACATGATGACAACCTCCAAGCACGAGAATGGAGATAGAGGCAGTTACTGCTGCCTTATTAAGATGGCTGTCTGAGACTTTGTTAACAAAGGCAGTTATTGTATCAGACTCACAATCCATGCTTTGAAAGGTCCAGAATGGTTGGCTTCAACATGAATGGAAACCTCCATAGAAGCATTGAATCTTACAGAATTGATATGGATCTACTGTCCTGGTCATGCCGGGGTACATGGCAATGAAAGAGCTGACAGGCTAGCTTCAAGAGCACCCATAAAAGGTGCATTGGCCATGGGTAAGGAAGAAATACTGAGAGCAATTTATGTTCATCTATTAGAGAATGACACTGCAATAGATGAATCATCGAGGCTAAGACTGCTGGAATTTGGCATCAAACGTAAGACCAGCAGGGATGGACGTATGAGAGGACGCATCCGCCGTACAAACAGCCAGTGCGCAACAGGAACAGTTAGCATTCATACCCTTCGACATTTGCTGAGGGAGGCTGAGCACCTATGGGTTTGCCCGGAGTGCAGTGACATAAATTCTGATTAACAATAACAATAATTTAAGTTAGGGCGATTTTTGGGCGAAATCTGAAAACCAAAATAATCGGAAAACCGAAAAACGGCCGTCCTCGAGCATTTCGGATTCTGGGATACGGACCTGTATTTTGCCAGCATATCATTCAATAACAAATTTTGTTATCTTGCACTTTGTTAAGATTTATTATCACTCTTTGAATTTTATCAAATTAGTTATTTTGTTCTACATTTGTAACAAAGTGTGGAAATTTATAACATGTCATAACCCTCCACTCCCAAAGGAGCATAGGCCTTCAACAAACACATGCCAAGTCCTCCTGTCACATGCCATCATCTCAAGTTCTTTCCACGTTCTCATCATTTTCACCTCTGTTTCCAGCTCTCTTCTCCATGTGCTTTTTGGTCTACCTCTGCCTCTCTTGTCCTGGGGGTTCCAGAGCAAGGACTGCCTTGTAATGATATCAACAGGTTTCCTCAGTGTGTGTCCTATCCATCGCCATCATCTTCTTCTCATCTCTTGTTCCACTGGCACTTGTCTAGTTCTTGTCCTCAGTTCCACATTGGTTACCTTGTCATACCATTTTAATCCCTCTATTCTACGCAAACACCCATTTATGAAAGTCTGTAGCTTTTTCGTTGTTGACTTTGTTGTTCTCCATGTCTCAGCGCCATACAATAGGACTGACTTCACATTTGAGGTGAAGATTCTTATTTTCGTATTGGATCCGATTTCTCTTATCTCCATATATTTCCCAATGCAATGAAAGCTCCTCTTGCTTTTTGTATTCTAAGTTTGATATCACTGTCTGTCCCTCCAACTTTGTCTATATTGCTGCCAAGATATGTGTACGATTCTACATCTTGTATTGGTGTTTCTTCAAGTTCAACCCTGTTATCATTACCTGCATTTATTCTCATTATTTTTGTCTTATCCCTGTGTATTTTCAGACCCAATTGTTGTGATCTCTCATCAAGTGTTTTCAATTTGTCCTGCATCTGATTACAGTTATGGGACAGAAGAGCCAAGTCATCAGCAAAATCCAGATCATCCAACTGCTTAGTCAGAGTCCACTGGATTCCATTTCTGTTGTGGGTTGTCGATGATCTCATAACCCAGTCTATTGCTAGTAAGAAAAGAAATGGAGACAAGAGGCATCCCTGTCACACTCCTGTTCTTATCCCAAATGGTTTTGTAAGCTGTCCTTCGTGAAGAACTCTGCATGTCATGTCTTCATATGTTTTCTTTATTAAATTAATGATCTTCAGGAAAACTCCATAATGCCTCATCAATTTCCAAAGTCGTAACGATATCTGCTTTGATGGCCTCTGCTGGAATGCCATCAGGTCCAGACGCTTTTCCATCTCTTATCAGCTTTATGGCTTTCTTTATTTCTTCCTTCGTTGGTCTTTCACCATTAATTTGTAGCTCTTCTTCTGCTGGCTGGATGTCCGGGGGGTTTTGTGGAGCTGGTCTATTGAGAAGGTCCCCAAAATATTCTGTCCACCTCTTCATTTGCTCTTGTATATTGCTGAGCAGTTTTCCATTCTTGTCTTTTATGAGGCAGCTTGTTTGCTTGTATTTCCCTGTTAGCTTCTTTGTGCTGCTATACAGTTCTCTCATATTTCCTTTGGCTGCAGCATCTTCTGCCTCTCTTGCCAACTCCTCAATATACTTCCTCTTGTCTCTTTTGATACTTCTTTTTACTTCTTTGTTTGCTTCTGTGTACACTTCTTGAGCCTTGGCGTTGGAACTTCTGGTTTTGCTTGTGTTTAAATCTGCTTTCTTGTTTTTTTCTGTCTTTTATTTTATTGATGGTTTCTGTTGTTATCCATGCTTTTTGTTGTCCCCTTTTCCCCGGTATTTCTTCACGTCTCATTCCATACAGTTTTGATTTGCTGCCAATAGTCTTCTGTATTCTCTACATCTTCCAGCTGTTGGAGCACTTAGAATTTGTTGGATATTGTGACCGCAAATTTGTCTTTTGTTTCTTGATTTCTTAGATGTCCTACATTAAATTGTTGTCTATAATTTTGCATTGTTGCATATCTCTTGAGTTTCATTTTTACTTTGGCTATCAGAAGGTAGTGATCTGATGCCACATCTGTTCCTCTACATACTTTTACATCCTGCAATGATGATCTAAACTTCTTGTTTATGCATATATGATCAATCTGATTTTATGTTCTATGGTCTGGTGATATCCATTATTCTGGTTCCAACAGCTTCCCATTCAATGAGTGCTTTCTGTGCTTCTTTAGATAACATAAGAGCTACCCCTTCACTGTGGTGTGAACTTTCGTCTTCATGTCCTGAGGACAGCACCAATTCACCTGTGATGAGTTTCTTCTTATCTACCCCCTTCCACTTTGTTTCACACATTCCCAGAACCTCGATTTTATATTCCCTCATTTCTGCTGCTACCTGTGCCACTTTCCCTTGTTCGTTTAATGTCCGAACATTCCAGGTGCCAAATCTGGAAGTTCTCCTAGAAGAAAGAAGGTTAGTCAGCAACACAGACTCCTTTTGGCTTTCTCTGTGTCGCATCATTCGCCTCCCTGCGAGAGGACCTTCCCCTGTCTTGGATGGCTGTGTTTTATTTTCCTTAATTGACTTGTCCATGTTTGTTGAAGTTTGTTGTGGTTTAAATTTTTTACAGGATGGGGTAACCAGCCCATGCCCAACCCTCTTTAGTCGCTTTCTGCATGTACAGTGAGAATATTTCCTTGCTAAATTATTACCATGAAAAAATGAAAATTAATTGTGCCTTCTAGGGTACTAGGACTTCTTGTGTGCATGCATTTCTCAAAGCCTCTAGTGTGTATGAGTTTCAGAAAGCCCATTGTAACGGTGCATGGAGCTAACAGAAAAAAAAAGAAAGAAAAAAAACAGGATGAAGACCAGTTCTTTATACTATCCACTCGTGTTTACAGTCTACTCTTAGGTGCATTCCATTTTTGTCTACTCATTGTTCTGGTGTGTAATCTATGTTGTTATACTCACTGTGTTTATTTGCATTTCTCTCTATGTTGTTATACTCACTGTGTTTATATGCACATCTCTCTATGTTGTTATACTCACTGTGTTTATATGCACATCTCTCTATGTTGTTATACTCACTGTGTTTATTTGCACTTCTCTCTATGTTGTTATACTCACTGTGTTTATATGCACATCTCTCTATGTTGTTATACTCACTGTGTTTATTTGCACTTCTCTCTGTGTTGTTATACTCACTGTGTTTATATGCACTTCTCTCTATGTTGTTATACTCACTGTGTTTATATGCACTTCTCTCTATGTTGTTATACTCACTGTGTTTATATGCACATCTCTCTATGTTGTTATACTCACTGTGTTTATATGCACATCTCTCTATGTTGTTATACTCACTGTGTTTATATGCACTTCTCTCTATGTTGTTATACTCACTGTGTTTATATGCACTTCTCTCTATGTTGTTATACTCACTGTGTTTATATGCACATCTCTCTATGTTGTTATACTCACTGTGTTTATATGCACATCTCTCTATGTTGTTATACTCACTGTGTTTATATGCACTTCTCTCTATGTTGTTATACTCACTGTGTTTATATGCACATCTCTCTATGTTGTTATACTCACTGTGTTTATATGCACTTCTCTCTATGTTGTTATACTCACTGTGTTTATATGCACTTCTCTCTATGTTGTTATACTCACTGTGTTTATATGCACATCTCTCTATGTTGTTATACTCACTGTGTTTATATGCACATCTCTCTATGTTGTTATACTCACTGTGTTTATATGCACATCTTTCTGTGTTGTTATACTCACTGTGTTTATATGCACTTCTCTCTATGTTGTTATACTCACTGTGTTTATTTGCACTTCTCTCTATGTTGTTATACTCACTGTGTTTATATGCACATCTCTCTATGTTGTTATACTCACTGTGTTTATATGCACATCTCTCTATGTTGTTATACTCACTGTGTTTATTTGCACTTCTCTCTGTGTTGTTATACTCACTGTGTTTATATGCACTTCTCTCTATGTTGTTATACTCACTGTGTTTATATGCACATCTCTCTATGTTGTTATACTCACTGTGTTTATATGCACATCTCTCTATGTTGTTATACTCACTGTGTTTATATGCACATCTCTCTATGTTGTTACTCACTGTGTTTATATGCACTTCTCTCTGTGTTGTTATACTCACTGTGTTTATATGCACTTCTCTCTATGTTGTTATACTCACTGTGTTTATATGCACATCTCTCTATGTTGTTATACTCACTGTGTTTATATGCACATCTCTCTATGTTGTTATACTCACTGTGTTTATATGCACATCTCTCTATGTTGTTATACTCACTGTGTTTATATGCACTTCTCTCTATGTTGTTATACTCACTGTGTTTATATGCACTTCTCTCTATGTTGTTATACTCACTGTGTTTATATGCACTTCTCTCTATGTTGTTATACTCACTGTGTTTATATGCACTTCTCTCTATGTTGTTATACTCACTGTGTTTATATGCACTTCTCTCTATGTTGTTATACTCACTGTGTTTATATGCACATCTCTCTATGTTGTTATACTCACTGTGTTTATATGCACATCTCTCTATGTTGTTATACTCACTGTGTTTATATGCACATCTCTCTATGCTGTTATACTCACTGTGTTTATATGCACATCTCTCTATGTTGTTATACTCACTGTGTTTATATGCACATCTCTCTATGTTGTTATACTCACTGTGTTTATATGCACATCTCTCTATGCTGTTATACTCACTGTGTTTATATGCACTTCTCTCTATGTTGTTATACTCACTGTGTTTATATGCACTTCTCTCTATGTTGTTATACTCACTGTGTTTATATGCACTTCTCTCTATGTTGTTATACTCACTGTGTTTATATGCACATCTCTCTATGTTGTTATACTCACTGTGTTTATATGCACATCTCTCTATGTTGTTATACTCACTGTGTTTATATGCACATCTCTCTATGTTGTTATACTCACTGTGTTTATATGCACATCTCTCTATGTTGTTATACTCACTGTGTTTATATGCACATCTCTCTATGTTGTTATACTCACTGTGTTTTTATGCACTTCTCTCTATGTTGTTATACTCACTGTGTTTATATGCACTTCTCTATGTTGTTATACTCACTGTGTTTATATGCACTTCTCTCTATGTTGTTATACTCACTGTGTTTATATGCACATCTCTCTATGTTGTTATACTCACTGTGTTTATATGCACTTCTCTCTATGTTGTTATACTCACTGTGTTTATATGCACATCTCTCTATGTTGTTATACTCACTGTGTTTATATGCACATCTCTCTATGTTGTTATACTCACTGTGTTTATATGCACTTCTCTCTATGTTGTTATACTCACTGTGTTTATATGCACTTCTCTCTATGTTGTTATACTCACTGTGTTTATATGCACATCTCTCTATGTTGTTATACTCACTGTGTTTATATGCACTTCTCTCTATGTTGTTATACTCACTGTGTTTATATGCACTTCTCTCTATGTTGTTATACTCACTGTGTTTATATGCACTTCTCTCTATGTTGTTATACTCACTGTGTTTATATGCACATCTCTCTATGTTGTTATACTCACTGTGTTTATATGCACATCTCTCTATGTTGTTATACTCACTGTGTTTATATGCACATCTCTCTATGTTGTTATACTCACTGTGTTTATATGCACATCTCTCTATGTTGTTATACTCACTGTGTTTATTTGCACTTCTCTCTATGTTGTTATACTCACTGTGTTTATATGCACATCTCTCTATGTTGTTATACTCACTGTGTTTATATGCACATCTCTCTATGTTGTTATACTCACTGTGTTTATATGCACTCTCTGTGTTCTCTCACTGTGTTTATATGTTGTTTATACTCACTGTGTTTATATGCACATCTCTCTATGTTGTTATACTCACTGTGTTTATATGCACATCTCTCTATGTTGTTATACTCACTGTGTTTATATGCACATCTCTCTATGTTGTTATACTCACTGTGTTTATATGCACTTCTCTCTATGTTGTTATACTCACTGTGTTTATATGCACTTCTCTCTATGTTGTTATACTCACTGTGTTTATATGCACATCTCTCTATGTTGTTATACTCACTGTGTTTATATGCACATCTCTCTATGTTGTTATACTCACTGTGTTTATATGCACATCTCTCTATGTTGTTATACTCACTGTGTTTATATGCACATCTCTCTATGTTGTTATACTCACTGTGTTTATTTGCACTTCTCTCTATGTTGTTATACTCACTGTGTTTATATGCACATCTCTCTATGTTGTTATACTCACTGTGTTTATATGCACATCTCTCTATGTTGTTATACTCACTGTGTTTATTTGCACTTCTCTCTGTGTTGTTATACTCACTGTGTTTATATGCACATCTCTCTATGTTGTTATACTCACTGTGTTTATATGCACATCTCTCTATGTTGTTATACTCACTGTGTTTATATGCACATCTCTCTATGTTGTTGTTATACTCACTGTGTTTATATGCACATCTCTCTATGTTGTTATACTCACTGTGTTTATATGCACTCACTGTGTTTATATGCACTTCTCTCTATGCTGTTATACTCACTGTGTTTATATGCACTTCTCTCTATGTTGTTATACTCACTGTGTTTATATGCACATCTCTCTATGTTGTTATACTCACTGTGTTTATATGCACATCTCTCTATGTTGTTATACTCACTGTGTTTATATGCACTTCTCTCTATGTTGTTATACTCACTGTGTTTATATGCACTTCTCTCTATGTTGTTATACTCACTGTGTTTATATGCACTTCTCTCTATGTTGTTATACTCACTGTGTTTATATGCACTTCTCTCTATGTTGTTATACTCACTGTGTTTATATGCACTTCTCTCTATGTTGTTATACTCACTGTGTTTATATGCACTTCTCTCTATGTTGTTATACTCACTGTGTTTATATGCACTTCTCTCTATGTTGTTATACTCACTGTGTTTATATGCACTTCTCTCTATGTTGTTATACTCACTGTGTTTATATGCACTTCTCTCTGTTGTTGTTATACTGTTATACTCCACTGTGTTTATGTGCACTTCTCTCTATGTTGTTATTCTCACTGTGTTTATATGCACATCTCTCTATGTTGTTATACTCACTGTGTTTATATGCACATCTCTCTCTCTCTCTCTATGTTGTTATACTCACTGTGTTTATATGCACATCTCTCTATGTTGTTATACTCACTGTGTTTATATGCACATCTCTCTATGTTGTTATACTCACTGTGTTTATATGCACATCTCTCTATGTTGTTATACTCACTGTGTTTATATGCACATCTCTCTATGTTGTTATACTCACTGTGTTTATATGCACATCTCTCTATGTTGTTATACTCACTGTGTTTATATGCACATCTCTCTATGTTGTTATACTCACTGTGTTTATATGCACTTCTCTCTATGTTGTTATACTCACTGTGTTTATATGCACATCTCTCTATGTTGTTATACTCACTGTGTTTATATGCACTTCTCTCTATGTTGTTATACCTATGTTGTTATACTCACTGTGTTTATATGCACATCTCTCTATGTTGTTATACTCACTGTGTTTATATGCACATCTCTCTATGTTGTTATACTCACTGTGTTTATATGCACTTCTCTCTATGTTGTTATACTCACTGTGTTTATATGCACTTCTCTCTATGCTGTTATACTCACTGTGTTTATATGCACTTCTCTCTATGTTGTCCACCCACATTTGCACTCCTCTGTTTTGTGCATTCCACTTTTATATACTTGATTTATTGATTTTCAAGCCCAGGCGCAAGAAATATAAGGTTTATCCTATGTATATCCTATATGTGGTTCAAACCCATGTGGGTTATAATTTGGGTTGTATATCATCATAATAATTGTTCCTTTTTGCATGGAGCCATTGATGTTGTGGTCTACTTGCAGGAAACCTGACCAATCATTCACATGCTCTTAGCATTGGTGTTTACTTTGCAGTTTGTTTGACATAATGAGATTGCCTGTCCCTTGCCTAACCTCTTATTATTAGGGAAGGAAAAGGCAGCGAGGAAGAGAACTGGTCATCCCACCTCTTGATGTTGGACCTAGTGTAGTGAAGTCTCTAACACTTCACTCCCCTATGACAGTATCTGCTATGGGATGATGTTTACATTTTTTTCTTTCTACATGCTATTAGGTATAAAATGGACAGATGGAAAGTCCCTGGAAGACCTCGATTTTGCAGATGATTTAGCATTCTTAAGTCCAACACCCAGACAGGCCCAAGAAGCAGTAAATAATCTGTGTCATCTCTCGGTTAAAATAGGTCTCCAAATAAATGCCTCTAAAACTAAAGTTATGAACTTTTCTAACGAGACCTTCGATATCATCCTGAACGGGGAAAAACTACAGAAAGTTGAAAGTTTCAATTATTTAGGCAGTAAAATGACTCAGGATGGTGACACAACAAGAGAAATTCATACTAGAATTGCTTTGGCAGCTAGCGCCTTCAATAGATTATCTAACATTTGGAAATTACGATCACTGAATATACATACCAAGCTTCGTCTGTTTAATTCGAATGTTATCTCAGTGTTAACATACGGCTGTGAAAGTTGGAAAATCACAAAATCATTGGAGAACAAGCTGAATACATTCGAGAACAAATGTCTTAGAAAACTCATGAACATCAGTTGGAAAGAATTCAAGACTAATCGACAGATAAGAGAAGACTCTAAGCAGAAATATGTCTCCGACTATATAAGGAAAAGACGATGGTCATATATCGGTCATGTCCTACAAATGCAAAACAACAGAATACCACTACAGGCGCTCACTTGGGTTCCTGAGAGTAAGAGGAAAAAAGGAAGACCAAAAGAAACACTTAGAAGAACAATAACAAGAGAAGGAAGAACGTTGGGCCTAAATAATGTGCAAGAGTTAAGAGGAGTGGCGTCACAATGAACAACCTGGAGAGCAATGGTTTCTGCCTTATGCGCCGTGTTTGGTGCTTAAAGAATTTATTATTATTATTATTATTACATGCTATGTTACATCTGTTGTTGTTTTCTTTGGTTAATTTATTCAGGGCTACAAATTCTCTGGTGTTACTCATTACTGTTATATGTGGTCTATGACCTTATACTCTATGCTTGTATGCTCACTGCATATCATCATTGCAGTTCAATGCCCCAAGGGTTCAGAAAAATGCGCGCCACGTCCATCCTCTCAGATAAACTGCAGAACTTCAAATTAATGCTGAATGGGAAGAATCTATGCCTGGATCAATATCCAAATACTTAGGCATTATATTTGGTTGCCATTTGGCTTGGAAACCCCAGAACTTGCGAGGGCAGCTTAGGGAGCAGGTAAGTGAGCACTAAAAGAAGCTATGCACCGCTTGAATGAGACCAATCCAAGAATATGACATTGCAGCATGGGCAACATCAGTACATCAAACTTTGATAAAATTAATAGACTCAAAAACCAAGCTATGAGAATCATAGCAATAGGCATGAAGACGGCAACCATTGAAAAAACTGGAAAAGTTTACAAATATCTAACCTACAAAAGATAGAGGTGATACACCCAACAAGCTGAGAAATTCAGAAGGCTAAAAGACCACCCAATGTACCAGCAAATAAAGGGTATTGGAAGGGGAAGACTCAGGTGAAAAAACTTTACAGTATCAACCAAAACATGGATTAGAGCAAATACTTCAGCAGATTGAAATACCATCTATTCAACAAGCTAAAGATAGGAACTACTGATGAATGTAACTGCGGCATGGATAAACTGACATCTGAACATCAGCTGCAAAGGTATCCAATATATGAGGAACAGAGAAAGCACATATGACTATCACTACTACCATTTCTGGACAAACTCTATGGGGATATCTACAACCTGAGGCTGAACACTGCTTTCCTTAAACATATTCAAGTTGACATCAAAATATGTATGAAGAAGAAGACGCAAGGTCCTCCTGTCCCTGCTATGAGCTCAAGGTCTATCTTTTTCACTCTCATCCCTTTTGTGTCTGTCTCCAGAGTTCTTATCCATGCGCTTTTTTTTAAAGTCTCCCTCTACCTCTCTCGTTTTTGTTGTTCCCCATGCTTGACAGCCATACTCACTTGATATTTGAGATGAGATTCTGATTTTTGTTGTTCTCCATGCTTGAGAGTCATACTCACTTGATATTTGAGATGAGATTCTGATTTTTGTTGTTCTCCATGCTTGAGAGTCATACTCACTTGATATTTGATATGAGATTCTGATTTTTACTGGATAAGTCACTGTTCAGAATTTTCTTTTCTATTTAGCTGCTAGAGAAAGTGGTGTCGAAGCTGTCAGATCCACAGAAACAAATGACAGCGACTTAATTTTCACAAGAATGGATCTGGCATGTTCCGGGACAGAGCATTGGTGAGTATGAGAAATTAATTAACAATAAATAAAATCTTTTCAAGATCATGTCAACATTCAAAATGCCTTTTAGCTCGTTGTGGAGTATAGGCTTTCAGTCGGTTCATGATAAGGTCCTCTATGGTGTATCTTCAGTTTAAGTTCTTTCCATGTCTTATTTTCAAGTCTGTCATCAGTTGTCTTCTCCATGTGTTTATAGGGGTTCATTTCTGTTACTCTTGGAACTCTAGTATAAGGACTGGTGAATACAGCATTACAAGTGTTTCTTATCTAACACCAGTGTTTCTTATCTAATACCAGTGTTTCTTATCTAACACCAGTGTTTATTCTTTATCTGATGTGCCACAGGTACTTACTTATCTGATCCTTTCTGTCAGTTCCGTATTGTTGATCAGGTTTTGTCAATTTCATCATAATCTGCATAAACACCCTTTGTGAAAATCTATAACTAAATAACAACTCTTACAAGCCAGTCACACAAACACACTCACACACAAAGAGGGAGAGAGATAGAGAAAGAATGACTTCTTCTGCTTCTTCATTTCTTCAGTTTCTTCTTTAAGTACCATGCCTGGATGGGATAGGTGATCATGTAAGTCCATGACTTCCTGTCTCCAGTAGTGTTTATCAGTTCTGTTGTTGAATTTGATTTTGTGCCATGATATGAAACTGTGCACTATGTTATCTCTTTGTTATTCACAGTGACTATTTGTTATATATTGGTATTTTTAACTCTCTAAGGAAGTCACTAGGAAAAGGTGGCATAATGAATGAAATGTTAATAAGCCCAGGCAAAAAAGAAGCTAAAAGTCATCCTAAATTGCTGCTGGAAAAGATGAAGAGTACCTCTGGCATGGAAAGACACCTTATTGATTCCAATAACAAACATCTGACAGAACCAAATGGCTGCATACCTATCAGTTTACTTAGCTGTGTAGAAAAACTGATAGAGAGCAATACCCAAGTGATGTGGCATCTGGAAGAAAAACATAATTTATCCCTAGAGCAAGCAGGAGTCAGACAAGACTGGTTCTTTTAAGATCAGGCCACATATGTAGCTCAAAAAATTGAAGACGCTTTCCAAGAGAAAAAAACCTACGCTTATGATATGGATGTACTTAGAAAAAGTATTTGATAAAGTGTGGAAAGAGGTGATTGAAAGTCAGTCTGCAAAGAAGGGAAGTGTGCAGGGAAATGTACAGATAGATCAGCCATTACCTTGAGAATAGAACTGCCAGAGAACAACTTCAAGGACAGAATATTCCAAGAAGAACCCACAATGTCTCTTTTGCAGTTGACTCAGCCATGTGGATTTCTAAGAATATATCACTACAGCCAACTTTTGGATGCAGCAAGCCCTAACATTTTTGGAGGAGTGGGCGAAAGCATGGCTAGTGAAAACTAAAGAAGGGAAAACAGCATTCACAGTTTCTCTGTGTCAGATAAACCTCAGAGCTCTAAATTAGGGCTAATTGGACAAATCTGCATTCGGATGAAAACACAAACTACCTAGGCATTATCTTTGATTACGCTTGACTTGGAAAACCAAGATTGATAGTAACAGGATGAGCAATGTAAAGAAAGGCAATGATGAAAACACCTGGCACAGCAGATGATAGAGTACTAAAAATACTATACTCTAGGTGGGTGAGACCAGTCCTGGAATATGGCATTGCAGCATGGTCAACAGCAGCTAAATAAACTTTGATAATATAAACATAATCTAAAACCAAGCAGTCAGAATCATAACAGGGGGCATGAAGTCAACATCCATTAAAGAAATTGAAATGATTTTATATCTTCAGCCGTTGGAGGATAGAAAAGATTGCAGAGCCCAGCAGCAAGCCGAGAAATTTGGGAGGCTGACTGATCACCTAATGTACCGGAGAATAAATGATCTTGAAAGGGGGAGACTAAAGTGAAGTAGCTTTGTAGAATTAACAAAAAACAAAGAAAAGAGCAGACACATTAAATGCCATATCAACAATCAAGGCCATCTGCACTGCACACATGCTTCCTGTCTGGAAATAGCAGTGCTTCCCTGGAATGATAGAAAATATTCCAGGTATTAAAAGAAAGAAAAACCAGATGGTAACGGAAAGAAGAGCTGTAACCATTATATACAAAGAGGAACATTACCCAAGTCACACTTGGACCTATGCATACACATATGGCCCAGTAACTAATGGGAGTGATTTTAAATTATAATTTCTACATTATATGATTACAAACAGAGTACAGTTTGTTTAAAAGTTTAACAAAACAGTCATATATATTTAAGTATTCAGACATATTACTGGTTTAAAAGTTTAACAAAACAGTCATATATATTTTAGTATTCAGACATATTACTGGTTTAAAAGTTTAACAAAACAGACATATATATTTTAGTATTCAGACATATTACTTGTTTAAAAGTTTAACAAAACAGTCATATATATTTTAGTATTCAGACATATTACTTGTTTAAAAGTTTAACAAAACAGTCATATATATTTTAGTATTCAGACATATTACTTGTTTAAAAGTTTAACAAAACAGTCATATATATTTTAGTATTCAGACATATTACTTGTTTAAAAGTTTAACAAATTCATTCATAACCCTCCACTCCCAAAGGAGCATAGGCCTTCAACAAACACATGCCAAGTCCTCCTGTCACGTGCCATCATCTCAAGTTCTTTCCATGTTCTCCTCATCATTTTCACCTCTGTTTCCAACTCTCTTCTCCATGTACTTCTTGGTCTTCCTCTGCCTCTCTTGCCCTGCGGGTTCCAGAACAAGGACTGCCTTGTAATGCTATCAACAGGTTTCCTCAGTGTGTGTCCTATCCATCGCCATCGTCTTCTTCTCATCTCTTGTTCCACTGGCACTTGTCTAGTTCTTGTCATCAGTTCTACATTGGTAACCTTGTCATACCATTTTAATCCCTCTATTCTACGCAAGCACCCATTTATGAAAGTCTGTAGCTTTTTGGTTGTTGTCTTTGTTGTTCTCCATGTCTCAGAGCCATACAATAGGACTGACTTCACATTTGAGTTGAAGATTCTTATTTTCGTGTTGGATCCTATTTCTCTTGATCTCCATATATTTCCCAATGCAATGAAAGCTCCTCTTGCCTTTTGTATTCTTATTTTGATATCGCTGTCTGTCCCTCCAACTTTGTCTATATTACTGCCAAGATACGTATATGATTCTACATCTTGTATTGGTGTTTCTTCAAGTTCAACCCTATTATCATTACCTGCATTTATTCTCATATTTTTGTCTTTTCCCTGTGTATTTTCAGACCCAATTGCTGTGACCTCTCATCGAGTGTTTTCAATTTGTCCTGCATCTGATTACGGTTATGGGACAGAAGAGCCAAGTCATCAGCAAAATCCAGATCATCCAACTGCTTAGTCAGAGTCCACTGGATTCCATTTCTGTTGTGTGTTGTCGATGATCTCATAACCCAATCTATTGCCAGCAAGAAAAGAAATGGAGACAAGAGGCATCCCTGTCGCACTCCTGTTCTTATCCCAAATGGTTCTGTAAGCTGTCCTTCATGAAGAACTCTGCATGTCATGTCTTCATATGTTTTCTTTATTAAATTAATAATCTTCAGGGGAACTCCATAATGCCTCATCAATTTCCAAAGTGATTCTCTGTCTACACTGTCAAATGCCTTTTCATAGTCCACAAATCCGATGTATAGTGGTGAATTCCATTCCAGACTTTGTTCAACTATTATTCTCAAAGTGGCTATCTGGTCTGTACATGATCTGTTTTGTCGAAAACCTGCTTGTTCATCTCTCAATTTCTTGTCTATCGACTCTTTTAATCTCTCAAGGATAATCCTGTTTAATACTTTTCCTGGCACTGATAGTAACATTATTCCTCTATAATTTGTGCACTCTTGTAAATTTCCCTTCTTAGGCAACTTAACCAGATATCCTTCCTTCCATTCTGCTGGTATCTCTTCCTTTTCCCAGACTTTACCAAGTAAATTATATAACATCTCTGTAGCCGTGTCGATATCTGCTTTGATGGCCTCTGCTGGAATGCCATCAGGTCCAGACGCTTTTTCATCTCTTAGAAGCTTTATGGCTTTCTTTATTTCTTCCTTCGTTGGTCTTTCACCGTTAATTTGTAGCTCTTCTTCTGCTGGCTGGATGTCCAGCGGGTTTTGTGGAGCTGGTCTATTGAGAAGGTCCCCAAAATATTCTGTCCACCTCTTCATTTGCTCTTGTATATTGCTGAGCAGTTTCCCATTCTTGTCTTTTATGAGACAACTTGTTTGCTTGTATTTCCCTGTTAACTTCTTTGTGCTGCTATACAGTTCTCTCATATTTCCTTTGGCTGCAGCATCTTCTGCCTCTCTTGCCAACTCCTCAGTATACTTCCTCTTGTCTCTTTTGATACTTCTTTTTACTTCTTTGTTTGCTTCTGTGTACACTTCTTGAGCCTTGGCTTTGGAACTTCTGGTTTTGCTTGTGTTTAACTCTGCTTTCTTGTTTTTCCTGTCTTTTATCTTATTGATGGTTTCTGTTGTTATCCATGCTTTTTGTTGTCTTTCCCTTTTCCCCAGTATTTCTTCACATGTCTCCTTCCATACCGTTTTGACCTGCTGCCAATAGTCTTCTGTATTCTCTACATCTTCCAGCTGTTGTAGCACTTGGAATTTGTTGGATACTGTGACCGCAAATTTGTCTCTTGTTTCTTGATTTCTTAGCTGTCCTACATTAAACTGTTGTCTATAATTTTGCATTGTTGCATATCTCTTGAGTTTCATTTTTATTTTGGCTATCAGAAGATGGTGATCTGATGCCACATCTGCTCCTCTATATACCTTTACATCCTGCAATGATGATCTAAACTTCTTCTTTATGCATATATGATCGATCTGATTTTCTGTTCTATGGTCTGGTGATATCCATGTTGCCTTGTGTATTCTCTTATGTGGAAACATGCTTCCTCCTATAGCCAGTTGATTTGAAGCACAGAAGTTTGCGAATAGTTCTCCATTTTCATTCATTACTCCTAGCCCATGTTTTCCCATGACTTCTTCAAATCCGGTGTTGACTGTACCTATCTTTGCATTCATGTCACCCATCAAAATTGTGATGTCTCTTCTTTTTACTTTATCCATAATTTCCTGTAGTTTAGTATAAAATGCTTCTTTCACAGACTCTTCTTTGTCATTAGTTGGTGCATAACATTGGATGACATTTACATGAATTTTCTTTTTAGCTGTTTTGAAAGTAGCTGTTATTATTCTGGGTCCAACAGCTTCCCATTCAATGAGTGCTTTCTGTGCTTCTTTAGATAACATAAGAGCTACCCCTTCACTGTGGTGTGAAGTTTCGTCTTCATGTCCTAAGGACAGCACCAATTCACCTGTGATGAGTTTCTTCCTGTCTACCCCCTTCCACTTTGTTTCACACATTCCCAGAACCTCGATTTTGTATTCCCTCATTTCTGCTGCTACTTGCGCCACTTTCCCTTGTTCGTTTAATGTCCGAACATTCCAGGTGCCAAATCTGGAAGTTCTCCTAGAAGAAAGAAGGTTAGTCAGCAACACAGACTCCTTTCGGCTTTCTCTGTGTTGCATCATACGCCTCCCCGCGAGAGGACCTTCCCCTGTCTTGGATGGCTGTGTTTTATTTCCTTTATTTGACTTGTCCATATTTGTTGAAGTTTTTTGTGGTTTAAATTTTTTTTTTACAGGATGGGGTAACCGGCCCCATGCCCAACCCTCCTTAGTCGCCTTCTACGACATGCCTGGCAGGGGACAGTGTTACTATTCTTTGCTCCCCTTTCGGGCCCCGGTGACACACGGGTGAAAGTTTAACAAAACAGTCATATATATTTTAGTATTCAGACATATTACTTGTTTAAAAGTTTAACAAAACAGTCATATATATTTTAGTATTCAGACATATATATTTTAGTATTCAGACATATATATTTTAGTATTCAGACATATATATTTTAGTATTCAGACATATATATTTTAGTATTCAGACATATATATTTTAGTATTCAGACATATATATTTTAGTATTCAAACATATATATTTTAGTATTCAGACATATATATTTTAGTATTCAGACATATATATTTTAGTATTCAGACATATTTTACTTACTTAGTCGTTCCCCTTCTACCGTGAGGTGTAGAGGTTTGGAAGAGAGAGCGCCAGACCATTCTATCAGCTGTCTTCTTCCTGGCCTGGTTCCATTCTAGTCCTCGGTCCTTCAAAGATTGTCTAATGTTGTCCTCCCAGCGAACTCTGGGTCGTCCTGGAGGTCTGGATCCCTGGCTCTTTGTTTCCCATGCTTGTCGTGGTAGCCGATCTTCTCCCATTCTGCAGACATGGCCAAACCATCTTAGTTGGGACTGTTCTATTTGGGTCTGCAGCGGATGGGATTTCAGGCCTTGACGGATCGTCTGGTTGCGGACCATGTCTCTTCTTGTTACTTCAACCACTTTCCTCAGATACCTCATTTCTGAGGTTTGGATCTGGCTTTTGTGGGTTGTAGTCATTGCCCACGACTCGCATCCATATGTCAAAACTGGGATATAGGTGGAGCGGTATACAGCCATCTTCGTTTTCTTACCAACCTCTTTCTTGCTGAGGAATCCACGATTTATGGCCTGAAAAAGTCTCCCAGCCGCTGCTTTTCGAGTGGCCAACTCTTCTTTGATGCCTCCCTTTCGGTCTATAATAGCTCCGAGATATTTAAAGTGGTCGACCTGCTCCAGGACCTGTTCTCCCAACTTAATCTGATGTTTTCTTTCTTCTCGTGATATCACCATGGATTTTGTTTTAGAGCTGCTTATGACCATCCCTCTCTTCTCCAGCTCTTCCTTCCAGACTTGCAGGTTGGATTGGAGATGTGCCTCTGATTTAGCAATCAGGGCAACATCATCAGCAAATGCCAGCTCCGAAATATAGACCTGTCTCATCTTCCAGTACCCCACTGAATACTTTCTTGTTCTCTCCTTACATGCCTTGATGACATCGTCCATGAGGAGTATGAAAAGATAAGGTGACAGGATATCACCTTGTCTTACACCAGTGGTGGTCCTGAACTCTTCTGACTTATGGTTTGCTGTCCTCACATAATTTCTGCAAGACTTGTAGAAGCTCTGTATAGCATGAATCAGAGGTGCTGGAATATTCTTCCTTGCCAAACAGTCCCAAAGTTTGCTCCAGGGGACTCTGTCAAACGCCTTTTCCAGATCTATGAAACAAAGATGGATCTCACTCTTATACTCAAGGGCCTTTTCACTCAGCTGTCTGAGTGTGAAGATTAGGTCTTGAGTACTTCGGTTTGCTCGGAATCCGCACTGGACCTCATCCAATTGTAGCTCAGCTAGGCGTCGGAGTCTCTGCTCTAGGATTCTAGAGTAGATTTTACCAGGTACACTGAGAAGGGATATGCCTCTATGGTTTCCACATTGTCGATTGTCACCCTTTTTGAAAATTGGTGTTATGATGGCAATCTCCCAATCCTTTGGTATGGTCTTGTTGCACCATGCTGCCTGTAGGACCTTTAAGAGTAATAGGTCGCCTGATGCTCCCATGTACTTAACCATTTCTGGTGTTATACCATCATGCCCTGCTGCTTTGCCCATCTTGATTTTCTCTAGTGCTGCCCTCAGTTCTTCCATCTTTATGTCATCTTCACCATCATTGGTTTTCTCTTCTGTGCTAGTGGTTATCATTTCTGTTGCTTCACCATGCTCACCATCCAGGAGTTCTGAGAAATATTCTTTCCATCTTTCCATTACTTCCTTCGGGGCAGTAAGCAATTTGCCTTGCTTGTCCTTTATAAATTTGAGAGGGCATTGTTTTTCCTTCCTCATGTTCTTTAGGGTCTTATAGAACAATTTCTGGTTTTCTTGTGCATCTTTTTCTAGCTTTTCTCCAAATTCTTCCCAGGACTTCTGTTTTGCTGCTAGCACTTTGTTCTTTGCTTCTGTTCTGAGTATCACATATTCTCTATATTTTTCCATTTGTCCTGTTGTGTTTTTAGCTCCTAAGTATTGTTTCCATGCCATTTTCTTCTCTCTTATTTTCTCTTTGACTTCCTCTGTCCACCAAGGTGTCCTCTTTCTCTGGTTCCCAAGTCGGACTTCACCACATGCTTCTGCAGCAGCTGTCTTTATGATATCCTTGAATTTATTCCAGAGGGTTTCCAAGTCATCAGGTCGTTCTTCTGTGTTGCTCACTGCTGTAGCAATAAGCCCCTGATATCTGGTCTTAATTTCTGGCTCTCTCAGCTTGTAGGTACTAATGCTCATTTCTCCTGCTCGTTTACTTGGTTTCTTGCGTGATGTTGGGCAGTTCCTAGGCTGAGCAACTCTTTCAGTTGTTCGTTTGATTGTTAGCAGGTAGTGATCACTTCCAGTCTCTGGCCCCCTCCAGACTCTTGCATCTCGGACATATCTGAATGAGCTTCTCCGAACAATGGCATAGTCGATCACTGACTTCTCATTCTTGGTTGGTTCACATCTAGTGTATGCATGTATGCGCTTATGGGGGAACTTTGTGTTTGTAATGATCAGATTCTGCTCACTGCAGAATCTTAGGAGTCGCTTTCCATTGTCATTGAGAGTATCTTCTCCATATCTTCCGATAACTCCACCCCATCTAGCATGGTCATTTCCAACTCTGGCATTAAAATCTCCGAGCATGATAACTTCATCTAGGCAGTCATCCACTGTCCTTTGAAGCAGCTCGAAGAATTCCTCCTTGACCTCTGCTCTCTCATCCTCATTTGGCCCATACACTATGACCAGGTTGACTATGGTTTCTCCTTCTTTTAGTTTTACAACCATAATGCGCTCCGAGACAAAGTTCCATCCCTTGATACTATCTTTTTGATTTTGGGCCACAATGCAACCCACGCCCCCTTTAGCTCTTTCAGATATGGGTACACCACTGTAGAGCAACGTGTTGCCATCGAGATCCATGACTCCTTGTCCTTTTTTCTTCGTTTCCGTTATAGCCAGGATTTCTAGTTTTGCTTTCCTCATCTCTTCCACCAGCTCCTGTTCCTTCCCATTTATACTTCTTGTGTTCCAAGTTCCATAAGTCGTAGTCCGTAGTCCGTTCCAGTTCGTCGCCTTTAGAATCAGTCCGGTTTTCTCTCTTGTATTTCTCGTAATCATAGTTTAAGACAAACAGGTTATTGGCCTGTTGTGCCTTTGCATGGTGGAGGGGCTGCCTCCTTACGGCCTCCATGCAGGCCGCCCTCCTCCTTTTTCATCCGGGCTTGGGACCGGCATGGGCGGAGTTTTCAGACATATTACTGGTTTAAAAGTTCTTACGGTTTATAAAGAGCATGTCCACATCCTTTTATCCGAAATCCTCTGGGACAGCTTCATTTTGGAAACATAATTTTTCTGGTTTCCAGATGTTGCCCACATTGTGTTAGAAAAATAGTTCAAAATCGCCCAAAATTTGTTCGAACACTACCACCCAAAGTCACCAAGTTATGTTTGAAAAGTAGCCCAGAGTCACCAAAAAAAAAGAATTTCCATTTGTAGAATATTTCGTTTTTTTTTAATATTCGGATAAAATAATACAGACCTGTATGTAATGATTTCCAACTTATGATCACTTTGACTGATCGGATTGAAACTTCCTTGTAAGCCAAAAACTACTATTTAATTTTCTTGCCAGGCAATCCACCAGCCAGCAAGCCTTGAATGCTGGACCATTAAATGGGAAGTCTGGTACGTATATTTGTACTGTTTATTTCCAAGCTGTAAAAATAACAACTTCTCTACAGAATTCAGGGTTTTGATGTCTGTCCTGAATTATGGATAAATATGGAAGCTTCTCTACATAGTTCACAGATTTTGCGGTAGATGTAAAACTCTGCCAAGTCCTAGGTGAAGGTGGTTTTCTCTCCACATTTCTTGGTAAAGGTACAAACTTTGAAAATTTACCCCCAGAATTCTAAGTAAAGATAAAGAACACGAAGATGGCTTTATACCGCTCCACCTATGCCCCAGTCTTGACGTATGGATGCGAGTCATGGGCAATGACTACAACCCACAAAAGCCAGATCCAAACCTCAGAAATAAGATATCTGAGGAAGGTGGTTGAAGTAACAAGAAGAGACATGGTCCGCAACCAGACGATACGTCAAGGGCTAAAAACCCAACCCTGCAGACTCAAGTAGAACAGTCCCAACTGAGATGGTTTGGCCATGTTTGCAGAATGGGAGAAGATCTGCTACCACGGCAAGCATGGGAAACTAAGAGCCAGGGATCCAGACCTCCAGGACGACCCAAAGTCCGCTGGGAGGACAACATTAGACAATATTTGAAGGGCCGAGGACTAGAATGGAACCAAGCCAGGAGAAAGACAGCCGTTAGAATAGTATGGCGCTCTCTCTTACAAACATCTACACCTCATGGTAGAAGAGGAACGACAAAATAAGTAAGTTTTAGGCCCATATTTTCTTGACTATCAGCACACAAGGGGAGATATGGTCAGCATCACACCAGCCGCCTTAACCTTCCCAGAGTTGTTCTGGTACCCAATTCATTAGGCTGGGTCGACCCCGGAGCCATTTGCTGTCTAAAAAATCCCACCTCAACTGGGGATCGAACCAAAGACCACAGAGCTAGAAAGCCAGTGCACTAACCACTGTGCTACTGTGGTTTCCTTGGGGTAAAGTATTCTATATTATGATGTGGTTAACCCCAAGGTAATAAATTCTGCTGTCATGCCAGATACCTGCTCTTGCTGTGGCACAAAATATCCTCTTGAGTTTGCACCGCAAAGCGTGAAATTTAAACCATATTAAAAAAGACGCCTGAAATCAGCATTATCATCATCACCTTTCAGCCTCCTCATAGAGCATTGGCCTTCAACGAACTTCATGTCCTGTGCCATCAGCTCAAGGTCTTTCCATGTCTTTTTTTATCCCATTCGTGTCTCTCTCTAATTCTCTCTTGTCCATTGTGTTTCTTTGTTTCCTTGTACCTCTCTTACCCTGAGGATTCCGGAACAGTAATTGCCTGATAATGTTGTCAACAGGTATCCTCAATAAGCATCCTGTCTATCTCCAGTCTTCTTATCTTTTATTCATCTGGCACTTGTTTGGTTGTTGTTAAGGCTTACAGCATGCTGGCGTGTTTTTGTGGAGTCCTAGATTTGGATTTTTAAACTGCATTTCTAGCAATATTTGTGATGGATTTTTAAATCACTGTGTACACAATGTTTGTGGCTTTATCATGAAATACATACTGTTATATTCATGCAAAAAGGAACTGTGATTTTTTAGGAGAAATGAAGACTTGCATATCTTCCATTATAATTATAGTCAGTAGCTTTCGCGTTGGAATAACGCAATGTTCCACTTGGTTGGCACTGAAAATTGGGGTAGCCGACAGAAATGGATGTTTCAGTACCCCCTATTGAATGTCACAGAACCATGGCTAAAGAGATTGGTCACCAGTAAATATGTGAGCCGGAGAGTCAAGCTGTCAATGAGAGCGAATCAATGAACAGTTATAAATTACCTCTTTCCTCGGCTGTTAAATACTGTGGGGCATTAACGTTCTCATTCACAATGCTACACGTACACTTGGTCGCCATGACCCGACCGAAGACAAAAAGGTACTAACACTACAGAAGGACTACATTTTAAATGTCACTATAGCGGTTAAAAAGAAAACCACGTGTCCAGCACACCATATGCACCATTCCGTGATGTTATCATACAAGAACAATAACCAGTGTGCAGTTCTTACGTTTTCAACCTTATTCGAATATGAAGCATTACATAGCCTGTCTAAGGCATACTCTAAATCTAGCGCAGCTGTTGAATCAAGGACTGATGCTAGTGGTTCATATGTAGAAGATATTATATCCGCAGGAGAGGTTGTCCTCCATTTCTATAACACAAGGAATAAAGTAATGGTACAAGGTGCAGAGTGCGCTATTAAAGACTGGATTAATACAAACTTGAATAATTTATGGAAATCAACAACTACTGCTGGAGTCTTCATATGTGCATGTTCCTTGCATTCCAGTAAAAGCTTCCAGCTCTAAGACGTTAGAAATCACTTATTTCACTGTTCCTGCTGATATAACAACATACATAACTCCCAGTAAGAAAATGAAACAAAGGTATCACAGACAAAACCAAAGACATCAGCTATAACTGATACAAGAGACATCACAGAGACAGAGCACCTTTCATGCACTTTTGACAGTAATCTAACAACATCCCCACTTACGTTATCTATGCACTCATCACAAGATCAGGTTTCAGTAATATTGTCCAAGATGGACAGGGTTCATAGCGACCTGGGAAAACCTTGAAAAACCTGGAAAACAGAAAAAAAAATTCCAGGCCTTGAAAAGCCTGGAAAAATGGCTAAAAGCCTTGAATTTCTCGCATCGGACCTGGAAAAAAATTACAAGTTGTCCATTTTTCGGTTATTGGTGGTATTTTTCGTTAAACTTCAGTTACTGTAGAATTTATACTTCCCTTTGCGCAATAAATCCATTTCCAGACGTTTTCGGCGGTTTGTGTTTTTGGCGATTTGCGTTTTCGGCGATTTGCGTTAATGATGGGAAGCAGATTTATTTTTAGCGCTCGTGTCTGTTGTTACTCCAAAGCTACTGGGAAAAAATTGATTTACAACCTCAGACCTAAGGGTCTTTTATATTTGGACATGTGCCCTAATATAACCGACTAGGTTGAATGGGACGCGCTTCGCCAAAATGAGGCAAAACTTTAAAAAAACAAAAAACACCAAGAACTTGTCTCTACGCATTCAAGTTGTATTAAATCATTCATTTCAACTGAGGTAAGGAGGCTAATAAATTCATTTATCTCATTTATAAAACATATCTACATAAGTGCAGTTTATAGATAGGCCTACTGTACTTGCGGCTGTAATTTACAATGTAGGCCTATTTACAGTTTTATTTTTATCCATGGCCAAAATTAGTGTTTGAATGAAATTTCTTGGTTTACAACTGCTTACGGGAATATGTTTGACACAGTTTGAGATGGTCAGGAATAGAAATTGATGGCGATTCCATATCCTATAGCCTACCCTGTTATCAGACCATGTCCCACTGTTCATTTCACCACATTATTAGGAAATAAATATATTTTGAATGCTTTTTTATTATATTTATGATGAAGAGACATATCCCGTTCTGCTCTGCAGGGTTATAATTAGGATATGCCTAGGCCTACATGTTTTCAATTCCAGATAACATGAATAACCGCCGATACATGAAAGTGGCATCACATCTATCAAATCACTGTAATTAGGATAAATGAAAATTACCAATTTTATGCATACATGCCACACCTCAGAGATGAAAAACCTGTACAAAAAATTAAAAAACCTGTACAAAGACCCGCAAAACCTGTACAAAGACCCGCAAAACCTGTACAAAGACTGAAAAACGTAACAAAAGAGTTTATTCATGTAAAAGTATATTCAATTAGATGGTTCTGCACCATCATAGTGACATGCGGCCTTTGCCTTTTTAAGCATGTCTTCACTTGCTTTAAAACCTAAACAACAAGAGTTAGAATTTATTTTGCATAGTAAATACAAATATTAATAATCAATTTGAAAAATATAATTATTTGTAATTTTAATATTATATAATGAAATAGAATCTTGGAAAAAAATTAATACAATTTATGGTTGAAATGAAGAACAGTTGCTGTGTTTTCTATAGTGCCTTATAAAAGTACAGGCCTAAAGAGACCAGTAATAAGCATTATGGGTTAGGAATCTTAAATTTAAAATCTAATAAATTTTTTGCTAAAGCTGGTAATGAAAATATAAACTAGCGCTGGCGTAATATTAGCCTGTATATTTTCTACCGAACTTCAAAAATTGGAATAGCCGTTAAAGCCCAACTGGTAGTTTTAAATAGACCTTCCCATACAAATTTTAGTGTCAATCAAACATTGATAGTAGGCTAATTAATTATTTAATAATTATAAATCATTGAATGACCGTAATGATGACCACCAAGGCAAAATAACATTGTTTTTTAAAGAAACGAAATTAAAACTAAGAAGAGAAGTAGGCTAACTCCAAATAAACTTTTCTCTGATCGAGTTAAGATGTAAATTTTCCACGCTATTGTGGTTTTTTTTTCTTTTCAGTTTCATAATTTGGTAATATCGGAATGACGTTCGCCGAATGCTCCGCGTGTATTTTCGTACCATTTAGATTTAGGGTTAACCCTAGCTGTAACCCTAATTATAACTCTAAATGGTACGAAAATACATGCGGAGCATTCGGCGACCGTCATTACGATATTAGGCTACCCATAATTTGTAGGCTATTGTATTATTTTTCAAATTTACATTTCTTACGCACTTTCTACAAGTTTTAGTGAAATCAAATAATATGTAGTGGTATCAGCCTTTTTTTTTTTACCAGCCGTAAATAATAAATTATGCTAAACCTTAGGGGAAAAGAAAGCATAGGCCTAAGTTATCTGACAGTTAAATCTAACTTCATCTAAACAATGTTATTGTAATATTTTTAAAAAAATGAATTACTTACCAATACTAAACTGGAAATTAATCCTAAACAATAGGCTCGACTCAAAAAAGATTTCAGTGCTGCGTAATCGTTCAAATAATCAGTAACCTCACGCTAGCTTTAGCGAAAAATTGTGAATGAACACGCCACGCACATCCCGCGGCAATTGAAAAATAGGCAGCTTGATTTTCATTGGTTATTTTTTTTTTTTTATCCACTTGGCTTAAAATCTCGCCGAATCTCATGACGCAAATTGTGTAGTGGCACAAGATTTATATGTATATTTAATAATTAGGCGAAAAAACCCGTACAGACCCGTGTACGGCCCGTACACATCTGAAAACGCAAACACCCCGTACAGATTATGGGTAAACCTTTAAGTGTGGCATGTATGATTTTATGCATAGGCCTATGTTATTTAAAATTAAAAAAAAAAATTTTTTTAATCGAAACAAACAGAAACGATAAAACAAAACAAACCCCAACAAAAAAATCAAACAAAAATAGTAAAGATGGGGAGGGGGTGTGTGTGTGTAAAGGCCTGATGTTTCCAGTTAGATATTTAATAGTTTTCACTTATCATAAGTGTTATAAGGATATCATCATACCTTCACCCTCCCAATTACTATATATTAACTTTTGTTCTAGTTAAATATTGTTTGACTATATTATTCATGCGTTTAGAACTTTGATTTGGTAAATATACATAGCTTAGGCCTACTCATAAGTTATTTATGTGTTCCATTTTTTTTTTTAAACAGAAAAGAACACAACCCCAAGGAGCAGTTTTTCCCTCAGAAACATCAAAACCATCTAACACTACTCCCTCTGACACGTCAAAAACGTCTAACACTACTAGGAGACCTACAGATGTGACATCATTTGTGACCAAGGAAGATACTCTCAGAGCTGAGATTATTTGGACTCTTTTTTTTCAGTGAAAAGTCACCATAGTTTTAATTCAAATTTCATACGCAACAAGGGACACATTCTCTTCTGTGGTAGTTTTTATTCAGCCTTTAGCTTTATTTCAAGACCTGAAATTCAGATTGGTGCATTTGGAACAGTTGCTGAAAATAGGAAGCATTTTCCTGTAGCACTGAAGAAAAAACAACTCAAATTGAAAAAGACAAATCATCCTGTGTTTTGTGCGACAGAAGATAAGGCATGCCGACAGTCACCTAGCATGATACGAAAAGATTTAACCTTATTTCTACTGTTCACTCCAATGATAATATAAACAAGACAGTTAGAAAGACAAATTCTTTAGGGCAGAACAATTCAGAAGCCAGTGCTTGCAGAAAAATACAGCAAAAGTATGGGAGGTGTCAACCATTTCAGCCAACTAGGTGCAAGCTACCCCTACCCACAGAGATCCTATTTTTATATCATTTCTTAGTTGAAACTGCCCTGGTCAATGGGCACATAACCTACAACACTGCCAACTCTACAAAAAAAGATCAAAGCAAAGATCAGGATGTCAGTATGACTCTTATTGAACCTGCTATTCTTCGACGCAATGTGACACCTTCAAAACCACAGATCACAACAACATGACTTACTGAGCACCACTTCATTGATAAATATGAAAGGGCAAGGTACAAACCAGACTGTAAAGTGTGTAAGGCTGCAGGGAACAGAAGCCAGACTTACATGTACTGCCCAGATTGCAATGTACCTTTATGCCTGATACCCTGCTTCAAGTTATACCACACAGTCAAGGATTATCAATGATCCAGACAAAGACTCTTGCAGAGACCTACAGCTACAACTTCAACCCCAGTTAATGAAAAAAGCAGCTCAGACTCCAACTAGAGGTACTTAACTACTCAAACATTTACAAACGCTCATTGTCAGATGCCACAGACGCAGAATACATTCAAAAAAGACAAACACGAAAAATACAGTTTTTTTTTTTTGCATTTTATTCACAATTTTATTAGCCTTTTATGTTGATATACGGGGTTAATCGTTAAATCAATGTGCCAATCAAGCTTATTTTATTCATTACCATCCATGTCACTAACATTTTATTGCGCTGACGTTGAACAAATTCACTAAAAACTGGGAAAAGATGTCTGTTTTTCAATCTTTTATGAAATTAAAAAAAAAAAAAGAACAGTTCTTTTTAAAGAAATCTGCAAACACCTTTGGTAATGGGAGACGGTAATGCTCCAGATTGCTAGTCAGCAAAGTGATAATTATATCTGAGAAAATTAGATGAGGAAAATATTCGAGTTTCCCATCCTTGAAAATCACGTGCTGGACCTGGAAAAAGCCTGGAAAATGCTTGAAGAAATTTGCTATGAACCCTGAGTAGCGAAGTACAACAATCGATTCAAGCTGAACAGAGCCTTAACGAAGACCATGACCTGTGCACTCCGGAATTCCCTGCAGAATCTCTGTCCAGATTTCTAATCGGCAGCCCCAACTTCGACCGACAACATCATAGCAAGAAACCTGCACACAATCACAACATAGTTCAAACACAAGAAACAGCACGCACTGTCACCGGCACCCACACACATCTTTCAAATAGAAGGAAATACCTCATCTTTGGTGACCAAAATGTGAAGGACACTCAAAAATCTAAATTATTAACAGAAGATACAGATACGGTCACTGTTTGCTACAAAAAAAAAAGCATATACACAGGACTTACTGACCCTCCTTAAAAGCTATGCAACTGATCTTAATGTAACCTGGGTAACTGCATATTGGTCTGTCGGACGTGCTAAAACATAATGAAATGGCACAAACAGGGCTAAACCTAATCACATCTAACTTCCATTTCCTTGTTCCCAAATGCAAAGATATATTTTTCAGGTATCATACTTGCAGTTTGTGCACATTATCAGAAAGCTGTTGAGATTAAGAACATAAAATTGAAAAAGCATTTCCTCAGACACCACCATACATTTATAGAACACTGCTCGCTCCTTGCCACATCCAGAGCTTCTAAGAAGCACCTATACAGCGGCAACATTACCTTATCCGATCAAGGAACCAGTATGTTGGCAACAAACATCAAGTACCCAGAAAGCACCTTCAAAGGCACAACCAGCACATCAGCATCCAAGTATCTTTCAAAACGCCACACGAATATAACCAGATATCGGTGGTGTCCATGAAACAAATGACGCATTCTGTCTTGATTGTTAGTTGCAATAACTTTTACTATTATTAAAGTACCAACAACAGCATCATTCAGCAACAACAACAAAAGATGTTTAAAAAAAAAAATCAAAACAATTTTGCATGTTATACAGAGCTGGATTTATGTTCTGTCTTGTCTTGTGGAAAGTGCAGTTCACTTTTTTTTTCTCCAGCTTCATCTGCAGCAGCAGTGTTAATATCCATTCATTCATTACCCTCAGCTACTTAATGAGCATAAGCCTTCAATAAACACATGCCAAGTCCTCTTGCCACATACCATCAGCTCAAGTTTTCCTCATCATTTTCACTTCTGTCTCCAGTTCTCTTCTCCATGTGTTTTTTGGCATACCTCAACAGTGTTCAAATTGCAGCACTATATATGAAACTTAACCTAAAAGCTAGGAATTCAGCTCGCAGTCCTGACCGAAAAATCTTTAGACCATTTTTTCAGCTTCTGGTAGTTAAAGAGTTAAACATGAAGTTTTTTTATGCTTTGAGGCATAACTATTTTACTTAGTTTAAGCTTGTATGGCCCTTTTGATGTCCACGATCAGTTTCTAATAGTTTTAATTTTGTTAGCTTATCTAATTCAGAATATTTATCTTTCATAACACATTATCTTGTGCAGAATGCAATAAATCCTGCACAGCAGCTATAGCTATTCTGAAACAGAACAAGGTGTATACAGCTCATGTGGGAGGAGCATCCATTGTTTTATCGGAAAAAATTAGATTGCCAGGAGGCCAGGATTTTCATCAGGCACATTGCCTAACAAAGGTAAAGTGATTTTTATTAATTTTACTGTAATCAGTTTCGAGTAGTCTGTCCAATCAATAAATGAAAGCTTTCAAATCAAGATTCATACCGTTTATTGTTGAGTATAGGTCAATCTAACTATAAGTCGTATTTTAGACTTTAGGACTTAAAAACTGTCCAAAATGGGTTACCTCATAAGGTGAATGAGTTTTTTGTAAGGCAAAAAGATGATGGCTATCACCAGCTACCTAGGCGAGATTAGGTCATCATTTTTCACTTATGTACTGGCTACAGTAGGTTGAGGTACCATCTATATCATAAGTACAAGATTGGTCCAACAGATCTCTGCTCCTGTAACACCATCCCTGTGACAGCCGAACATCTGCTCCATTCCTGCCCAGCTTACAGCAGTGAACTGAGTGGCATATGTGTGACAAAATAACCTTGATCGTAACATTTTCCTGTGCCATCCTGTGTAATTCTTTCTGTGCTCTTCACTTTCTTTTGTCCCCACCTCTGTCAGTATTTGGTATTTTCGATTCATTGTTTACACTTCCTTCCTTCAAGTCCTGTCATGTCTGGGCTTCATTGAACATCCTTAATGATTATTGTAATCACTCACTATCGTTTGAACCCATAATGACACCTGGATCTGTAGAGCGAAATGTTGTTTACGAATGCATAACACATTTCCGACCAGACAGTGAAGGGTAACACCTGATAAATATGTAAATACCTTGTAACTTTGAGATGGCCACAGACAGTTGTCTTGTTACTGATAAGGTCAGGTTTCATAAATCTTTTTTTTTTGTTGACTCAACTATAAGCCAGTGGTAGGCTTTATAAGTTCCGAAATAGCAAAAAATTTCTCTACATTCTTATATTAATCTTATTTTGACAATATTTTTTTTTTTTCACACTTTAATTTTCTATTAAATACTGGTAATGCAATGTTAAAAATAACTGGACACAGTTTGTTTACTTAAGAAATTTGTCAAGTAGCCATTGTCTGCAGAAAATTAATAATCTAGTTTGTTCTTCTGTTTTAATCTCAATCATTTTAACTTGTTTTTGTCCCACATTCATGTGTTTTACTTAAAGATAAAATTGACTTGATAGATTCATAATCCTGAGGATGAAAGAGAGAAAAAATTGATTGAGGATCGTGGAGGAAAAATAGTTATCGAGTCTGGTGTCCCACTGGTCACTATCAATGGCAGCAATGACAGATGCCGTTGGACAAGATCCCTTGGTTTGTAATTTTTTAAAATAGTTTTTTGCTTCTTCATGTGAAACAGAACTTAGTACATGTACCAAATAAAAGATTAATCTTATATCCTCAAATTCTTTGATAGGTGTTGTCTTCGTGCCTTGTATTATGATTCTCATTGCCTGGTTTTGTAGTCTGCTGATTTTATCGAAGTTTATCTTAGCTGCTGTTGCCCATGCTGCGATACCATATTCAACTCACTGGCCTTGTGTATAGCTTCTTTAGCACTCTCATCTGCTCCCCACGCTGTTCCAGCAAGTTTTTTCACAATTTCCTTTCTTTGCCTTGCCCGTATCCAGTTTCTTTCAAGTCAAATGGTGATCAAAAGTAATGCCTAGGTAGTTTTGATTTTAATCTAGGTGTAAGTTTTTTCCATGTAGCATTAGTTTGGAGCTCTGATTTCCTTGAAAGGAAACCAATGGTGGTAAAGATAGAATCAAGATGGAAGAACTGAAGGCAGCACTGGAGAAAATCAGGGTGGGCAAAGCAGCAGGACATGATTATTTAACACCAGATATGGTTAAGTACATGGGAACAGCAGGCCACCTATTACTCCTGAAGGTCCTTCAGACAGCCATGGTGCCACAAAAACCATACCAAAGTATTGGGAGATTGCTGTTATACACCAATATTAAGAAGGAATAACAACTGACAATGTTGAAATCATCATACTCTAGAATCCTGGAGCAGAGATTCCAATGCCTGGCTGAACATCAAATAGATGAGATCAAGTATAGCTTCCGAGCAAACCAAAGTACTCATGACCTTATCTTCACACTCAGACAGCTGAGTGAAAAGGCCCTTTAGTATAAAGGTGAAGCATCTTTGTTTCTTGGATCTGGAGAAGGCGTTTGACAAGGTCCTGTGGAGAAAACTTTGGGATTGCTTGGCAAAAAAGAACATTCTAGCATGGACGATGTCATCAAAGTATGTAAGGATAGGACAAGAAAGTATTTAGTAGAGTACTGAAAGATGAGACTGGTTTGTATTTCAGAGCTAGCATTTGCCGATGATGTTTCCCTGATTGTTAAATCAGAGGCACATCTTCAATCCATCCTGCAAGTCTGAAAGGAAGAGTGGGAGAAGAGAAGGATGGTCATCAGCAGCTCCAAAACAAAAACCATAGTGATATCACAAGAGGGAAAAAGGCTTCAGATTAAGCTGAGAGAACAGATCCTGGAGAGGGTTGAACACTTTAAATACCTTGGAGCTGTCATAGACTGGTAAGGAAGGCATCAGAGAAGAGTTGGTTACCAAAAGAGCAGAAGCTGGGAGACTTTTTGCAGGCCATAAATCGAGGATTCCTCAACAAAAGAGAAGCTGGTAAGAAGATGAAGACAGCTGTATACCACTCCATTATTGTTGATCATCTGGTAAATGGAAATAATGGGAAGGAAATGGCTTCTGATTGTATGTTATTCAGAAACTGTCTTACATGTGAAGTCACCACCCATTTGTTCTGAAAACCATATAGAATGCTGCTCACAGTAAATAATTAAAGACATTTGTTCTGAAAGCCTCATGTAGTTCCAGGGGATCTAAAGAGACAAAGAAAATTATTACTACCTGAGGCATTCATAAGAGGTAGCTAATTTGAAGCTGTGCTTGGGACTAGCAGATTCATTGTGGAAAATAAATTCCTGCAGAAACTACCTATAAGCATGCCAATGCTTTGGTGCAGGCAGCTAGCAGTTAGCCAGCTGCAAAGGGAAATGATAATTTATATTGAGGAAGCTGCTCATTATATAAGCCACATTACATTTAGGCTTGTGTGTTTTTACTGTTGTCATTTATCTTTGTCTGTGCACAATAGGTCAGTCTTCTAATTCTGTGAGAACCGTTTCTTGTCTCTAATGTTGTCCATCAGTTTTGTCTGTGTTTTTCATGCAGTTATATTAAATTATCTGGTATTTTCTCTTTTTGTCGAATTGTATTTCATTTTGATAAAATCAGCTTTCTTAAGCATGAAAAATAGTATTACCAACAAAAATCTTACTGGCAGTGATGAAGAGTTTATGTACTTAAAGCATTGTCACACTCCAATCTACCCAGCTGTAATTGGGTGTCTGACTCTCCTCTTGAGTTAGGGAAGCAATAGGCAATGAGGAGGGGACTGCACACTACACGTCATAAAGATGTGACCTAGTACATTGACATCTCTAACACGTCACTCCCATACTTCAGTATCTGCAGTGGGTCTACCTTTATCTTGTGTGTGAGATCTGCCCTGTGTAGTTCTTGGAATACTCTGACAAGACATGGAAAGAATATGTCAACTGCTCCCACAAGCACACTGAAAGAGGCAGCTAATGTGTGATGATACGTGGTGTTGAGTTGTGTATTGTCATCATGTAAAATAAATTGCAACAAAAACTACTGCTGCAACAGCACTTGAACACTTTCATTCTGCCTTCCTAGGAACCATCAACATTATGGCCCCTTGCTACATTGTTGTTGTCAATTAACTAGAGTTGCTGAGCTTGTCACTCTTTTACATCCAATGCCAAGTTGAAGAATTTGCATTTGCTCTGTATCTGTTGAGTGGTGCTGTATTAGAGTGTTCACGATTGTTGGAGAGCCCAGCAACAGCTTTCTTCTTTCTCTGGAGAGTTCTAGGCAGGTCAGCAGCACATGCTCCACTGTCACTTATGAGTGGGTGCAGTTACGACAGTTCTTCTTTGATCCTTAGCTGCAGACTGTCAAAGCAGTCAGTGGCCATCACGCCTGGTGGTGTCTTGTAGGGCAGCAAGAAATTGCTTCCACTTTGTTTGGTCGGCGGCCATCCTTTGTACAGTGCCCAAACTCTGGTTTATTCTTTGTATCTTGGCCTCCACATTTCTCCACTAAGTTGTTTTTGGTCAGCCTCTCTTTCGCTTTCCTTCGGGGGTCCATAGCATAGCTGTTCTTGTAATGGCATCAGGGTCCCTTCTAAGGACATGGCTGACCCAACTCCAGCGTCTACCAGCTATGATGGTGTGCATGTCCTCTTGGTTACTCAGAATAAGTAGTTCATGGTTGGTGATGGTATTAGGCCAAAAGATTCGGTGAATTTTCCTTAGGCAAATTGTGTGGAAGGAGGACGGTTTTGACATTTCCTTCTCTGTAACTCTCCAGCATTCCACACCATAGAGAAGCACAGAAAGTACACAGCTCTCATATAATCTTAATTTGGTGTTTGTGTTGTACTGGAAAGACTTCCAGATGTTGTTGAGACTAGCAAAGGCTGTTCTCGCTTTATTCATTCTGTTGTTGATGTCCTTGCTTGTTCTGCCGTATGGTGTTACTATGCATCCTAGGTATATAAATGTGCCTATCCGTTCTAACTTCTGGATCCTTATTGTTGTTGGCTCAGGATTGCCCACATTGAGTGTCATGACCTCTGTCTTCTTCAGATTGATGGTTAGACCCACCTGCTGGCTCTACTTATTCAGTCTATCTGTTTTTTCTTGGATGTGTTGATGTGAATGTGCGAGTAAAACCAAAAACACTTAGTGCAATGTCATCTGCATATTCCAGGTCTTCCAGTATAGAAATACGTTGTCCATCTAATTCCTCTTGGACTGCCCTCTGTTGTCTGGTCTATGACTGTCAAAAATAAAGTTGTTGATAAGGGGCATCCCTGTCGTACTCATGTCTTCACCTCGGAAGTTAGGTTGCTCAACCCAACACTGCATGTAAAGTTAGAATAGAGGCTTTTTATACTGGAAACAATGCAGCTGGGAATTCCATAAGCTCTCAGTATTTTCCATAGGCTGTCCCTGTGTATGCTGTCAAAAGCCTTTTCAAAATTGACAAAGTTAATTTACAGATGTCTTTACCATTCTGAGCACTGCTCAGTAATGTTCCTGAGGGTGAATATATTATCAGCACATCTTCTGTTCTTTCTGAATCCCACTTGTTCTTTCCTCAGTTTATGGTCTACTGCTTTTGAAATTCTCTGGATAATTATCCTGCCTAGTATTTTACTGGGAACTGAGAGAACAGTAATTCTCTCCAGTTGTTGCAGTCTGCAAGGTCGCCCTTCTTCGGCAGTTTGACAATTATTCCTTTACTCCACTCTGTTGGTGTTGTCTCTGTTTTCAAGACTTGTGCAAATAGTGGTTCTAATAGTTCTGCTGCTAGCTCAGGCTCTGCCTTGAGTAACTCAGCATTTAAATTGTCATGACCAGGCACTTTTCCATTCTTTATTCCTTTGATGCTGTGATGATTTCTTCTCTTCATGGAATGTCTGTATTTACGGCAAGGTCACTTTCAGCCTCAGGAACATTCAGCTGCGTCTCTAGTGGTTCCTTATTCAGTGTTTCTCTGAAGTGCTCTGCCCATCTTGTTTCCTGCCCCTGTGCTGTGGTGATGAGATTTCCTTGCTTGTCTCTTACTAACGCTATATTGTTTGCACCTCATTTTCCGCTGATAGTTTTAGTTATTTTATAAACTGTGCTTTGTTCATTTTTTAGTGCTGCCTCTTCTGCCTGTCTTGCAAGGTCATCCAGAAATGTCCTTTTGTTGGCACAGGTTTGATGTTTTTACTTCTTTGTCCAGCTGACTGTACTGTTTGCTATGTATTTCCTTTAACCTGGGAGACTTTGCTTCTGTTTTCTTTCTTTTCGTTTCTTTTCTCATCGCTATGGTGTTTAACATTTCTGGTGTTATTAAATCTTGTCTCTTTCTGTCCTGGAATCCCAAGCATGATTCGCTGCTTTCCTTGTATATAATTGAAATGATGTTGAATGTCTGGTCAACATCATCAGTCGCTGTACTATACTTTCCTGGCTTTTGGCAATTTGATAATGTCTATTTACGACAGTTAGGTTTAATTTATTTAAGTGCTTGTTGTCTGGTGTGTTCTGTTCTAAGCTGAAAGATTGTGCTCTGCTCCGCACGTTGTAGGTTGTTGATGTTGTCCTTTTTGTTGGGTTAGGTCATTTCTTTATACAAAGCAAAGCCAGACCCTTATGCCCATCTATTCAGCCATTCCTCTTTGAGGTCGTTTAACTGTCTGCAAGTTGGGTGGAGTGTTTATTTGAACCATGCTTGCTCCTAGTTTTGCTTGTCTGTCTGCTTTTTCATTGCCTGGTATCCACTGGATAGTGACTCTGATGTATGTTGTTAACAGGCTGTCAGTTGAGTGTGGTTTTTATTATGGGTAGTTTTAACTCCTTTCCAGGATAAAGTACTGGGTATTTATCAATTATTTCTCGTGTCTGTGGGAGGTGGTGGTGTTTTGCTATAGTTGTTGCTACCTGTAGTGGTTATTTCTGCTTTAATCTGCTAATGGGCTTCCAATTTTCAACAATTGTCTGTTTCGGAGTTCTTTTCTCATTCTTCTATAGTACTGTGTTGCTGAACAGCATGTTTATGTCATAGGTTCATAGCTCTGTGTTTGCATCGATTTCAGGAGGCAGCTGTTGGCATGGTTCTCATGCCCCCACATATGAACCGTAGAGTTTGGTTTTGGACTCTTTGTCCAATTCTGCTTGAATGGTTTTGCTCACTGACTGCAATGGTATGTTATCGTCCATAATTAATCAGCCATATCAGGGGTATAGCTTTCTCAGATTACATTGTTCTGCTTCCCAGCTGGTGCTTGCAGTATGTTTAACTAGCTTCAAGCATCTACTCGCCTTGTCTTTCATTTTGTGCATGAAGGTATTATGGAGTAGTTGTCTGTCTGGCTGCACTCCTAAGTAATCTAGATTTCCTTCTCTGGACAGTAGTTAGTCATCAAGTTTTAGTTGGACCACCTTTTTGCTTTCCTTGATGCTCCTAGTAAAAACTGTGTATACTGGTTTTTGGGTGTTTATCTTTAGTTTCTAGAGCCTGCAGTATACAGCTATTGTGGCTAGGGCTGTATTTAGTATAGCTTGCGCCAGTTTCTTGTATTTTTCTGCTGTTCAAACGAGCAGGTCATCTGCATACAGTGTTTTTGATACCTTCAAGAAGGGGGAGGTAATTTATAAACATAAGGGAGAAGTGCAACTTAATGCTGACCCTTGTGGTAATCCATCTTCTAGTGTTTTTGTTTGTGTGTGTGTGTGGATGATTTAATGCCTTCTGCTATTGTTTGTTTTGTTCTGTTATTGGAAGTCTTTGACTGTGTCATATGCTTTCTGCATATCAGTGAATATAGCAGTGGTGTGCTCACCCTCTTGAAATGCATCTAAGGTTTTTTTGCACAAAATGAAAGAGTTGGTCATCTGTTCTGCAACTGTTTTTAAAGCCTGTCTAACATTGATGACGTTGTTGCTTTCCAGCCACCAGTAGAGCTTGTGATTCACCTTTTTGTCATCGAGTTTTCCAATTTCTGAGGTCAGGGAGACTGGTCTGTAGCTACTGAGTTCTTTAGTTAGCTTGTTTTTCTTTAGGATTGGCTTGATATTTGCAGTCAGCCACGCTTTAGGGAGTGTGATTTCTTTCCATGTCCTACATAGGGAAATGATAATCATATAAGACCTGGACTATAAATAAACGGTTGGGAAGAAAATTGCAGGCAGCAGTATGTGGTTCCTTCTGATGCAACATAAACCTTGGACAGTCGTCAATAGATCAACATTTTGTCAGTCAATTAATCAATACCCTTTAGCTCCCCAAGGAGCATAGGCCTTCAACAAAAACATACCAGGTCCTCTTGTAAGGTCCATCAGCTCAAGTTCTTTCTATCGTCCTCATCATTTTTCAATTCTGTCTCCAGTTCTCTTCTTGAAATGTGTGTGAAATCAACGCTGTAAGACGCACATTTCTTTGGACACGTGAGAAGAAAATGTTGGCAAATCTCATAATAGCCGTAAATTCAACTCAAATAAAAGAGGAGGACACAGAAATAGCTAGACGGGCTAACTACATGGCATGGGAGGAGACAAAGACATTGTAAATTCATTATATCAGAGCCCATTGGATATGACAAGTCAAATGCCATTAAGTAAGGTATTCAGTGAATAAACATTGTTTATAGATTTCTTATAGTTCAGTTTGTTGAACTGGCTGCAACCAAAAACACTTAGTTTATAATTGAGCTTCTACTAGCTTTAGTAATCCTCAGAGCCTAGAACTAGTGCCAATTTCTAGATGTTTAATCTATAAATTAATTACAGGGCAGTGGGTTTAGATGATTCCCATTGTTGTGCATTATAAAAATGGATGATTTGACACATTTTATCCATCATCGTCATCATTATTATCACCACTATTCAGCTTCCTTATGAGCAAAGGCCTTGAACAAACGTATGCCATATCTTCCTGACAAGTGCCGTCTGCTCAAGGTCTTTCCAGATCTTCTTCATCATTTTCATTTCTATCTCCAGTTCTCTTCTCCATGTTTTTCAGTCTAACTCTACCTCTCTTATCCACAGGATTAGAACAAGAATTGCCTTGTAATATATCAGTAGGTTTCCTCAGTGTGTCATATCCATCTCCAGTTTATTTTTCTCATCTCTTGTTACGCCACCATTTGACATCAGTTCACACTGACTTTGTCTTGCCGTACCAGTTCCTGTGTTTTGTGTGCAACAATTATTTATTATTATTCTTGTTCATCTTTCACTCTAAAATAAACACATCTCTCTCTCTTAAAATGCTGACAGTCTATCTTGGGCTTCTGTCATGACCATACAGTTTCTCCCTTAATTGGGTTGGAAAAGACCACACTTCTACCTTGCTCCTCTCTTGGAGTCAACAGTTTTGGTGTACATGTTCTACTGTCTGTCTTCTCCCTTTGCAACACCTTCCCCCACCCCACACACATATGGACACACATTTGTCAGTTTAATTTTTAGATTGCTGTACAGATGGTATTTGAATCTGCAGTGGTAGATTCTTAGTCTGAAAATAATCATTTGATCTCATCTTGGTAATGTATAGTATGGTTCTGCCTCTTCTTGGTAATGTATAGTATGGTTCTGCCTCTTCTTGGTAATGTATAGTATGGTTCTGCCTCTTCTTGGTAATGTATAGTATGGTTCTGCCTCTTCTTGGTAATGTATAGTATGGTTCTGCATTATCAGACTCTGGATGTGCCTTGTGCCATTTTTCTCTATAGTTATTTCTGATTATTGTTTTTATATCTTCATATCTAACCCTGTCTTCTGTTTGTCTTTTCCTTCCTCCCTCTTTGACAAGTTTATCTGTATTCTCATCTCATGCAGTGGGTAGGAATCCACTGTACTTTTTTTTGAATTTATAGCTGTTTTCCGTTAGTGCTTCTGCCAGGCTAATTTATTGTTTTTATTGTTTCTTAGGACTGATAGTGAGTCTGTGAGGAGCACTATCTTGTCTCAGGAAGATCTTTATTTTCCGTGGTGGTAACAGCAGCTGTTTTTAGTGCTTCTACCTCCACTTATAAGTTGTTTGAGAAACTTTCAGTGGCCATTGAGATATTATGTCCTGTACATTCTTCAGTTTTATGTACACACCTGAACCTCCATTTTGTGTAGTGTTTGTTGCTGATCCATATGTATATATGCGGGTCCATTCTGTGGTTGATTATGTCTTTCTGATATATTCCATAGCTAAGTGCTTCCTCTCTGCATCTGTTTGATTGCCTTTCTTCATCACTTCAGGTATGATGTCAATCAGCTTTGGGCACTTTGTTCTCTTCCATGGTGGGAACGTGCTGCTAGTTGTTATGGGCTCAGTCCTTTTCTATGTGTACAAGGTCTGGTACAGTTGGGGCAAGTTCTTTTGCTTTTTGTGCAAAGCAGCTTCTCTGGAGTCTACCTGGACCATATCCTCTCATTATGTCATTCACTAGGTCCTCTGTGAGCTTTAACAATTGTTCTGCCTCCTGTAGTACTCTGCAATCTCCTGTGTCCCCCACGGACTGTAGTTCTGTTATCTTGTTCATTTCACTTACTGGTGTTGATTTCATTACTCCAGTAGTGAATCTGTCTGCCTGTTAGGACTGATGATATTGTGGTTTTGAACTTCTTTTCTCTGGAATTCCATATACTTCCCATTGCCTTGAAAGCTATTATTCCTTTTGTATTCTAATACACACAAAAAAGTAAGATGCTGTCATTTTAAAGCTGTAGTGAGCATTTCTTAACTTTTTTGTTTGTTACTGATAAAATATTGTGGTGCTTTAGTTTGGATAGCTGCTGAAGCTGGAACCTTATTCATACATGCCACACCTCGGAGATGAAAAACCTGTACAAAAAATTCAAAAACCTTGTACAAAGACCAGCAAAACCTGTACCAAAAAAAAAAAGACAGAAAAAACGTATCAAAAGAGTTAATTCGTGTAAAAAAAATTTCAATTACAGCTGCATCATAGAGGCATGGGGACTTTGCCTTTTAAAACAGGTCTTCATTTATTTTAAAACTCAAACAATATTTGTCTGAGTTTATTTTGCACTGTAAAAATGATGTGATCGTGTCATCATTTAGTCTATTTCTGCGCTTAATTATCACTAACAGACCAGGAAACCCCTGTATTTGATAGGACCTTATCCTTTAGCACGCTGCATTGTTTTCCTGAAAATGTGCCCTGCAGCTGCATTCTTTTTCACAACACCCCCTTTTTTATAGTGGATGACTTGTAAATTCTATAGTTTTTTGGTCAATTGCTCTAATTTTTGGACTGTAGGCCTATAGAAATAAATGAATGATGAATCTGATGATATAAAATTTGTTTTGTACATGTTAGATGTGATAGGAAGAGAGGTATGGAAAGATGAAAAAAACGATAAAAAAAATTTAAAACATTTTTTTTTTAAAATTTAAAAATGTTTTTAAAAAATTAAAAAAAAACCAACAAACGAAGAGTCCTTTTCCTTTGCATCTCAATGAAAGTCATTTGACCAATACAAATCAAATGATGATCTTTTCGTTACACCCATCATCAGTAGCAAAGCAACAAACGCCCTCGTCAGCAGTGACATTCGGCCATAACCCTAAACCTTTCCGATAAACCTAATCCTAACCCCTTAAATTATACATACTAGCAATGACATTCTACTTTCGTTTCCATCTCTGCCATCACCCATATTCTGATAACCGATATTAGCTCTAATAAAGACAAAGATCTCCTTGTCATCGCATCGGAGTCAGAATCCATTAAAATTAGAGCGAAAATGGCCGCGTGTTCGATGCCGATTGATTGCGATTTAAAAAATTCACAGAAAATAAACGCGGATACTCCCATTACTAAATAAAGATCGGAAGCGGAAGCTAACTCTCTTGCAAATAACATTAAAAATGACGCAAATTACGGCTACGGTAGTGGCACAAGACGATCGATTTATATGTATGTTTAATAATTAGGCAAAAAAAAACGTACAGATGTTTGTACGGGCCGTACACATCTGAAAACGCAAACACCCCGTACAGATTATGGGTAAACCATAGCGTGTGGCATGTATGCTTATTACTTATGTAATACATTGTACGCATTTGAAATATGTTTAAATTTTATTTCACTATTATTTCATTATTCTTAATTTAGATTTGCATTTCTTTTTGAATTGTCACCTTTTAGGAGCTCTTTGGTCCTACAATGAACAGACAAAATCAAATGTTATTTTGCCGGACCCTGATATAATGGTACAGGAAATTGCGCCTGACAAGAATGCCCATTTGGTCTTAGGATCATACAAATTTTTTCAGACATGGACTCCTCAGGCAGTAGTAGATGAGCTCATAGCCCTTGACCAGCACTTTGAAAACAGGGCAATGGATGGCCAGGTATACGTTTTTTTGACAGTCACAAAATAGTCATATGCTATGTTTTTTCCTTTTTTGTTATTTAATAACAGCATAGACAACAATACTGCTGTAAAGCTGTAACGTCAGCCCTTTGTCATCTAAAATGCCCATGCATAGAGTCTTAGGTCTAGTCCAAAATGATCAATTCTGCCAGGGAAACTGTTGTCGGTTGAAGTGATGGAGCAACGAGATCTCGGTCTTTAGCTTCCTTAATTATTTAGTCGTTTTCTCTTCTACCATAGGGTGTAGAGATTTAACACAGAGAGCGTCATACTGTCATATTGGAATTCTACATCTTGGCCTGGTTCTAATCTGGTCCTTCAGAGATTGTCTAATGTTGTCCTCCCAATGGACTCTGGGTCATCCTAAAGGTCTGGATCCCTGGCTCTTAGTTTTCCATTGTTGTTATGGTAGCCGATCTTCCATACAGAGACATGACCAAACCATTGTAGTTGGGAGTGCTCTACTTGGGTCTGCAGGGGCTGGGTTTTGAGGCTTTCCTGTATCATCTGGTTGCAGACCATATCTCTTCTTGTTACTTCAACCATCTTCCTCAGATACCTAATTTCTGAGGTTTAGAGCTGGCTATTGTGGGTTGTAGTCATTGCCCATGACTCACATCCATATGTCAAGACTGGCACAAAGGTGGACCTTGTCCAACTTCTCTTTTGCTGAGGAATCCTTGATTTATGATCTGAAAGAGTCTTCCAGCTGCTGCTCTTCGGGAAACCAACTCTACTTTGATGCCTCCCTTTCAGTCTTCTGAAGTGGTGTTTCTGAATCGATCGATATTTTGATTTCTCAAGAATTTTTGAAGCCATGGCTTTCTGAGCGGTGGGATCTTTGCTTCGGAAGCTAAGAGAGGACTTTGTATTTGATCTGGATGATACCACTGAATCAGATGTGGATATTGAATGTGAATCTGATTTAGACTCTGACATGAAAGTGAATCTAGTTAAAGTAGTAATGATGCTGCCGACAGATGAAAGAGACATCAACAAAGCACATGTCAGTTGAAGTTTGTGAATTTGTAGGAAACCCTGGACCTAAACACACTCTAGATTTAGATGCTGCCTCTTATGATTACTTCATTTTATTTATGAGTGAAGAATTTTACCGAATGGGCTCAAAAGAAACAAGAAAAATGCAGTCGTAAACAGCATATTACGCGAATCCGTCTGGGGAAAAAAAGTTGTGTTCTCTCAAAGAACAAACCAAACACATCTTCTAGGTGCTCTGCAGAGACTGTTTATGGCTGCCCAGTGTGCATAATTCATTGCAATTAATTGATGTGTTCATCACTTCAATAATTGTTTATGTTTCGTTAATAATAATAAAAATAAATGCTTATATCTTTTGTGAAAGTGATTCACGACGAATTCCTAAATTTTAAAATATATTTTGTCCCACATTAATGAAACTGTCATTGCATAACTCGTAGTTATTGAGTAGGCTGCAGATGATGCATGATTCAGCTGTGTGTATTTAAAACTAATAAATGTAATTTTAGGTCAATTATTTATTTTTAATGAATTTTTAATAGACAGTCACTGTGTTCTTCTTGTGTTTACTCTTGATATTCAAGTCGTTTGTCCTCTTCTTATTGTGTGAAATAAAGACATTCCTTTGTGACCAGCTAAAACATACAGCTACACACAATGTTGATTTTCTTTCACTTGATGTTGTTGGATTTAAATTATAAAGACTGCTACACATGTACAAGTGTCCTTTGAATTTGATTTACAATCTTTGGACCTTCATCAACACTTGCTTACACAAAAGTAATAGATATTAAGATTTTAAAAGAAAGAAGTAAAGGATAGACCAATATTAGATACTGCGATAAGGGAGTGAATTGTTGGACACTAGGTCCAGCTTTAAGAGGTGGCGTGACCAGTACCATTCTTCACTGCCTTTTCCTTCATTAACTCGAGAGCAAAGTTACATACCAATTTACAGCTGGGTAGACTGGAGCATATCAATGCTGTGAATCAAAACCGGCACCTTTGAACGAGAAAACAAGCACAGTAACCACTCTGTCAATTAGACACTCAGAGATAAATAGGGCACAACAAATTCATAGAACAGTCCAGTATTGCCAGGTTGGCATTTAAGTAGAGTCAGAAATGTAAATAACGAAAAGGAAGACCGCTCAGGGTGTCACTAGGAATTTTTTAATTTTTACATCAGCCTCAAATGAATTGTCAGTGAGAAAAATGGCTGTTCCAGAATTGAACTCGGAAGAAAATGTCTTGTAGTTATGCTCTGTTGTAAGAGAGGGTAATTAAATAAATAAGGTCATTTGAACTTTGTTGTTGAAGTCAGTATTGAAGCTTAGCTTATTTTTTTTATCAGAAGAAATTTAACTATACCAACAGCTTGTTCCCCCAAGAAATTTTTTTTTTATTTAAAAAAAAATGTACATTGTTGTGCAAGGAATTAGAGAACATGATTTAGAAAGAGAAAAAAAACATGTGCTTAAAGCAATCTGAAAAGACACTCGTAATTATTTTATTTATTTATTTTTATGACCATGACACTGCAGTTGTTGCTCAGCTCTGAAATGTTGTTGTTGGCTGTCCACTTCAGCTGTACCCCTGATTACCAGTTTAAGTAGCTTCCTCCTGTGCCACTCTTTTCCGTGGTGAAGGCATGTCTAGTAATTGTTTTTTTTTCTTGAGGTAATGTCCTATCCTTAACCATGATCTGTGTTTAATCTTTATTACCTAAACCCTGCTGTGACTTTCCTGTTTTGTTGCCAATTATTATAGTTGTTGTTTGTTGCAAGCACATTGATATTGTGCATTGCAGGGTGGGATGGGAATTAGTGGTCAAAAATCTTAAGACTGTATTGTCACTATCAGGTCTGCTGCTAACAGCGACCATGGCATTAAAATCCATTAGGTTACAGTGTGATGCCTATGTTAACTAAGATTATCTAAAGTACAACTCTTTTTTATGTTCTACTAAATGACATTAGCAACATGGTGTTAATCTCATGGTTTACTCTCAACTCAACTTATTAAGAAGCACAAAATTGCACTTGCACTGATGTACCAAAGTACTTTTTTGTTTTTCATTAAGAATATAAGGTATAACAAAATGGAATAGACTCAGGGAGGAGTAGTTAGGGAAAATGATCAAGTACACATTGTGTTTTGTATTTATAGTGGCGGGTATCAGCTGATGAATGGCAAGGGGCCATTAAACACAGGTAGCCCTCGACTTGCACTGGTCCAGTTTGCACAAATTCACAAAACCGCTGATTCTGAAACCCAAAGGTGAAAAAGTAAAATAAAAAATCAATTTACAAACATGTATTTTAAAATTTCTTATTAAATTAACATGAAATACTATTCACTGGATTCTAACCAAAAGATGTTACAAGACTGGCACAAGAGGTGGGCATAGACAAAGTTACATAAAAGTATGTAATAGAGCTGTTGGAGAGCATTGAAAAGCCTGTTTCCATGACTTGAACAAATTGGCAGCACAACTAAGCCAACATAAAGAGGAGGAGAAAAGAGCTTCTTATAAGACATGAAGACAAATGATATGCAGAATATCCTTGCAGACATGGAGAAACTCGCTTATAAGCTCTGCAAAATTCACTATAACTGGGAGGTGAATGCTACAGCAAAGATGACCTTTATGGCAACTACTGGCTTTTATTGAGATTTAGACAGAAATGAAAAGGAAATCATGACAATCTGCAGCTTCTGAAAAAACTTGATGATCAAGGGGACGTTATCAGAGAACCAAAGCTGCTTGACTCAGCCATTTATTGGCTTAATAAAACAACATATATTTTATATCATTTATTGATTTCATTTATTTTATTATATTGTATTTCAGAGCTTTAAATATAATAGGCGTTATATAACTCGTAAATTTTTGGGTGCCTGGGAATGTAAGTCAATTGACTGCCTATATACTATTATAAAACATTTTCAATTTATGAAGATTCAAATTGCGCCAGTTCACCCAGGAACGCTTCCGTGGCATAAATCGAGGGCTGCCTTTACATATTACTCTTAAAATAAATCAGCACAATTTTTATTTCTTTTTAAAACACAGCACTAGTAATGATTAACATTTATTTGAACCTTACATTAGGCGTTTAAACTGTTCCCCAGTGTCGATAAACGAGCGCAAAGGCCTTATTGCTCCATCTTTTCCTACATTCTTCATACTGTATTTTCTCCGACATTTGCTCTCTCATCTCATATTTGCGATCCACATTTGCTATTTCATTGTTGTGATTACTCGCGACCGGTATCTAGAGAACCACATTTGTTCTTTCATCGGGGGAAATAAAGTCCTTTGATTGAGTCCACATGCCTGACATTATCATTTGAAGCCCACATTGTATCGTGATAAATCTGGTAAAAACACATATGGTCATCCTAATCAAACTGTAATTTCTGTGACACCACATTGGACGCCCAGATTGCCCAGGGGAAAACGTGGCCGCGGTTCAGACAAGCGTGGGTTGACCACATTGGACGCCCAGCTTGGGCAGGGTGACTTCCAGAAATATATAATACCGCATAATCTACTAGAGTGAAGCAGTCCAGGTTTTTACCTTGTGAGGAAGAGATCAAACCCAAAAACGCATAGCCTAATACACGTGTTTATTCAGAGTGGATGATAATTCAGTTCCGTGATTAATTGTGTTCTTAAAGGATTTTGCGAAGGGAAAAGAAGGTTAGTAGATCTTATACTTATTAATACATTTTCTTAATTTTGTTTATTTTAACCTCACAGCTAAAATGTGCGGAAGATAAAGTTTCAAATAATTCTTGGCATAACTGATTAATAAAATCAGAAGATTTTCATAGAAGATGATAGGATGATAGAAGGTAATTAATAGTTCATATTTCACCTTTATCATCATCACAGTCTCCCATATGCACACACTCTCATGCACAAGATATTTAACATCATTAGAATTGAACTCAGAGAGAGGGAGATGAATAATGAGCAGTAGTTTAAATGAAAGTCAACCAGTGATGTTAAATGTGAAAAACTTACGAAGACTTTTGTGTGTCTTCAGTTCATCAGAAGTCTGAGTCTACACGCAACGTGTCTGACGTCTAACCAGAAATAAGTTATCAAAAACGGACATTTGGCTAGCAGAATTCGCCATAGGACATCTTTCATTCCTCAATTTAAAAGGAATATTGTCTCACCCACAAGTCATAAGGTGGACGCAGCATTTTTCGTCACCATATACTGCTTGCTCACAAGTTCAATACAGAGTTATCACAAGTTCAATACATCGTTATCACAAGTTCAATACAGAGTCATCATAAACTCTAATCACTCGAAAGATCATTATTATCTGAAGTCAAGCAAAAGAGCTCAAAAGAGGAATCGCATATTTATACCACGTGCAACACACTCTTAAGCGCATTTTATGAAGCAGACTCGAAAGTATATGAATCACGACTACATACGCAAGATTATGAGTCTACATATCACTAACATTTCGTGAAGATATCCAGTCTGACCAGTACCGTCGGGAGATTAGACCACAGACCTTTTGTTCATATGACAACTATTAACTGTTGATCCACACTACAGAGATATACTCAAACAGTGAAGGAATATACATAAATATCTCATCAGCGTTCTCCGTACGACAACAGTATTCATCAGAACGTCCTCGACTTAGAGATACCCCATTCGATATAACGTATAACAACTTGGGACATTTTATGCATACATGTGAATCCTCATATCTAGGAGAAGCATTTAGAGACACATGGACTGTGTAGAGTACTCACCATTTTGGTAACACGTATCATATCACATCATCATTTCACTCTACACCAGTTCATCCTTAATTAACTATTACTTAATTAACTGTAATTTTATTATCTCATCTGTGTGTTTTGTGTGAATCGTCTTTCACCATCATCACGTTCTAACCATTACTAACCCTATATGTGTGGATATTTCATTAATAAACCCAACGATCAGTTGATCATTATCAAGAGTTTGTTAATGTATCACTCGTGCTGTCGGTGTTACATATTCACCTATAGGAACCTTTCTCTAATCAGATGAGGTTGGGGGCTTTTTCTTTACGGGATCTAAGGGCAGAAGCTAAGGTCGTGGGGAAACAGAACTCTTTCCATAATTTATTAGAAAACACTGTCTAGTGGAAAGCATTTGCATTCCTGTCTTCTTGTCCCTATCTCGAATAGGTCTTTTTTTCTTTCTTAACGAGCCAATTTCTAGAGACCTTATATCTAATATCTCATAGACTATTCCTGGCAAAAACTACTGTCGTAGTTGCCCCAGTGACTCACCACACGACAATTGGGGGCTCGTCCGGGATTAGTGAACCCGGACTTAGAAGTGTGATAAATCACATTTTCATCCCTGCTTTACAATTGCGATAATTGCAAAATTTGTTGGCATTTCGAGGGATTATCTCCTAGACTGACACTTACTATAATTTGTCTATTTCATAGGGGGGATAATTTATATCTCTAAAGCATGAGTGATACTTTTTAAATTGAGTATCAAACGGACAGAGTAAACACTTTTTGAGAACAGAGGATACTGTAGGGAACTGAAAATTTTTTTTTTCAGTAACTGCTGGAGAAACTGTTATCATAAATATTTAGTAAATTTTTCATAGAAACTTCGAGATAATCTGTTAATTAATTTTTCAGAATATGCTGAGTGAGTGATTTTTAAGAACTATTTGAACTTGATTACTAATTTAAACCTAGCTGGTTTTAAAGAGATAATTACTTGTGCGAGTCTATTAAATTTGTTTGGAGGTCACTGCCAATTTTTCCCTTCGCAAACCCGTACTGCATATCATGGCAGATGCTGCGAAAATTAGAAATAGTTTGATGGAGGCAGGGCGTGAATTCGGGTTAAGTGGAAAAGACCTGATGAAATATGTAAGCGAGGAAACTGATAAACTCCATGAAAGAGAGATGGAAATGCAGAAACTTACAATGGAGAAGGCCGCAGCAGAAGCAGCGGAGCGGAAAGAGAAGGCCGCAGCAGAAGCAGCGGAGCGGAAAGAGAAAGCCGCAGCAGAAGCAGCGGAGCGGAAAGAAGCAGCAGAAGCAGCGGAGCGAAAAGAGAAAGCCGCAGCAGAGCATGCACTTATGATGAAGCAACTGGAAATCCAGGGACGGACCAATCAAATAGAGCTGGCAAAAAGTGCAGCGGCTTCCAACTGTGATGGAGGGTACTCACCCCGCTCAGATGGTGTGCCTACTTCGCAACCTGCGCCACCCAATGCCATGAACTTTCCGCTGGAACCTTTTTCAGAAAGGAATGATACCATGGACGCCTTTTTAGACCGCTTTGAACGCTTTGCAACAGGGTTTGGACTTGAAGAACGGAAGTGGAACTTGAAACTTTCCCAGGGCCTAAGAGGAGCCGTCTACGAAGTTTTTAATAAACTTCCGGCCGGAGAGCAAGATGACTACCAGGCATTGAAAAAAGCTCTCTTGGTGAGGTACGAGCTTCATTCAGAGGCTTACCGGAAAAAATTTCGAGGTTCTAGGAAGGATGCAGGAGAGACTTTCTCACAGTTCGCAGCCCGTATTGAAGACTACCTAGTGAAGTGGTGTACACTGGGAAACTTTGCCGAGAACTATGACGGGTTGAAAGAGCTGATTGTGATAGAGCAACTGAAAGAATCTATGTCGGTGGAAATGCGTAGATTTCTCACTGAAAACGGCGCTGACCGGTTAGAAAATATTCTTACACTGGCAGAGCGATTCCAAAATGCTCTCATGGAGTCTCAAGGAGCCAGAAAGAAGTTTTCGGATCAGGCGCCAAAGCAACCTGCTCGCTCCCAACCAGACCAACAAAGCAAAGGACCACACATCTCGCATAAACAGCACGCAAAACAAGATAACTACAAAGAGCAAAACAAGAAAAATACTGCGCCACACCAGAGACAGGGAGATAAATGGTGCAAGTACTGTCGCTTGAACAATCACAACACTAATGAGTGCAAGCGCAGACCTCCTCCCCAACATGCTGCCTGTCTGCAGACAAAATCGTCACCCCGGAAGGAGCAGAGAACCGGAAACGTTTCTCATCCTCCTGTCATCGAATCAGTCCTCGTAAACGGACAATCTGTGGAGTGCCTTTATGACACAGGACTTGCTTTTGATGCAGTGGTCAGGGCATCTCTTGTCACCCCTGACCAGATAACAGAAGAGAGTGTCGACATCCAAGGCCCGACGAAGGATGTTGCACCCATGACACTGCCAATTGCACTTATCAGAGTGGAATCTCGTTATGTGACAGGAGAGATTCGTGCAGCTATCATGGAAGAACCAATCTACTCTTTAATCTTGGGATGTAGATATGTGTTCCTTGGAGAACCTACTCAACCACTAGTCATGGCGGCCGTACAGACTAGAGGACAGTCAAGAAAAGACGCAGAGCAGGAACCTCCTACCAATATCCTCCCCGAGGAATTGAAGAGGGCCCAAATGGAAGATTCCACACTGGCGCCCTGTTTTAAAAAATTACCTAGAACACACAACCCACCTACCAAGGGAGACTTCTTTATGAAAAATGGATTGATGTATCGCCGAGCTGGAAATGAAGGACAGGAACACAACCAATTAGTAGTTCCTGCAACCTATAGGAACCAGGTGCTTGAGATGGGCCACTCTATCCCATTTAGTGGACACATGGGAATGAGCGCCACGACTCAAAGGATTGCCTGCCACTATTATTGGCCAGGGATCACCGGCGACATTGAACGTTTCGTCAAGTCTTGTCCTCAGTGCCAGAAAGTTGCACCAAAACACTGGACGGCACCCGCGACCCTTGGGGAGATGCCAATCTTGGGCACCCCATTTGAAAGAGTGGCCGTGGATATAATTGGACCTCTGCTGAGAACTAAGAAGAGGAACTCCCATATCCTTACCTTAGTGGACACCTGTTCCATGTGGGGCGAAGCCATAGCCATGCCAGCATGTGACTCAGTGCATGTAGCTGACGCTTTACTGAATATCTTTACTAGATTGGGCTTCCCGCATGAAATTCTCACAGACAACGGGTCACAATTTAGAGGCAAGTTGACAGAGGAGGTGCTTAGAATATTCAAGACTAGGCATATCCATACTTCGCCCTATCACCCCCAAAGTAACGGGCAAGTAGAGCGGTTTAACGGGACGCTCACCTCTATTCTTCGGAAGTTGGCACAGGAGAAGCCAGAAACTTGGGATCAGTATCTTCCTGCCGCATTATTTGCTTATAGGGAAGTACCGCATGCGTCAACTGGAGTTCCTCCGGCCACATTACTCTTCGGAAGACCTATTAAAGGTCCATTAGAAGCATTACTAAGAACATGGACAGATGCCAAGGCAGACGACACTGTCACATCAGCCTTCCAGTACGTCACAGACTTGAAACAACGCCTGAAGACTGGCTGGGAATTAGCCACAGCGAAAGTACGGGAGGCTAGGCGGAAACATGCCAAATATTACAATCGCAATGCGAAGGACCGAGAACTAGCAGTAGGAGAGAAGGTGCTACTTCTTCTGCCAAGTAGCAGTAATAAATTGCAGATTTGCTGGAGGGGACCCTACAAAGTGGCGGAAAAGATTTCTCGCACCAACTATAAAATCGCCGTGAACGGAAAGCAGAAAATTTATCACTTAAATCTGCTTAAGAAGTTTTACGAGCGAGCCCCTGCCGAACCAGCGCACCTCATGACTATGGCCATTGCTATGCAAATGGAAGAAGAGCCATTATCATCCGTAGAGTACCCGGTGAAACAGGAGGAATCACATTTAGATGTGAAAATAAGCTCCACCCTAACGGAAGCCCAGCAAGAAAGTGTGAGGAGATTGATGGAAAACCACGCCGACTCTCTGACAGACAAACCGGGCCGGACAAACCTGATGGAGTTTGACATGGAAGTCACGGATCCTACGCCCGTCCGAATGAGAACCTATCCGATTCCGTATGCCAAGGCGACGGCATTAAAGCAAGAAATTGATTACTTACTTAAGGAAGGCATAATTTCGAAGTCGGAGTCCCCTTACAGTGCGGGAGTGGTGCTGTTACGCAAACCCAGTGGAGAACACCGCCTGTGCATCGACTACCGACAGCTGAATGCGTTAACACAGTTCCAGCCAGAACCGTTACCGGACCAGAACCAGCTATTTACTAAGCTGAGCAGGGCTCGCTATTTTTCAAAGATCGACCTCAGTAAAGGGTACTATCAAATACCGGTAAAAGCTGAGGTGAGGAATCTGTTAGCCTTCAGTACTCCAGATGGACACTTCGAATTTAATGTGATGCCATTTGGACTGAACAATGCTCCTAGTGTCTTCACAAGGATGATGCGAAAGTTATTGGATCCTTTGAATCATCCCGCCATCAGCAATTTTATGGATGATATCCTAGTAGCTACTGAATCGTTTGAAGAACATATATCAGCGCTATCCTTGCTGTTTAACAGACTCAGAGAAGCGGGACTAACCGCCCGCCCAACCAAATGTCAAATTGGGTGTGAACAGCTAGAATTCCTAGGACATACTATATCCCATGGGACCATGTTTCCCGAGACTCGAAACGTTGAGAAGCTGAGAAATGCACCGAGACCGTCCACTAAAAGGGATGTGTCCGGTCATTTGTATCTCTCTGTGGATTCTACCAGAGATATATAAAGGATTTTAATAGCCTCTGTGCGCCGCTTACGTCGCTAACCAAGAAAGGAAACCCAGATAAAGTGACATGGTCAGCAGAATGTGAACATGCATATGCACTCTTAAAAGAGAAACTCACCACAAAACCTATTTTACGGCTTCCGGATTTAACTAGAAAATTCATCTTGCGCACAGATGCCAGTAACATTGGAATCGGGGCTACATTACTACAGCCAGATGACAGAAGCCCCCCAAATCTATTTCCGGTCGCATATGCGAGTCGGAAGTTAAACCGAGCAGAACAAAACTATTCCACAATCGAAAAGGAATGTTTGTCCCTCGTCTGGGGAATACAAAAATTTCAAGCATACCTGTACGGAAGGAAATTTACAATCCAGAGTGATCACCAACCTCTGACCTTCCTCGCCAATTCAAAGAATTTGAATGCTAGACTGATGAGGTGGTCGCTTGTTCTACAACCTTACACGTTCCAAGTGGACTATATCCAAGGAAAACATAACGTAGGAACGGATTTTTTAAGCCGTCATCCTATGAGGCAGGACGAAGAGCACGGACAAGTAGAGGAAAGGGTGGAAACCGGAGAGAAAAACGAAGATGAGGAAAAGGATTAAAGAATCCCGAGCAAGAAGTCTAAGCTCTCCTGAGTACGATTGACATCACACTTGAGGAGGGGCTATTGTGATAAACGAGCGCAAAGGCCTTATTGCTCCATCTTTTCCTACATTCTTCATACTGTATTTTCTCCGACATTTGCTCTCTCATCTCATATTTGCGATCCACATTTGCTATTTCATTGTTGTGATTACTCGCGACCGGTATCTAGAGAACCACATTTGTTCTTTCATCGGGGGAAATAAAGTCCTTTGATTGAGTCCACATGCCTGACATTATCATTTGAAGCCCACATTGTATCGTGATAAATCTGGTAAAAACACATATGGTCATCCTAATCAAACTGTAATTTCTGTGACACCACATTGGACGCCCAGATTGGCCAGGGGAAAACGTGGCCGCGGTTCAGACAAGCGTGGGTTGACCACATTGGACGCCCAGCTTGGGCAGGGTGACTTCCAGAAATATATAATACCGCATAATCTACTAGAGTGAGGCAGTCCAGGTTTTTACCTTGTGAGGAAGAGATCAAACCCAAAAACGCATAGCCTAATACACGTGTTTATTCAGAGTGGATGATAATTCAGTTCCGTGATTAATTGTGTTCTTAAAGGATTTTGCGAAGGGAAAAGAAGGTTAGTAGATCTTATACTTATTAATACATTTTCTTAATTTTGTTTATTTTAACCTCACAGCTAAAATGTGCGGAAGATAAAGTTTCAAATAATTCTTGGCATAACTGATTAATAAAATCAGAAGATTTTCATAGAAGATGATAGGATGATAGAAGGTAATTAATAGTTCATATTTCACCTTTATCATCATCACAGTCTCCCATATGCACACACTCTCATGCACAAGATATTTAACATCATTAGAATTGAACTCAGAGAGAGGGAGATGAATAATGAGCAGTAGTTTAAATGAAAGTCAACCAGTGATGTTAAATGTGAAAAACTTACGAAGACTTTTTGTGTGTCTTCAGTTCATCAGAAGTCTGAGTCTACACGCAACGTGTCTGACGTCTAACCAGAAATAAGTTATCAAAAACGGACATTTGGCTAGCAGAATTCGCCATAGGACATCTTTCATTCCTCAATTTAAAAGGAATATTGTCTCACCCACAAGTCATAAGGTGGACGCAGCATTTTTCGTCACCATATACTGCTTGCTCACAAGTTCAATACAGAGTTATCACAAGTTCAATACATCGTTATCACAAGTTCAATACAGAGTCATCATAAACTCTAATCACTCGAAAGATCATTATTATCTGAAGTCAAGCAAAAGAGCTCAAAAGAGGAATCGCATATTTATACCACGTGCAACACACTCTTAAGCGCATTTTATGAAGCAGACTCGAAAGTATATGAATCACGACTACATACGCAAGATTATGAGTCTACATATCACTAACATTTCGTGAAGATATCCAGTCTGACCAGTACCGTCAGGAGATTAGACCACAGACCTTTTGTTCATATGACAACTATTAACTGTTGATCCACACTACAGAGATATACTCAAACAGTGAAGGAATATACATAAATATCTCGTCAGCGTTCTCCGTACGACAACAGTATTCATCAGAACGTCCTCGACTTAGAGATACCCCATTCGACATAACGTATAACAACTTGGGACATTTTATGCATACATGTGAATCCTCATATCTAGGAGAAGCATTTAGAGACACATGGACTGTGTAGAGTACTCACCATTTTGGTAACACGTATCATATCACATCATCATTTCACTCTACACCAGTTCATCCTTAATTAACTATTACTTAATTAACTGTAATTTTATTATCTCATCTGTGTGTTTTGTGTGAATCGTCTTTCACCATCATCACGTTCTAACCATTACTAACCCTATATGTGTGGATATTTCATTAATAAACCCAACGATCAGTTGATCATTATCAAGAGTTTGTTAATGTATCACTCGTGCTGTCGGTGTTACATATTCACCTATAGGAACCTTTCTCTACTCAGATGAGGTTGGGGGCTTTTTCTTTACGGGATCTAAGGGCAGAAGCTAAGGTCGTGGGGAAACAGAACTCTTTCCATAATTTATTAGAAAACACTGTCTAGTGGAAAGCATTCGCATTCCTGTCTTCTTGTCCCTATCTCGAATAGGTCTTTTTTTCTTTCTTAACGAGCCAATTTCTAGAGACCTTATATCTAATATCTCATAGACTATTCCTGGCAAAAACTACTGTCGTAGTTGCCCCAGTGACTCACCACACGACACCCAGATAAATTTAAAATGTGGGAAAAGTATTACTCAGCCATAATTTTAAATTTTGAAAGTAGTAAAGCTAAAAAAATAAATTGTTACTAAATGCACTGAAAGGTAGAAAGTAATTTGTCAATACTTTCTATTGCATAGAACAAGTGTGAAAGGTCACTTACCATTAACAAGTGATTCTTCATATTGTGCACATATTCATGTTTTTTATTAGTATGTCTCATATTTTGAATAAAACTTTATTATGACTACAACCCACAAAAGCCAGATCCAAACCTCAGAAATGAGGTATCTGAGAAAGGTGGTTGAAGTAACAAGAAGAGACATGGTCCACAACCAGACAATATGTCAAGGCCTAAAATCCCACCCCTTGCAGACCCAAGTAGAACAGTCCCAACTAAGATGGTTTGGCCATGTCTGCAGAATGGGAGATCAGCTACTATGACAAGCATGGGAAACAAAGAGCCAGGGATCCAGACCCCCAGGATGACCCAGAGTCCGCTGGGAGGACAACATTAGACAATCTTTGAAGGACTGAGGACTAGAATGGAATCAGGCCAGGAGGAAGACGGCGGATAGATAGTCAGGTGCGCTCTCTTCCAAACCTCTACACCTCACGGTAGAAGGGGAACGACTAAGTAAGTAAGTAAGAATAAAACTTTATCGGGGTTTTTTATTTTTTTTTTGGGGGGGGGGGGGGAGAGATGGGGTTTGTTTAGCATGACCGTGTCTATTTTTGTTTTCCAGGAAGTTCCATATTCTTACTGGAACGGATGTGCGCGTTATTTGGTAAACAAGTCCGTCCAGGATAATTGGATGAGATTAGCTGATGCCAGTAACACCATAGCTGAAGCCACTAACACCACAGCTGTGATTATATGCATTGATCCAAGTGGACCCTCTAGATGGACGCTGATGAGAAACAGGAGGAGAGAACATGTAAATGATATTGCACAAGCTAATTCTCAGAAACGGAAGAGATTGTAACACCTAGAGTTTAGACTTGTCTGACAAAGATCGCCTAGATGGAAAATAATAAAATGATTTTTTATAAGTTGTCTCTTAACTGTTTTTTCATTTGAATTTATTTTGGAGTAAATATTCTACAGGCATGAATTTAATGACACACGGTATTTTAAAGTGTACAGTTTCAGGAAATTCAATAAAAAATTCTTTCATTAACCAATATTTTTGCAACTAGTTAAATATTCCAGCTGTTGTGGAAATATGTGAAGAAACTAACTGTACTGATAAGCTATTTTGCATGATGTTTATTAATGAAAATGAATGCAGCATGATCATAGTGAATACATTTTACTCAATTGTTACTTTGCCATTTAATCAAGAAGAGTGAGATTTGATTTTTTAATTTGATTTTTTAAATTTAAAACCGATTTTTTAATTTGATTTTTTAAATTTAAAACCAACCACTAATGAACTTTATATATTCAGACACTAAACTCACTTAGGCTTTGCATATTTCTGCATTTTTGTGATAGGCTGTGTAACTTGTTGGGACCTTTTTTGCACAGTCAATGTGTTCCTGTTAAACCAGGAATACACAGACATAACAGTATTGTATTTATGTCTCACATCTTGGTTGTGATACATATTTCATTGGGAGATATATAAGAATTTATACATGCTGACTGCATTTAACACACCCGCCAACTTAAATATACCCATGGCAAATGTTTTATAAAAATGTATCATCGGTATTGATGCATTTTTAAGCAAAGATATTGCTTGCATTTTAACAGTACTACTTCTTCTTCTGCGTTCAGTTTGTAGTCATGCTAAATCTGCTGGCCTGTCGCCAGGACGAAGTCCACAGTCTTTACCAGGTCGGCGGGGCAGCCCCATAGCTTCTGCTGGAGCTCAGCACCCCTTGGCCAGGTTGCACGTCGCAGTTCATCATGGGTTGGGCAGTTCTGGAGAATGTGTTCTGGGGTCTGGATTCCAGTTTCAGATGGGCATTCATTTGTGTGGGATGTCCTGAGTTGATAGAGATGGCCAAGTAATCTGCGGTGGCCAGTTCTCAGGCGGAAAATGGTGGTCTGTTGGTGTCTGTTTAGATGGTAGATTGGGTCATCTCTGCTGTATATATCCCCTTCCTCCTTCCACTGATTTTTGTACTTGTTGTGGATGATGGTTTTTGCTTCCAGATAGGGCAATGGGTGGCTGTATTGTTCCATTTTACTGCCACTTCTTGATAGAGCATCTGCTCTCTCATTACCAGCAATTCCACAATGGGAGGGTAACCACTGAAGGGCAATGGTTAATGACCTTTGGATGATGTTAAGCTCAGATCTGATCTCATTCATCATGTTATCATTTCTGGTGTTCTGTATTGATTCCAGTAATGATCTGCAGTCAGTGAAGATTAATATCTTAGCTGGTGGCTGCTCTTCGGATCTGGTGAGGATTTTCAGAGCTTGCAGTAGTGCCATAGCTTCTGCCCTGAAATTGGAGATCTTTCAAGTTGGGAAGGCCTTTCGGATGATCTTTCCATTTAGGAATCATAAAAATGCCTCCTCCACCATTTTTTACTGCCCTCTCAGTGGATCCATCCGTGGATGCATGTGTCCACTCCTTCGGGTTGTACTTTTCTTCAATCATTTCTTGAGCCAAAGTTTTTAGTTGTTGAGGAGTCTGGTGGCCTGTCTTTTTTATTTCAGAGACTTCTGTGATGATAGATATATTTTCTTGACAGTTGTCTGGCTCCTCGTAATCAATTAACATTTCAATCTCAGTAGATCGGTTTGGGAGGAGGTCCTCATTACATCGATGCAGATGTTTGGAGGTGTTTAAGAGGCTAGTTCTTTTCAGCCTGTTCTTTGTCAAACTATGGAGTTTGGCATGCGTTGGATGACTTGGCATTCGTAGAAGCTTCTCACTGTGAGTGAATACCTTTTCCTCACGTCTGTCATCAAGAGAGCAGATGTTGGTGTATCTCTCCATTGTCTGGATTGAAGAAGTCTCTTCATTCCTCCAGTGATTAATCTAAGGCCTGAATTTTGCATTTTCCCTAGACGTTTTGTGTTTGTTTTAGATGCCGTGGCCCAGGCTGACATGCCATATTTAAGTACAGGCCTGACCGTGCCTGTATAAATTTTTTTAAGTATGCTGGTATTTGCCCCCCAACTTGTGCCAGCCAGTTTCTTCATAATAGAGAGCTTTCTTGTTGCTCTCTGTTCTACTGCTTTTATGTGCAGCTTCCAGGTGAGTCTCTTATCCAACTTGACTCCCAGGTATGTTGGGTTTTCCTCGATTGGAAGCTCACTTCCATTTAGTTGCAGTTTGATCATTTCTCTGCGATTTGACAGAGAGAAGCAGGTTGCTACTGTCTTGGAGAGGTTTATCTGTACTCCCCAGTCTGATGCCCATTTTCCGATGGTGTTTAGTGCTGCTTGCATCCTGAACTTCGCAGTAGGCAAATGTTCAGCAGCACACCAGGCAGCAAAATCGTCAGCATGAAGAGCCCTGGAGATATGCCCGGACAGTTTCTCTGCAATATCATTTATATATATGATTAAAAGGGTGGGGGAGATAACTCCTCCTTGTGGCACACCCTGTTGAAGAGTGACGCGATGGCTCAGTTTCCTGTCAAGTTTTACTCTTGCTGTGCAGTATCGGAGTAAGTCCCATATTCAGCTGAACATTCTCCCTTCAATTTTGTTGTTGAGCATCTTAAGGAGGAGTCCTTCTTTCCATACCTTATCAAAGGCTTCTGCAAGTCTACAAAAACAGCCAGTACTTTCTTTTTCTCCTGAAAGGCATTTTCTTCTTCCTGGGCTAGATATACTAGCTGGTCTTCATTGCTGCGATTTTTCCTAAAAGGCTGACTGTGTGTTATCAAGCAGATGGTTTTTTTCCAGATGTTTCAGTAATCTTGAGTTCACCATTCTTTCCATTACCTTACCCAGACAGCTCAGTAGGCTGACTGGTTCTGTAGCTGGATTTGCTTGTTTTCTCCTTTTGTTTCTTTCTGATGGGAACAATGATTGCTTCTCGCCATCGATCTGGAAATTTTCCAGTACTGCATGATTAATTGAAGATTAGGAGTAGCTTGTGTCTGGCTACAGGTCCAAGGTTCTTGATCATATAATTTGTGATACCATCTTTTCCTGGAGCTTTCATATTCGTAAGTTTTGTTATGGCAGCACTTAGTTCTCTCATAGTAAGGGATGACTTCATGCAGGTATCTGGGTTTTGGTGCTTCAGTTTTTCTTTTACTTCCTTACGTACTTCATGGATACGTGCATGTGAAAGTGATGTGGTGCTTTCTTCCTTGTAGAAATCTGCCAGGATGTTTGCTGCCATCTTTCCTGTGTAGTATTTTTCATTTTCCTTGATGACAGTAGCTGGTTGTTGTTTCTTCATTTAGTACTCTTGTCAGATTCCATAGCTTGCACGAGTCCTTTTCCACGTTGAGACTGCTGGTTTTCTGGTGCCAGCTCCTTTGGATTTCAGCTTTCTTTTGTTCATTAAAAGCTTGTTTTATGCTGTTGAGCCTCTGGGTGTTCTCTACTGTGGGATTTTACTCCATAGTTTCCCATGCTTTATTTGTCACTATGGAGTTTTTCCAGGTTGTCACTCCAGTATGGTTTGTAGTCTCGTCTTTACCTCGTGGAATTGACTTCTTTGCTGCTTAGATGATTGTCAGATTCCATAGCTTGCACGAGTCCTTTTCCATGTTGAGACTGCTGGTTTTCTGGTGCCAGCTCCTTTGGATTTCAGCTTTCTTTTGTTCATTAAAAGCTTGTTTTATGCTGTTGAGCCTCTGGGTGTTCTCTACTGTGGGATTTTACTCCATAGTTTCCCATGCTTTATTTGTCACTATGGAGTTTTTCCAGGTTGTCACTCCAGTATGGTTTGTAGTCTCGTCTTTACCTCGTGGAATTGACTTCTTTGCTGCTTAGATGATTGCCTCACTGATGATGGAAATGTTTATATTGATGTTATTTGAGTGGGTAATGTTCTGACAGAGGTTATCGACTTGTTCTTTAAAAAAATCTCCAGTTTGCTTTTTTGAAATTCCAGATAGGAGACATATTAATTTGTCCTACACGTCTTACCTCAGATATCTGTAACGTGACTGGTACATGGTCACTTCCCCCAGTTGGTTATTTACTGTTCTAGTGGTGAGTCAATGTATGTCATCTGTAGCCATAGCAAGATCTGGTGTGCTCGTTGTTTTCCATACTCTGGAATAGAAGGTGGGCTTATCCTCTGGTTGGTTTATTAGAATTAGTGTATTCTCTACCATCCAATCTTCCACCTCTTCTCCTCTCGGATCTGTTGCTTCATAGCCCCAGCAATAGTGGGTTAGTTGGCCAGTTGCTCTACTTTGCCTTCCCCTGACCAGTTGGTTGGCAAAGGCACCGGTTGCTTGGGTGGGCCCTTTCAAGGCCAATGGCCCGGGTCCGCTCCTCCCCGGTTGTAGCTGATAGGAACGGCGCCATGCCGTAAGTCGAAATTGTCGCATGACTCCATACTGCAAAAGCGTGTGTCCTAATTATTCCAGGTGACTGCGCCGTAGCTGACACACTCCGTCTTCGGCAGGCCGGGTTGTGTTTGTTGTTCAGGGTTGTCTCTCATAGCCTTTCCATCTCCCAGTGGTAGCTGCAAGGCAGCAGGTTGGTTTGTTTACCGAGGCTTACCTTCCCCATGGCTAGAGCTTATAGCAGCTCTTACTCGCTTGATGCACCCGTCATAGGACATATGGGGGATTTCAGTGGGGGTATCAGTGCCACCTGTTACCCATCCCCGTCCTGCTGGGAGGACATCGCCGTTTGGTCCACGGCTGCTTATTCGTCCAGCAATACTGACTTAATTCACAGCTGACACACCATATCTGGAGATCGTTCCACTATCTGCCACCTGTGGACGCGCCGGGTTGGGGTTGGTCACCCCTTTTGCCAGGTTAACAGTACAATTAATATGTAATATCTGAAAACCAGTAAACGTTTGTTTGCTGGCTGTAACCAAGAACGTTTAAATGTTGAAATATACAAACTTTTGTTGAAAATGTTTCTGAGATCTGGCACAGATCCATGGGCAATGGTGTCTGAGTGAATCATACATGCTTAGAGGTTCAGGATTTTTATTCTGTGAAAAACACTTTTAATTTGCGTTTGAATAAAGTTAAAACTTTGACTTAAAAGTAATGTTTTCAAAATTGATATTCTCAGATGTTTGTGAGAAACATTTTTAATGCAAAACCTCTGACCACACAGACAGAGTGTAGCATTATTGCCACGTGTGTGGAAGGAGAATTTTAAGTATCAGAAGGCAACTGATTTTGTTGTCACATCACCTTTCTAGTCTGTATTTTTATTTTTTATTTTTTTTTAAAGGAGATATAAGGATACAAGACAATTTTTCTTTGTCTCTTTTTTGTGATTGTTTCAACCTTTTAATTAAAGCTCTTACTTTGAAAGTGCTTGTTTGTCATATTAAAAGTGTTATAACATAAATTTCATCATTATCAGATGCAGGTTCTGTGCTTTTGAATTAGTTTTTCAAATAATTTAAGAGAGTGAATAATATGCTAGTGTTGGTGAATTACTGATGAAAATGGTTGGATGAGAGAGAGGTCAGATAAGTTTGGGTATGTGTGATATTGAAGAAACAATCATGCTGAGATGATTTTGTTTAGACAGATTTATGGAAACACCACTATGATGGTCCAATGTTAGTTTGAAAATTAATTGAAAAACAAAAATGGTTGTTGAGAAAAAAAGGGAGATTCTTATAAGAGTATGATGAACATGGTCAAATATGAAGGGAAAAGGTTGCATTTTCTAAGTAGTTGCATTGATTATGAGAGGGAATTTTTGTCATGAGAAATATGCTATATTGTAATATAATATGTATTACACAAGAAGTATTGTAAGGTAAGGTACAACTTGATGTACTGGTCATGGAAGAGAGAACATGTTTAGTTTTTATGGATTTTGGAAAATAGGAAATGGGAGGAAAAACATTTGTCTCCCAGTTATCTCACGAGTTTGTTATAGTTGATGTCTGCGGTGGTTTACCACCCACAGGAGTTGGTTGGTATGTAAAAATGCCTCGAGTTTTGCTAATGAAGAATGAACTAAATAAATTAAGTTCATGCAGAGAAGTGCAGTTTTTTAATCGTGCTTAGAGATGGCCATGTGCAGTTGGGCCAGTGACATTTTATAGAGGACATGTTCTGTTAATCCTTACGGGATTGATAGTATCCAACACCATAATAATAATAGCCCCTTCAGTCATAACTGACTATAGGAATGCGCCCCTGAGGTGACAGCCCTCAGCTGCTTATTTTCCTGGTGCTCCTTTCGACGTTTTCTCCTCTCTTCGGCTTGTTGTGTGAGCTTCTTTTCGCCCAACCTGAGGTGGTGCTGTAAATAGCATCGCCACTTGGTGCGATCAGCAGCTTCATCGTCCCACGTTGCTGGATTTATGTCCAGTGCCCTCATATCTCTCTTGCACACATCTTTGAACCTCAGCTGCGGTTGCCCAACTGTTCTTTTGCCATCTGCTAGTTGCCCATAGAAGATATCTTTCGGGATGTGACCATCTTCCATGCCGCGGACATGGCCAAGCCAGTGTAGTCTGCGCTGTCTAAGCAGTGTATGCATGCTTTGAAGGACAGCACGTTATAACACCTCGACATTTGTCACTTTATCTTTTATCTTTCCACGAGATGCTGAGGATGTGGCATAGACACCGTAAATGGAAGGTATTGAGCTTTCTTTCTTGCTTAGCATAGGTTGTCCAAGTCTCGCTGCCTTATAGGAGAGTGCCGGTGATGCAGGCGTTAGATACCACAGCCTTGGTCTTCGTTGTGAGTTTGGGGTTTCCCCAAATACGCGATATGAGGCGGGCAAAGGTAGCTGCAGCGTTGCCAATGCGGCTGTCAATTTCTGTGTCTAGTGAGAGTTTGTCATTGATGGTAGACCTCAGGTATGTGAAGTGGTGCACCACTGCCAATTCATAGTTATCGATAGTGATAACTGGTGCAGCACCAGCATCCTGACTCAGCACATTCATTTTCTTTAGACTTATTGTGAGGTCAAAGACCTTGCATGCTTGGGTGAAGCAATTCATCGAGCTCTGAAGCTCCTGTTGGCTTTGAGTGATGACTGCAGCGTAATCAGCGAACAACAAGCCCCTTATGGTGACCCTTCTGGTTTTTGCCTTCAGCCTTGAAAGATTAAACAGACGGCCATCTGACCTAGTGTGAAGGCTATTCCTTCAGCTGCATCTCTGAATGCATGTTTCAGGAGTAAGGTAAAGAAGATCCCGAAGAGGGTCGGAGCCAGAACACAGCCTTGTTTAATGCCACTTCGTATGTCAAAGGATTGTGATGTGCTTCCAGCATATTGGACTGTTCCCTTCATGTCGTCATGGAATGACTATCATTTCCAGCATTTTAGAAGGGCAGCCTATTTTCAGGAGGATTTTGAAAAGTCCATCCCTACCAACCAGGTCAAATGCTTTTGTGAGTTCTATAAAGGCAATGAATAAGGGCCTTTTCTGCTCTCTTGATTTTTCCTGAATCTGGCGGAGAGAAAAGATCATTTCTGTTAATCTACCAGCTCGGAATCCACACTGTGACTCTGGATATATGTGCTCAGCTAACTTGTGTAGTCACATTAAGATGACTCTGGCAAAAACCTTACCAACAATACTAAGGAGAGGGATGCCTCTGTAGTTATTGCAATCACTTCTGTCTCCTTTATTTTTATACAGTGTTACAATCTTGGCATCTCGCATGTCTTGAGGAATAGTTGTCTCTTCCCAGCACTGGCACAGCACCCTATGCATGGGATGTAATAGCGTGCTCTTACAGCATTTGATTAAATCAGGAGGAATCCCATCACTGCCTGGTGCTTTGCCAGAGGCCAAGCTGTCAATGGCCTTGCTGAGTTCCTCTAATGTTGGTTTGGCATCCAGCTCCTCCATAGTTGGCAGGCATTTGACAGCATCAAGGGCTGCAGGCATAACGGTATTTTCTCTAGCATAAAGCTCAGAGTAGTGCTCGACCCACCTCTCCATCTGTTTACCCTTATCGGTTAGCTTCTCTCCGCTGATGGTTTTTAGCAGTGCCATCTTGCTTTTTTGGGGACCAAGGGCTTTCTTTATACCATCATACATTTATCTAATGTTGCCTGTTTGCACTGCGGTCTGGATGCTCTCACTGAGCTGGAGCCAATAGTCATTTGCACAGCGTCGAGTAGTTTGAACTTTGCTTCTCGTAGCCTTCAGGATCTGTAGGGTTCTAGCACTCTGTGAACGTTTGTATTCATTCGCAACACTGCGCTTAGCTTCAATGACAGGTGTCATCACATCTGATGAAGCATCAAACCAGTCATTTGACTTTGCCGTTTTCTTACCAAAGGTGGCAAGTGCAGTACTTTGAATGATGTTTCGTAGATGCTCCCAGTTCTCTATAACAGTTTCACCATGCTGAGGACTAGTTAGCACTTTCTTGAAGGTCGCAGTAAATTGAGCGATCATGACAGGGTCTGACATCTTGCTGGTATCAATGCATTGTTTCCTTTCATGTCTGACACGATAGACTTTTCTTGGTTGTGCTCTGATTTTACAGCAAACCAAGGAGTGATCTGTATTACAGTCTGCTCTATGGTATGAGCGCATGGAGAGCACAGACCTGAGAAGTGGCCTTCTGACGAGGATCAGATCCAGTTGGTGCCAGTGCTTGGATCGTGGATGTCTCCATGACACCTTATGCTGGGGTTTTGTCTGAAAGTAGGTGTTGGTCATGCAGAGATCATGAAGGACACATAACTCTAAGAGCCGTTGTCCATTTTCATTCATCTTGCCAATACCAAACCTGCCCAGACATGAAGGCCATGAAACATTATCGGCACCCACTCTGGCGTTAAAGTCACCAAGAAGAACAAGCTGTTCTTGCCTAGGTATGCTTTTGATGACTGCCGCTAGATTCTCGTAGAACTCATCCTTGACTTCTGAGGTAGAGTACAGAGAAGGAGCATACACACTGACAAGGGTGATGGAACCTGTGCTAGTTTGTAGGCGGAGCATTAACAGGCGTTGCGATCCATTCTTACCTGGTTCAACCATTTTAGTTAGCGATTTTTTTTTACCGCAAAACCTACCCCGTGTTCTCTAGTTTTATTAAGGTCTTTCCCTTGCCAATAAAATGTGTAGTCCTTCTCACTCACCATTCCATAGCCTGCCAGGCGCTTTTCCTGAAGTACAGCTATATCCACCTGAAGTCGTTTAAGCTCATCATTGATTATGGCTGTCTTCCTGACATCATCTATGTCCTGTAGGTTTTCGGATAGTCCAGTCAACATAGTCCGGATGTTCCAGCATCCCAATCTGAGAGTTTGCTTATTTCTATTATGATAAGTGCTTGGTGCAAAATTTTCTGTCCACTGTTCGTTTGACCCTAATCCCCATGCACCCAGTGGGGAAAGCAGACAGTGGCGGGACAACACCTTATTGACTGGGGGCTGCCCAGCTTGAAGCGGGCGGTAGCTGTCCAGTGAGATCCTAGAACCTCTCCCACTGTCGGAAGTAGCCCCTGGCGCCAGTGCCCTACGCCAATTGGGCAAAAATGCTTACAACCAGTAACTGCTACTTCCCGTGTTTTCCCAACACCTATAGGGTGAAGCTGGAGTGTCTTCTCCAGGGCGCGAGCTTGGGCACAGTTATATGGAGATCAAGCTGTTGCCCATGCAGCATGTTCCCCCTCTCCACGCAGCTGGTAGGTCCAAAGGAACGGCAGTAGCCGATACAGTTTGGTACCAGCCACGTTGCAGAAGTTGCCAGAATAATGTCAAATCAACATTAGACTGCCTTAGGGACTCCGGATTTATCCTCAGGGTTTACACCCGAAACCAATTCCATAAATGGATATTCCCGCAAGGCAGCGGTGGTTTTAATTTATAGTTCCTTCTCTTAGATAAGCTGCCAACCAAGGATCATGAGCCCTATCTGCCCGAAGCTGCTGGTTTTAATGCGCCAGTCGCTCACCTTCGCCCCTTCTCCCATCAGTGGAAACAGCTCCGCCAGGCTCAAATTGAGCCTCACGTGAAGGCCGGGAGCTGGACTTGGTTGTCAGAGGCTACTTGAGACGCGTGCCATAGAAGCATTTATCTGCAGTGAGAGCTTATCCTCACTACAACTCCCAGCTATAACAACCTATGGAACCAACACCATAGTCATGGCTAGATGAATAAACCGTGGAAGTGAGTCCAGTAGATCTATAAGCAGACCAGCTGTTGGGAGAGAATAAACTTCATCATAGTCCGAAGAAAAGTGGACAGTGGAAGAGGGAATGTATTTGGCAGATACGACTTCCATGACCAGCAATTATCATTATAATACATATGAGTTTCTCTTGTGATTGCAAGAAGAGGTTTTATGCCCCATGTACATATGTTCATATTAAAGGTTAGAAAACACTACCAGCTTTGGAGTTGCTTAACATTTCGTCATCTGCCATTTTTTGGTGTCTATCATCAGTCATCATAACTCAAGGGAATTGAACACTAAGGACACTTCAGTCAGAATGTAGAGAAACTGCTTATTTGTGACCAACCTGCCACACTTGCTGATTGTGGACACTACTGCTAGCAGAGCGTAAAATAGGGTCTTGTATCGCAGAGGTTTGGTAGGCGTTTATTACAAGATAATGAGTTCAGCTGTCTAACATCACATTCAGATTGCGTATTTTGATACATACAAGTTATTATCTCGTAGGAGCGACCGGCAGATGTGATAACATTTATGTCTGTCCAGATTAAAACCATATGAAAGAATTAAGGAAGGGATGTCTGATACTGGAACACATGACATAATCAGTTCTGGCGAGATCAATCAATCAATACACTTTAGCTGCCCAAGGTGCATAGGCCTTCAACAAACACATGCCAAGTCCTTCTGTCACGTGCCATCTGCTCAAGGTCTTTCCATGTTTTCCTCATCATTTTCACTTCTGTATCTAGTTCTCTTCTCCATGTGTTTTTTGGTCTACCTATGCCTCTCTTTCCCTGGGGATTCCAGAACAAGGACTGCCTTGTAATGCTACCAACAGGTTTTCTCAATGTGTGTCCTATCCATCGACAGCGTCTTCTTCTCAACTCTTGTTCCACAGGAACTTGTCTGGCTGTTGTCATCAGTTTCACATTTGTGACTTTGCCATATCATTTCAGTCCTTCTATTTTTTGCACACACCCATTTATGTAAGTCTGTAGCCTTTTGGTTGTTGTTTTTGTTGTTCTCCATGTCTCAGAGCCATACAATAGGACTGACTTGATATTTGAGTTGACGATTCTTATTTTCGTGTTGGACTTGATTTCTCTTGATCTCTATATGTTTCCAAATGCAATAAAAGCTCCTCTTGCTTTTTGTATTCTTATTTTGATATCATTGTCTGTCCCTCCAACTTTGTCTATATTACTGCCAAGATATGTGTCTGATTCTACATCTTTTAGTGGTGTTTCTTCAAGTTCGACCTTGTTATCATTTCTTACATTTATTCTCATTATCTTTGTCTTTTTTCTGTGTATTTTCAGACCCACCTGTTGTGACCTTTCATCAAGCATTTTTATTTTGTCTTGCATCTGATTATGGTTATGGGACAGAAGAGCCAAGTCACCTGCAAAATCCAGATCATCAAGCTGTTTAGTCAGATTCCACTGGATTCCATTTCTGTTGAGTGATGTCGATGTTTTCGTAACCCAGATCTATTGCCGTAATAAACAAGGATAGGAAAAAGAGAGTACAACCTTGGAGAAGATATTATGAGATTGAATAATTAGGGCAGGTTGAATGACATAATTGTGTCCGGTGAAAGTAACAGTTAGTTACATTTACCTTATAGGGCAATTTCAATGATAAGTAATACTACCCGAATGACCCATCCTAAATTACAAATGATTTGTGGGTGGAAAATTTACTAAACTGAGACGCATTACCTTGTAGTTGGCTTAAAATTAGAAAATAAACTAACCTAACACTGTGATTGGATTTGAACTAAAAATACTATGCAAAATTAACTTTCACTTAGGTGCGTTTCTTACTATAAGACCTGAGTGCTTGAAGATTCGCCACTCAGATTCCTTTCTCACCAGATGCCAGGATTAAGAGACAGAAGATTGAGTTACTTTATTCTGTGAAACTAAAAGTGCCAAAAGTCTATATAGCTTTTAATCCTGACCAATGTAAATCTTCCCCTGTGTTAAAAGCTAGAGGTTGTTACATAACAATAAGTATTAGCTTGCGAGGGAAAGATTGCATCTTCACAGCTGCAGGACACTATCTGATGTTTCTGTAACCAATTTCAAAATTGAAAGGGTAAATTGTAACATGTACATTTTATTATTTTTATGTGCCTTCACATTTTTGTAAAGTTCTGTATGAGGCTGGCAGCTTTATTATGTAAAATAAATTGCTACATGAACCACCACCTGGTGACTACTTTGTGTGGGTTTCCTCACAAGGAATAAATAGCAGAGGTAGCCTCATGCTCCATAGGAAGCAGAAAGATATATGTATATACATATATATCTGAGACTTTATGCTCATGAGCATCGGGTAAAAGTCAGACGAAGATGAAATGGTGGATGAAAATGGAGGTCGCCTCACGCTTACATCAGGAGATGTAAAACTTAAGGGAGATATGATTTTCTATGTTCTCTCAGTTTCTGGTACTAGTTACCAGAATTCAGCGTTGGACATCATCCTTATGAGACAAGTCTAGAGGACATTTGAGGCAGCAACCATGTTGGAAGTTACTCCTGCAACTAGCAAACGTGCTCCAGCTAGCCATTCGACTCCTGGCTTGAAAAGAAACAGTCAAGACTTCATTGAGAACAAGCAATGGCTGAATCAGAATTCAACAACAAATCACTGTCAACAACTAGCCAGTTAAGTACAAAAGCTGGCACAGCATATAGACTTTTTAAACCCCACAATATGCATGGAGCATATCTGGAGTCATCCTTATATGACTACCAGCTATGCACAATGATATAATATACATATGTGAAAGTGAACTTTCTGTGATGCTAATTACACCTCATTGACTCTTGAAATCATTCACACACTTCCAGGGGTTCCCCATGTGGTGAAACTTGTTGAGAACCCAGCACTGCACACTAAGCTTGGAGAGTCACTTGAGCCCCAGATGAAACTCTTTGGCTTTGACCACATGCAAGAGGATCTCACTGTGGACCTAGTGATAAGCAAGAGGAAGCTAAGAAGTTGCTAATAATAATAATAATAATAATAGCCCCTTCAGTCATAACTGATTATGGGAATGCGCCCCTGAGGTGACAGCCCTCAGCTGCTTATTTTCCTGGTGCTCCTTTCGACGTTTTCTCCTCACCTCTGCTTCTTGTGTGAGCCTCTCTTCGCCCAATCTGTGGTGGCGCCGTAAATAGCATCGCCACTTAGTGCGATCGGCAGCTTCATCCTCCCATGTTGCTGGATCCATGTCCAGTGCCCTCATATCTCTCTTGCACACATCTTTGAACCTCAGCTGTGGTCGCCCAACTGATCTCTTGCCATCTGCTAATTGTCCGTAGAAGATATCTTTTGGGATGCGACCATCTTCCATGCGGCGAACATGGCCAAGCCAGCGAAGTCTGCGCTGTCTAAGAAGCGTATACATACTTTGAAGGCCAGCACGTGACAACACCTCGACATTTGTCACTTTATCTTTCCACGAGATGCCGAGGATGCGGCGTAGACACCGCAAATGGAAGGTATTGAGCCTTCTTTCTTGCTTAGCATAGGTCGTCCAGGTCTCGCTGCCATATAGGAGTGTGCTGGTGACGCAGGCATTATATACCGCAGCTTTGGTCTTCATTGTGAGTTTAGAGTTTCCCCAAACACGCGATGTGAGGCGGGCAAAGGTAGCTGCAGCTTTGCCAATGTGGCTGTCAATTTCTGTATCCAGTGAGAGTTTGTCATTGATGGTAGACCCTAGGTATGTGAAGTGGTGCACCACTGCCAATTCATAGTTATCGATAGTGATAACTGGTGCAGCACCCACATCCTGACTCAGCACATTCGTTTTCTTTAGACTTATTGTGAGGCCAAAGTCCTTGCATGCTTTAGTGAAGCGATTCATCAAGCTCTGAAGCTCCTGTTGGCTTTGAGTGACGACTGCAGCATCATCAGCGAACAACAAGTCTCTTATAGTGACCCTTCTGATTTTTGTTTTTGCCTTCAGCCTTGAAAGATTAAACAGACGGCCATCTGACCTAGTGTGAAGGCATATTCCTTCAGTTGCATCTCTGAATGCATGTTTCAAGAGTAAGGCAAAGAAGATTCCGAAGAGGGTCGGAGCCAGAACACAGCCTTGTTTAACGCCACTTCGTATATTCACTCGTAACTTTTCAAATAACAATATGTATTCATTACTGGCATGAATGAATATGTGTCCTGATTCAAAGACAAAAGAACCAGGAATCACAATCAATTTTAATTACAAGTTATGTACAGAATGTATTAATATGAGTCTGGGAGTGACATATATTATTAAAAATATCCTATGTGTGTCAGTTGTGTAATAGTAGTATGAGGTAATACTGGTTTTGTTTTGTTCAAGCTCTGTTGGTAGTTGTCATCATGACTTCAATAGTTTGTCTTAAGGAAATTAGTATTGGAGATGTTCTCAGTTCCTGATATTAAGACAATTAATTTCCCCTCTTAATATATTTTTACAAAGTCATTTCAAGATGAGGGGACATAATGTTGAGCTCAGCTGGCCAAGTTAGCTTATCTGGCGTGATGGCGGCAGGAAAGGACTCCTCTGCTCGAATTCTCCTCTGGGCTCTGGAGACACCTCACTGATAGCTAAAAGACCAAGGAGTATGCTGTCCGACTCTGGATTCAGCAAAGCTCTGACCAGGTGCTGCTCACTACCATCAAGACCACTGTCCCACAATTCATACGAATAAACACAGATACGTTGATTAGCAATGAATTCTGGCACAAACTGGCACAAATTCCCATCTGCTTATCTTCCAGGCTTTTATTTATCAAAATATAAGCTGGCTTCAACGCACTGATGCTTTATCAAGCTTATTTAAACAAGTGGTTTCGAACTAACGCTTCCAAGTGTGTATATCAGCGAGTCTGACCAATGAGCCCCGTTTCGACAAGTGTTTGAAAAAATGTTACCTTTCTACGTCTCCCTAACAACCAAGATAGTATTTATAGCCCGACCAATCGTGGTTAGGCTTTCATTTGTTGCGCTCCAATCAATTGGGAGTTTACATGGTAGGCTATTTATGTAACGTAAGGTTTTTTCAAACACGTTATAAAAAAAAATTTTATGAGCAGAAATGATTTCATGCTGTCAGGCACCCTCAATATTTTATTTTGGGTATAATTTATTAATTCCTGGACTATTTGTGTAACGTTTTACATATTATTTGTCAGCAAGCCCTAAGGAACCCAATTATCCAAATTTAAAAGAGCTACGTGGCTGCGTTCAAAATATGTATTTTCTACCTCCTGTTTCGAAGATGTGATGTCTGGGTACTGTTATGTTTTCAACCGTAAACCCATCTAATGTTATCTTTTCTAATAAGAGTTTTTTATGATTTATAAACCTAACTCTGGGAAAGGGTAGTGTATTTTATCACTGTCCGTCTGAAAAAAAATTAGTGCATGTAGACTTACACGCGTGATGGCAGCATTTGTGTATCGCGCGTCGCGTGTTGCATGCGTTCCTGATTTTCAGCCCTCCCCTCTCTCTTTATCCTTTTGTCCATCTGTTCGTTCGTTTTGGTAACGCAGTGTAGAAAAAGACATGAATGGAATTCTTCCTTTATTTATTATATGTATTTATTAGGCTTTATATTTACTTGATAATTTATATATGTGGATTAGAATATTCCATGACACCTCCCCTCTTAAAACAGACATTATATGTCAGTCCTTTATTCTATATACACATAGAGAAATTTATTATTATTTCTGGGGTTTACGGTGATTCTCATCACACGGATGGCGGCTTAAAAAATCCGCTCCCAGATTGGTTTTTCCAGATATATACTCAATGCTAAAATTATATGGAGCCAGAAGCAAAGACCATCGGAGTAACCTAGAGTTCTCATGCTTAGCCTGTGCTAGAAACGATAAAGGTTTGTGATCTGTTTGCAACTTAAATGCCTTCCCATATAGATAAATATTGAATTTCTTTATTGCCCATATTACTGCAAGACATTCTTTTTCGCTAGTTGAGTAGTTGATTTCAGCTTTATTCAACTTTCTGCTAGCATATGCCACTGGGCTTAATTCCCCATCCAATGCATCTGATTTCTGTAGTAAAGTTGCACCTAACCCAATATTACTTGCATCCGTCCTTACTATGAATTCTTGACTTAAGTCAGGTAATTTCAAAATGGGTTTACTTGTGGGCTTTTCCTTCAATTCTTGGTAAGTCATTTCACATTGTGGTGTCCATGTAATGCGATCTGGATGTCCTTTACGTGTCAATTCCGTTAAAGGTGCACATATGGAATTAAAGTTTTTGATATACTTCTGGTAGAAACCACATAATGAGACAAAGGATCTCACGTCCTTCTTGGTTTGTGGTCTCGGGGCTTTCTGTAGTTTCTCTAAATTCTTTGGGTCAGGGGTCATGTTTCCCTGATAAACTGTGTGTCCCAAAAATTCCAATTCTTTACATCCAACGCAACATTTTGTTGGTCGGGCTGTTAAATTTGCCTCCCTAAGTCGATCAAACAGCATGTTCAGAGAGTCAATGTGTTCCTCAAATGTTTCTGTTGCTATAAGGATATCATCCATAAAATTTGTTATACAGGGATTATTCAGAGGGTCCAATAATTTTCTCATCATTCTAGAGAAGACACTAGGCGCATTCTTCAATCCAAATGGCAATCTATTAAACTCATAGTGTCCTTCTGAGGTACTAAAAGCTAGGTATGGTCTAACCTCAGGCTTTACTGGAATCTGATAGTATCCTTTACTCAGATCCACTTTTGAGAAATATTTAGCTTTATTTAGTCTGGCAAACAGCTGATTTGTATCCGGCAATGGATCCACCTGTCCTTCTGTAATAGCATTCAGTCTCCTGTAATCTATACAGAGTCTATGTTCTCCAGAGGGCTTCCTTAAAAGTACAACACCGGAACTATACGAAGACTCACTGTGCGAAATAATTCCTTCCTTCAATAGATAATCTATCTCTTCCTTCAAAGCTTTCTCCTTAGCAAACGGAATAGAATATGGTTTCATACAGACAGGTGTGGAGTCTATTAGTTTCATATCATATTCCAATAGGTTTGTATGCCCTGGTCGGTCTGTTAACACCTCTGCATGATTATTTAGAACCTGTTGCACTCTCTCTTTCTGAGTTTTCGTTAAATGTGTACTGATTTTCACCTGTGCTGCTGTCTCACAGGGGTGTAATGGATATTCAACTGATGAAAGTGGTTCCTTTTTCATCTCCATGGCGATGGACAAGGTCAACAAGTGTGTCTCTTCCTGATGTTCTCTTTCCAAATATTTCTTCAGGAGATTCACATGATAGATTTTTTCTTTCCCCTTCTTATCTATCTTATAATTTGTTCTAGACACCTTCTCTAGAACTGTATATGGACCCTGCCATCCAATTTGTAACTTATTCTGACTCCCAGGCAAAAGAAGCAGTACTTTCTCTCCCACAGCCAAATTTCTGTCTTTCGCCTTCCTGTTATAATAGGCAGCATGTTTCTTCCTGGCTTGTTTCAAATTTTCATTGGCAAGTTTCCAGCCAGTTTTCAACCGAGTGGTCAGCTCATTCACATATTGGTATGAAGATGTAATGTTTTCCTCTGCCTTTTCATCGGTCCACGTTCTTAACAAAGCTACATGTGGACCTTTAATTGTGTGGACCTATTTGTCCATGCACCGATATGGTCTCTTCCACTCGAAGCTTTATAGTGATGATTTTTCCTCCCAGAATTATCATTCACAAAACGACCGCTACCAATTTTTCTTGTGGGGCTTTCTCCCCTCTTAAAATTCTTGATGAGATATTTCCTCTCTACATCCTCTTCCTCCAGTTTGTTTAAGTCCGATTGAGGGATTGTCGGCTTATCCTGGGGTAAGACATCCTTTTGCACTCTCCGCATAGTGGCCATTGTAAAACAGTTAAGTGAAGCTTGTCCGTGAAAAGGGGCTTCCCATTCCATTTGGTCCACTTTATCAAATCTATTTTTCTTTTTATTGTCAGGCCTAATTTTGCCCCGTGGCGTGTCCAGGTCCTGATCCATGTTCCCACTTGTGGGTGTTCCCTCATGTGCTATGCTACACCTTTCTACAAAATTCTCAATGTCCCATCTTGCTTTGGGCCAATAATAATTGTGAGCCACCTTTTGAATGATGGTACCTATCTTCTCATGGTCCCCATCTGGTTTCACATGTAGGCTCCTTATTAAGTCTGTCCTATATCTTTTTGGAAGAACCAGCTGTCCGTGACCATTGGATCTAGCTCCAGTCTTCCTATACATCAACTTGTTTTTCATGTAAAAATCTCCCTTGCCTGGAGTTGTATGACAAGTTGACAATTTTCTGAAACAAGGCTTGAGTGTTTTATCCCCAGCCTGTGCCTTCCTCATCTCTTCTGGAGTGGTATCTAACATAATATCCTCCTCCTGTCTTGAGGTCGACCTGACCTGAAGGGTTGCCATATACACAGGTTTCCTTCTACAACGGTCAGTGTCATGATTGTCCATCTGACAATTCTTACACCACCTTTTTCCTTGGTTGAAAGATTTTCTTTCATTATATTTCCTTTCATCGAATTGTGGGAATTTATTTTTATTTTCATACCGTGGCCTATCAAATTGGTGCTTACCTTTATTTTGATCCCTAGGATCAAATTTATTAAAGTTCTGTGGTGCCCTAAAGTTGTCCACCTGTTTCTTTTTATTACCTGTTACCTCTGCTTGAGCTGCTTGATACCTTTCAGCAACATTTAGCAACTCATCCAGCCTCTCTGCACCTTGTTCCATGAGAAACTTTCTCAGGTCTGGAGCCATGGACTCTCTTAATTGCTCTATAAGGACCATTTCCTTAAGATCTTGGGTTTTCCCCAGAGAAGTCCATTTCTCCAAGTATGTCTCTATTCGTGCAGAGAACTGGTGATAGGTTTCACCTGACAGTAGTTTAGCATTCCTAAATTTTTTTCTATAGAATTCTGCATTCTTTTCATACCTTAACAAAAGAGCCTGCTTTAGCATGTCATAATTTTCCTGATCACCTCTGCTCATTTTTGCAAAAACTTCATAAGCTGCCCCACGAAGTCCCTGAGATAACTTTAAGCTCCACCTTTCTCTCTCTAACCCATACGTGGTAGCTAATAGTTCATACCTATTTAGGTAGCTCTCTATATCATCGTCTTTCTCAACAAAATGATCTAAATGAAAGTTCATAGCTGAGGTTGAGGCTCCCTGAGTAACCGTAGCATCAGAGGCAAAGGGACTGGCACCATTTTCAGGAGCATGGCCTTGAAACTCAAACTCCCTTAGTCGTAACTCATGTTCCCTTTGTAATCTTTTATCTTCTGCTTCCCTTTCTGCAGCTAATTTCCTCTCTTCCCTTTCTGCAGCCAATTTCTTCTCTTCCCTTTCTGCAGCCAATCGTTTGTCTTCTCTTTCTGCCTCCAATTTCTTAGCCTCAGCCTCAATCTGCAACCTCTTAGTCTCAGCCTCAGCTTCAAACTGTAACTTCTTAATTTCCTTGTCAGCCTCTAACTTTCTTTCGGCTTCAAACCTTCTTTCTTCACGTTCAATAAATTTGTCACATTCCGTCGTGACATAGGCAACCATAACTTGCCCATCTAATCCTAACTCTTTTGCAGTCTGAACCGCAGCAGATCGAAATTTGGCCAGGTCCGCCATTGTCTATCATGTAAATTTATACAATGTCTAACCAACAATTCAATCTCTAATGGACAACACAGGCACCGTGAGCTCAACCTTATTTAATTCCACCCAAGGATACCTTTTAATTCTTATATTCCCTGAAGTGAATTACCCCCAATATTTATAATAGGGAAAGATTCAAAATCCCAAGAGCGAGACCCCAATATATGTGGTGAAGTGGGATGTTATAAATATTTATAGGGGACTTAGTGTACTGACTGAGATCAGCTGTGAAGGTATATATATCTAATAAGAGTAGTGTAATATATATATATAACCTTACTTGCTACCACATATCTATATATCTCAGTCAGAATTATTCTGGAATAATTTGATGCTACGTTATGTGTCTAGGGTATGAGTATGGTGAAGTGTAAGTCACAACAACAGACAGATAAACAATTTAATTTAATCCACTACTCTTAACAACACTGTGACACTCACATACATATAACACTCTATGAGAATATCTTAAAGAAGTCACTCGTAACTTTTCAAATAACAATATGTATTCATTACTGGCATGAATGAATATGTGTCCTGATTCAAAGACAAAAGAACCAGGAATCACAATCAATTTTAATTACAAGTTATGTACAGAATGTATTAATATGAGTCTGGGAGTGACATATATTATTAAAAATATCCTATGTGTGTCAGTTGTGTAATAGTAGTATGAGGTAATACTGGTTTTGTTTTGTTCAAGCTCTGTTGGTAGTTGTCATCATGACTTCAATAGTTTGTCTTAAGGAAATTAGTATTGGAGATGTTCTCAGTTCCTGATATTAAGACAATTAATTTCCCCTCTTAATATATTTTTACAAAGTCATTTCAAGATGAGGGGACATAATGTTGAGCTCAGCTGGCCAAGTTAGCTTATCTGGCGTGATGGCGGCAGGAAAGGACTCCTCTGCTCGAATTCTCCTCTGGGCTCTGGAGACACCTCACTGATAGCTAAAAGACCAAGGAGTATGCTGTCCGACTCTGGATTCAGCAAAGCTCTGACCAGGTGCTGCTCACTACCATCAAGACCACTGTCCCACAATTCATACGAATAAACACAGATACGTTGATTAGCAATGAATTCTGGCACAAACTGGCACAAATTCCCATCTGCTTATCTTCCAGGCTTTTATTTATCAAAATATAAGCTGGCTTCAACGCACTGATGCTTTATCAAGCTTATTTAAACAAGTGGTTTCGAACTAACGCTTCCAAGTGTGTATATCAGCGAGTCTGACCAATGAGCCCCGTTTCGACAAGTGTTTGAAAAAATGTTACCTTTCTACGTCTCCCTAACAACCAAGATAGTATTTATAGCCCGACCAATCGTGGTTAGGCTTTCATTTGTTGCGCTCCAATCAATTGGGAGTTTACATGGTAGGCTATTTATGTAACGTAAGGTTTTTTCAAACACGTTATAAAAAAAATTTTATGAGCAGAAATGATTTCATGCTGTCAGGCACCCTCAATATTTTATTTTGGGTATAATTTATTAATTCCTGGACTATTTGTGTAACGTTTTACATATTATTTGTCAGCAAGCCCTAAGGAACCCAATTATCCAAATTTAAAAGAGCTACGTGGCTGCGTTCAAAATATGTATTTTCTACCTCCTGTTTCGAAGATGTGATGTCTGGGTACTGTTATGTTTTCAACCGTAAACCCATCTAATGTTATCTTTTCTAATAAGAGTTTTTTATGATTTATAAACCTAACTCTGGGAAAGGGTAGTGTATTTTATCACTGTCCGTCTGAAAAAAAATTAGTGCATGTAGACTTACACGCGTGATGGCAGCATTTGTGTATCGCGCGTCGCGTGTTGCATGCGTTCCTGATTTTCAGCCCTCCCCTCTCTCTTTATCCTTTTTTCCATCTGTTCGTTCGTTTTGGTAACGCAGTGTAGAAAAAGACATGAATGGAATTTAAAATTTAGGTCAACTTGCATATTTCAAGGTTTTTCTTAGAAAGGCAGCACATTTTATTGTGTGTTTGGGAAACGCGTGTATGTTGCAGAAAGCCTTTAATATCGACGTGAAACGTTACAATTTGCTTACGCAGTAGAAAACAAGGGGATTTCGAGTACAGTCCTTGTGACAGCACTGTTCTTTACCATTCTTCTTCCTTTATTTGGAGAGAGAGAAGATCATGTCTGTTGTTGATCTGCCAGCTCGGAATCCACACTGTGACTCTGGATATATGCGCTCAGCTAACTTGTGTAGTCGCATTAAGATGACTTTGGCAAAAACCTTACCAACAATACTAAGAAGAGAGATGCCTCTGTAGTTATTGCAATCACTTCTGTCTCCTTTATTTTTATACAGTGTTACAATCTTGGCATCTCGCATGTCTTGAGGAATAGTTGTCTCTTCCCAGCACTGGCACAGCATCCTATGCAGGGGATGTAATAGCGTACTCTTACAGCATTTGATTAAATCAGGAGGAATCCCATCACTGCCTGGTGCTTTGCCAGAGGCCAAGCTATCAATGGCCTTGCTGAGTTCCTCTAATGTTGGTTCGGCATCCAGCTCCTCCATAGTTGGCAGACTGTTGACACCATCAAGGGCTGCAGGCGTAATGGTATTGTCTCTAGTGTAAAGCTCAGAGTAGTGCTCGACCCACCTCTCCATCTGCTTACCCTTATCGGTTAGCTTCTCTCCGCTGATGGTTTTTAGCGGTGCCGTCTTACTTTTATGGGGGCCAAGTGCTTTCTTTATACCGTCATACATTTGTCTAATGTTGCCTGTTTGCGCTGCGATCTGGATGCTCTCACTGAGCTGGAGCCAGTAGTCATTTGCACAGCGTCGAGCAGTTTGTTGAACTTTGCTTCTCGTAGCCCTCAGGATCTGTAGGGTTCTGGCACTCGGTGAACGTTTGTATTCATTCATAGCACTGCGCTTAGCTTCAATGACAGGTGCCATCACATCTGATGAAGCATCAAACCAGTCATTTGACTTTGCTGTTTTCTTACCAAAGGTGGCAAGTGCAGTACTTTGAATGGTGTTCCGTAGATGCTCCCAGTTCTCTGTAATAGTATCACCATGCTGAGGGCTACTGAGCACTTTCTCGAAGGTCGCAGTGAATTGAGCGATCATGAAAGGGTCTGACATCTTGCTGGTATCAATGCGTGGTTTCCCTTCATGTCTGACACGATAGAGTTTTCTTGGTTGTGCTCTGATTTTGCAGCAAACCAAGGAGTGATCTGTATCACAGTCTGCACTATGGTACGAGCGCGTGGAGAGCACAGACCTGAGGAGTGGCCTTCTGACGAGAATCAGGTCAAGTTGGTGCCAGTGCTTGGATCGTGGGTGTCTCCATGACACCTTATGCTGGGGTTTTGTCTGAAAGTAGGTGTTGGTCACGCAGAGGTCATGGTGGACGCACAACTCTAAGAGCCGTTGTCCATTTTCATTCATCTTGCCAATACCAAACCTGCCCAGACATGAAGGCCATGAAACATTATCGGCACCCACTCTAGCGTTAAAGTCACCAAGGAGAACAAGCTGTTCTTGCCTAGGTATGCTTTTGATAATTGCTGTTAGATTCTCGTAGAACTCATCTTTAGCTTCTGAGGCAGAGTACAGAGTAGGAGCATACACACTGACAAGGGTGATGGGACCTGTGCTAGTTTGCAGGCGGAGCGTTAACAGGCGTTCTGATCCATTCTCGCCTGGTTCAACCATTTTAGTTAGCGATTTTTTGACCGCAAAACCTACTCCGTGTTCTCTAGCTTTATTAAGATCTTTCCCTTGCCAATAAAATGTGTAGTCCTTCTCGCTCACCGTTCCAGAGCCCGCCAGGCGCGTTTCCTGAAGTGCAGCTATATCCACCTGAAGTCGTTTAAGCTCATCTTTAATTATGGCTGTCTTCCTTACATCGTTTACATCCTGTAGGTTTTCGGATAGTCCAGTCAACATAGTCCGGACGTTCCAGCATCCCAATCTGAGAGTTTGCTTATTTCTATTTTTTCGATAATTGCTTGGTGCAAAATTTTCTGTCCACAGTTCGGGTTTGACCCTAATCCCCATGCACCCAATGGGGAAAGCAGACAGTGGCGGGACAACACCTTATTGGCTGGGGGCTGCCCAGCTTGAAGCGGGCGGTAGCTGTCCAGTGAGATCCTAGAACCTCTCCCACTGTCGGAAGTAGCCCCTGGCGCCATGCCCTACGCCAATTGGGCAAAATGCTTATAACCGGTAACTGCTACTTCCCATGTTTTGCCGACACCTATAGGGTGAAGCTGGAGTGTCCTCTCCAGGGCGCGAGCTTGGGCACAGTTATATGGAGATCAAGCTGTTGCCCATGCAGCATGTTCCCCCTCTCCACACAGCCGGTAGATCCAAAGGAACGGCAGTAGCCGATACAGTTTGGTACCAGCCATGTCGCAGGAGTTGCCAGAATAATGTCGAATCGACATTAGACTGCCTTAGGGACTCCGACTCCGGATTTATCCTCAGGGTTTACTCCCGAAGCCAATTCCATAAATGGATATTCCCGCAAGGCAGCGGCGGTTTGAATTCAGAGTTCCTTCTCTTAGATAAGCTACCAACCAAGGATCACGAGCCCTATCTGCCCGAAGCTGCTGGTTTTAAGGCGCCAGTCTCTCGCCTTTGCCCCTTCTCCCGTCAGTGGAAACAGTTCCGCCGGGCTCAAATTGAGCCACACGTGAAGGCCGGGAGCTGGACTTGGTTGTCAGAGGCTGTTTGAGGCGCGTGCCATAGAAGTATTTTATCTGCAGTGAGAGCTTATCCTCACTACAACTCCCGGCAATAACAACCTTTGGAACTAAAGAAGTTAAGAAGTTGCTAATTGCAGGACATGACAATTCTTTGGGAGAGCCCAGTATTTTAGCTCTATAGTTTGAGAGCCCCCTTGGATGGCAGGGAATGCACATTATGTCCCAAGCTTCTCACTCCTAGCTTGGGACCAGATGTGACAATCCTTTAAATGCAAGCCAAGCTGGAGAAACTGGAACTCATTACTTCAATTCAACATGTTTTGGAATGGCAGAAAAGCCACTGGAAAAGCCAAGATGTTCAGTGTAGATAATACTGAAGAGTCTTCAACTCAATATTGGTGCAAAAAAAAAAAAAACCAAGAAGCTCAGCAGTCCTAGTTAAATAACAACAACAAAAACCTCACCTTACAGTACTATTTCCTATGAGGATACACATCGTTGAACTTTTTCCTGACAAATCAATTTTATTCATTTTAACCCTGTTGATCAAGTATGTCATAAATAAATCTCTTGTTATCTATGAAAATAAAAATTCTTAATTGGTGTTCATAACTTCGTTAAGTTAATTTGATGTCTGCATCTATGAGAATAATGCTCCAGGTGGAGTATTAGCAACACATACAGACTGATGGTGCAAGAGGAGCATGGTGTGCACTGTCACATACATACCTCTACCTTAATATGAAAATGTATCCCAAAGGGAGACATTTTCATGTAAGAGGCACGTACTAAGTTAAGTATCAGAAAATATCCGCAGTTTTCCTCCAGAAAAGTGTTACATGAGTCATCTGCCTTATAGTACTAACAATTAACACAAAAAGAAAGATCTAACAATAAAAGGCCATCTAAAAACAAATGACTAACTAATACCACAAACCTAAAATCCAAAAACAATCTCTAATTTGGCAAACAATAATCAAAAATAAAATTAACCCAAACTGAAATATAGTTTGGAAACATCTGTGGCAGCGAACATCAAATCTACCATCATTTTAGAGGTCGAAAATGGTGACTCGTTGTTAAAAACCCGACAACATTAAAACTGGCCACTCTGCAAAAAAAAAAAAGGAAAGTAAATGTTTTCATTAAAATTGGCAAAAATATCTATAGAAATGCCAGAAAAAATAAGTAAAAATTTAATGGAGTGGCAACACATCCTAATTTTAAAAACTGGCAACACTACCAAAAAAAAACATAACTAACACCAAGTGGAAAAAATATTAGGTAAACAGGCTGTAAATTTGAAACGACCTTGATTGAAAAAGAACATAAAGTATACTAAAATGGTCTGTCAGTTTAAAAAAAATTTGGAACATAAACTAATTTCTAGAAAGTCTTTCGTGAAAAGTGCTTTAAAATGTTCATAGAAAGACCAGCATAGTTCAATAAAAATGTTATGGAGTGGCCAAAATTAGAAAATTGGTAACACTGAATGAGTCCTGTTAATTTTAAAAAAAAAGAAAAAAAAAGAATCATTCTATAGAGCAATATCATTGCAGGTGAACAGTAAAATAATTGTAAAGTGGCAACACTGCTGTATGGACAAAGTGACAACACCAAAGCTTGGGGAAAAAAAAAAAAATTCTTAAATAATAAGACGACAAAATATGAACTAACAACACCAAATGGATATAGCGCCTAACTTTAAAACAAAAAAAAAAGGCAACATTGTAGAAGTTCTGTAAAAACATACATCACATAAGCACGCGAAGCTTCTTCTTCTGCGTTCAGTCTGTAGTCGTGCTAAATCTGCAGGACGAAGTCCAAAGTCTTACTCTTTTCCAGGTCTGCGCGGCAGCCCCATAGCTTCTGCTTGAGCTCAGCACCCCTTGGACAAGTCAGACGTCGTGGGTCATCATGGGTTGGGCAGTTTTGGAGAATGTGTTCGAGGGTCTGGATTTCAGTTCTACACGGTCATTGATTTGTGTGAGATATCCAGAGTTGATAGAGATGGCCAAGTAATCTGTAGTGGCCAGTTCTACACGGTCATTCATTTGTGTGAGATATCCTGAGTTGATAGAGATGGCCAAGTAATCTGCAGTGGCCAGTTCTACACTGTCATTCATTTGTGTAAGATATCCTGAGGCGATAGGGATGTAATCTGTAGTGGCCAGTTCTCAGGCGGAAAATGGTGGTCTGTTTGGAGCCGCGGTAAGGCAGTGGTTAGTGCACTGGCTTTCTGGCTCGGTGGTCCATGATTCGATCCCCAGTTGAGGTGGGATTTTTTAGACAGCAGACGGCTCCAGTGTCAACCCAACCTCATGAATTTGGTACCAGAGCAACTCTGGGAAGGTTAAGGCGGCCGGCGTGATACTGACCACGTCACCCCTAGTGTGTCGATGGTCAAGAAAATATGGGCCTAACACCATATTCGAAATATGCCTTAATGGGCGTGTAACGGGATCTTTTGTGCCTGTTTAGTTGGTCGATTGGGTCATCTCTGGTATAAACATTTATAACAACACATAAGGAAGGGAAACCCGAGGCCTGTAAACAGTAAATAAATATTAGACAAACGTAAAGGTATGTTTTCAGGCACTCTTAAGAAACAAAGAAGTAGAAAACTAGACAACAGAAAAACAACAGACTGAGTGACCTACCCAGGACCTTCCGTGCGACAACCCCGCCTAGCTATGCAAGCGAATCACACTATCTTCCCTGCCATCTAGGCATCACCAAGAAAGGATGCTTCGATGACGGGTCACTAGTGCGAACCGCAAGACATAACACCGGAAATTTACCATGGGCAGTCCAGCGCCGCAATCACTTCTGTTGTTCCCCTATTATACAGTATAAGTCAGTCCACACAAGACAAAGACCTTAATACCGTGTCTAGTAAATGATAGTAGACTATGAACGTAAGTGCAGGACAGAGGGTAGGTTTTTGGTATCGTCATCGAAGCATCATTTATTTACTGTTTACAGGCCACGGGTTTCCCTTCCGTATGTGTTATAAATGTTTATACAAAATGGTCGAACATATACTTACTTACTTAGTCGTTCCCCTTCTACCGTGAGGTGTAGAGGTATACTACATATACTACTCGTAAAAAGTCAAGGGCCACCCTATTATTTTCAATACACTTTTATATAAGCGCATAGAATGATTAAATGAAGGAAGTTTTTAGTAAAAATGGGTGCAATATCTTCCTCTGACAGTCCTCTATGCACGTTAAGCATAAAAACAACTCACCGACAACCATGGTGATCACGTGCAATTTGGTTTGCTGACCATAAATTCACATTTTAAAACTGTTTTTTCAAACTTCCGTACAATTAAACAGGTGAAGTAATCGTGCTGATTGACATTCCACGTGTAATGGCGACTTTTCGTGAACAGAGTTCGCTCTTAATTTGTTTTACAATTAGCAGACTTAGGGTAGTTTCATCACTTGCAAAAACCATGCCACCGAGAAGAAGTCTTAACACTTTACAAAGAATGAGGGCTATAGCGTGGGTTGAAAGTGGTTTATCTGTCCGTGAGGTTGCTAGACGGCTTGCAGTGTCACACTCTACTATCCAAAGAATTTTGGAGAGATTTCAGGCCACAGGAAGTGTGGAGGATCGCCACCGGCCAGGTCGCCCTAGATGCACCAATAGACATGATGACCGGTACCTCTTATTGTCAGCCCTGCGCCATCGAACAGTGACTTGTTCCACTCTAAGATGTCAGCTGAGACAAACTGTAAACGTTAATGTCAGTCAAAGCACCATTCGCAGACGTTTACATGAATTTGGACTGGCTGCTCGACGTCCTGCAGTCAGAATCCCTCTTACTCCTGCTCATCGCAGAGCCCGTGTTGCTTGGTGTCGCGAGCACATCCGATGGACACGGCAACAATGGAGTCAAGTTCTCTTCACTGATGAATCTCGATTTACTGTGTCATTCAATGATGGCCGGATTTGAGTTTGGAGACGACCAGGAGAGCGATTTACTGATGACACAATTCGAGAGGTGGATCGTTATGGTAGGGGTTCTGTCATGGGGGGGGGGGGGGGCTTCTACAGACACGGCAGGACCCCACTCTACATCATCCAAGGCAACTTGACCGGCCCAAGATACCAGAACGAAATCTTGAGACCAATTGTTCAGTCTGGTCTGGGGGCCATAGGTGGTAATACCATCTTCCAAGATGATAACGCTCGACCCCATCGAGCTCGTGTGGTGAATGAATTTATTCAGCAACATGGGATCATCAGGATGGCGTGGCTAGCTCATTCACCTGACCTTTCTCCGATACCTCTGGGATGTCCTTGGTCGCAGATTGTCAACAAATCACCCCCTGCCAATGGATGTTGCGCAGCTGACTGCATTTCTGCTTCAGGAATGGCAAGCTGTTCCTCAGGATATTCTTCGGACCCTAGTGGACTCGATGCGTCTACGATGTCTTGAATGCCTTGTTGCAAACGGTGGTCATTCCCGATTTTGAAATGCCTATTTGTCAAATATCTATTGTGTGACTTTTGAAAAGGTGGGTGACACACTTCACAGCTTCATTGCGTTTGAATGTGTGTTTCCATTTTTTTACGTGACATGTCAATTTGGTATTCAATAAATGCCGTTTTTACTGATACCAATTACGTTTATATCAGATTTGTTTTATGGTTTCAACCAAGGTTTTTATAAGTGGCCCTTGACTTTTGACGAGTAGTATATGTAGGATGTTTTATAACATTCAGTTCTGTACAGTACAATTAAGTGTGGACATCATTTTACATACAAGAAGTAATTTAACTCTTTCATTCTCTCCCGTGGCTGCCATAAACGACTTGGGTCTCTCTCTGTCTCTAACTTGAAATCTTATTTTGTTATTTCTCGTACTCGAATCTCATTATTCAACTGTTTATATTCTCATCTATACTGCTTTTTCTGAATAACTGTAGGTGTTGATGCTTGGAATTACCAATTTGTTGATAGAACCGGACAACCCCGGGGATCTTATCTTTGGTTTAAGACTAACTCTTCAACGAGGTTCATAAAAAGGTGTATAATCTACCTTGAAAATCTTGAAAACTTCTCCATCTACTGGAAAATAACACCAACACTTTGTTCCCTGAATAAAACTATGCTCTCTAACATCTCGTGTACAACTTTGAGTTTCCGTTCCCACATAAATGCTTTGGTAGCACAGTCTCAAAACATTCTACACAAAACCAGGCCAAGGAAACTCAACTGAGCTTTTCCTCAATCAGGTCTTTCCACTCTGAAAGCCAGACCCAAACTTGATGCGCGTGCTCTCTCTCTCTCTCTCTCTCTCTCTCTCTCTCTCTCTCTCTCTCTCTCTCTCTCTCTCTCTCTCTCTCTCTCTCTCTCTCTCTCTCTCTCTCTCTCTCTCTCTCTCTCTCTCTCTCTCTCTCTCTCTCTCTATCTCTGTGCAATTTATGGGACACCCTACCTAAATCGAGTTCACTTCTTCTCGAACTATCTTACACCTAATGCACTGTCTCCATAGCAAACAAAAGGGGAACTACTATTTAAACTATTCGTTTATTATATCCCTTTACTCCTTTTACGCCCCTTAACAAAACCGGCAACATAAGCAAAGAATGGACAAAGGCGAATGGAGTCTACATCTCGAAGGAACAAAATTCCACAGACATCAGTCAGTTCAGGCCAATTTCCCTACATAATCTGGAAGGGAAGATATTCTTCTCAGTGATGGCTAAAAGGCTCACCAAATACTTCCTGGAAAATGGATACATTGACACTACCATCCAGAAAGGAGGTATCACAGGTACATCACGGTGTCTAGAGCATGCCACAATGTTCTGGGAAGCAATTCAAAATGCAAAGTCTGACAGAACAAATCTCCCTGTAATCTGGTTGGATATAACTAATGCGTATGGATCCGTTCCACACCAGATGTTGTGGCAGGCCCTGGAAATGTACCACAAGAAATTGCAGAATTGCAGAAACTGTATTTCTCAGGGTTCTCTTTCAGATTTTCACTCAGAGAGTATGTGGCCGTGTGGCCTACTACGCCACCCTTAGGATAGAAAGTACTTTAGCAAGTCAGATACACTATGTACATGTATAGGCTAGTAAGTACTCACACTAGTCACAAACCAATGACATCATTTGTCATGGTACTCATGAGTCCATGATGTCATTAAATCTTGTGTGGATTTTCATACAAGATATACCAGAAAGTCCATAAACTGGAACTATGATTGGTCAACGTCCCTTGGTAATAATAAATTTGGTAGAGAGATTTTGTAGTTAGTTGGTTTAGGGATTAAATTAACTGACTGTTGACAAAAAGACCAATCATTAGTTAGTTTCCGGTTAACGATTAAAAAAAGGATAACATCCGCCCAAGACTTGAAGAACAAGGGTATCTTTCGAGTCTGACTGAATGTATTTTGAGTACAAGTCGATGTTCCCAGTCATATTACTTCACAAGATATCCCATACTGAAATAAACGTCTTGAAACGTATAATCGTTACTGATTAAATCAATCCTGTGATGTGAGAACCTGTTGCTGGTTTGTAAAAGCTTAGATTAACTAACGGCCATCAAAGTTTCCTCTACCTTCTACCACTATCAAGAACCTGTTGTTGGTTTGTAAAAGCTCAGATTAACTAACGGCCATCAAAGTTTCCTCCACCTACTACTACTATCACGAGCTTTTTTACTATACTCCTACACTGCCACATACCAGAAACGTTTTGGTGCCCGTGACCTTTCACACACCAGAGATTGTCATTTTTGGTGTGGTACAGCTTATGCATGATGGATCCAAATATGCAACAGCAGTTTGAAAATCAAATACAATTGCTCCAACAACAAAATCTGTTATTACAACAGCAGATACATGATGTGCAACAACAGCATGCGTTAAGTCAGCCATTGCCAGATAACGCTGAAGTTCCTAATAGTTCTCTACAAGCTATTGCTACCACCCTTAGCTTGGTTACACAGAGTGCAAATCTGCACAACATCAATAACATTGTTAAGCCTTTTTGTGGCGATCCGTCCACTTTTCGGCAGTGGTTACGTGACATTGAGAAATTTTCTTCATTGAGTCCATCAGCCACTGATGCCGATCGCAAACGTGTTGCCTTCTTATCATCTCAGTCACTTGTCACTGACTATCTACGTCGCCGTGCACAGTTATTTCCAGACGAGACCTTCGCCTCTCTACAGAAGGAGCTCATCCGCCGTTACTCTTCCGTTAAGGATCACCAACATGCTTGGACTTTGCTTCGTGGACTCCATCAGGACCGTCACGAGTCGGTTCAATTTTTTGCCGATAGGTTGTTAAACCTAGCTGAAGATGCTTTAGTGGAACCTTCCTCTGCGTCTACTGATACGGAAAACCAACTTGTTGGCATTTTTATAGATGGTCTCCAGTCAGATGCGCTGAAACTCCATTTAATAAGGAAAGACCCACAGACAATCCTTGATGCCATTCAACTAGCAGTAAATGAAGACAATGTGAAGAAACGGTTTGCAAATAGACTTGGGCGTGAACCTCGTGCACACGATCACACAGATGAAGAGCCAATGGACATCAGTCCTTACCGTCAGTCTTGGCAGCAACCATCCATGTTACAGCCGTGCGATACTCCATTGCCGGGATCTTATCGCCAACAGTTTGGTCAGCGCACTCAACACCGACGTCACCCATCTGCTCTACAAGTTCAACAAGTAGCTCCATTTATTTGCTACTTTTGTGGTTTGGCCGGACACACATCAAAAAGTTGTGTGCAGAATCAACATAATCTTAACAGGACCTTGAACCACGCTAGATCACAACCTCAACACCCGGTGAATAATCAACGTCAGCCGCACCAGCTCTCATGGTTACCATCCAACCCCATGCAACCACCTCGTGTCCCTCCACGTTCATTCAACCGTGGACAGTTCCACCCCAGCCTCTTATGGGCCATGGAAACCATTCCGCCACTCGGTAGATAGGATCGCGTCGTGTGGCTTTAACCCACCTCTTTTGGGCACTAGATCCTCTCGCAAAGCAAACACATTTCGTCACTTTCACAAGTCCTGTGATAGTCCGAAAAAATTTTCTTCCTCTTCTACGGTCTCTCCGACTTCCATCTCCTCCTTCGGTCACTCCTGACCCTTCTTCTTGTCTAATTGCCATTAATAAAAAGAATTATCGCGCTCTTGTGGATACTGGTGCTACTGTTAGTTTAATAAGAGAACAGTTATTTCGCCAGATCCGCAAACACGTCCAATTCTTTCCTTCTTCCACTTCTTTAACTTCTGTCACTGGACAACCTTTGCGTTCTATTGGAACGGCTATCATTCGCCTCCAGATTGGATCTCAATCTCTTGTGCATCCTTTTATTGTTGCTAGTGGGATGACTAGGAATTTCATTCTTGGTCGTGACTTCTTTCTTCATCACAAAGTGCGCATTTACTTCGACTTGAAACAGATCCGTGTCAATAATGAATACATCCCTCTTCAGGATGATATTCACATTGCGTCTCTTGTTAGAAATATTGCCCCTGTTACCTTAAAACCTCATTGTCTTACTATCATTACTGGTCGGGTCAAACGGTCCGACTATATACCCTCTGGTCATTCTGTTTACGTGGAACCTCTGCCTGACTCCGATATCATTGATGATCCATGTATCCATGTCATCGATGGCATTGTCACTGTGTCCACGTCACGTGACTTTCCCCTTATGCTCCTAAATTCTTCAGGAAAACCTCTTACAATACCCAGAGGTACTATTGTTGCCCGTGTCACCAACCACTCCCAACTGTCTTCTAAACTCCCAACCCCCCCCCATACATGTTCTCTCAATGCTCCCTCCCATCTGCATACCTGTCCTCCCCTGGGGAATGATAGACGATCTTCTTCCTTCAAGAAGTCTTCTCCTTGGAGTTTGAATACCATTAATGCTGTTACACATGCGCGTTTACCACATGGTAACTACCCTCCTCAGCACTACTTATCTTCCTCTCCTACATTTTCTACGCCACCCCCTCCTTCACATTGGATGAAGGAAACGACATCTTCTCCTCCACCTCTCCTTCCACACATTACTCCTGCCTCCACCTCCTCTGCATCATCTGTGAGAATAGCTCAGTTGTTAGAGCAAATACCGATTGACTCTCCTTATGCTAATCGCATTAGTCAGTTTGTGCGATAGCATAGTGATATTTTTGCACTCTCTGATATGAAGTTGAAGAAAACTCATACCGTTGAGATGACCATTGATACTACTACCGAAGTGCCTGTGTCTTTAAAACCATACCACACTCCACTAAAGAATCGGGAGATAGTGGAAAAATCCATTACAGAAATGTTGGCAGCAGGCATTATCGAACGGTCAAGATCCTCATGGTCTTCTCCAATCGTGATAGTCACCAAGAAGGACGGTTCACATCGCTTCTGTTGTGATTACCGTACACTGAATGCCATCACCAAGACCATCTCATACCCTTTTCCAAGGGTTGATGATATCTTGTCCACGATTGGAAAATCCAAGTGGTTTACCACCCTTGATGCCCGTTCAGGATTTTGGTGCATACCAATGTCTCCAGAAGCTAAGATCAAGTCCTCATTTTCTACACACATTGGGAGTTACGCGTGGAACTTTATGCCTTTCGGCCTAAAGAACAGCCCTGCTACATATATGTCCCTTATGGACGAGGTATTGAAGGGCATGCAGTCTTACGCCCTCGCTTATATTGATGACATTCTGATCCACACTCCGGGAACCCTTGAGGATCATTTGCTCCATGTTGAGAAAGTTTTCACTCGTTTGAGAACACATAATGTAATGCTCAAGCTGAGCAAATGCTCGTTCCTTCGGACCGAAGCCAAGTATTTAGGCTTCATCATCAACCAAGATGGCGTCCATCCGGATGATGCTAGGATTCAAGCTATCCGAGATATGTCTCCCCCTACCTCTGTCCGCCATGTTCGTGGTTTTCTTGGTTCTTGTTCCTACTATCGAAAACACATCCCCAATTTCTCTCGAGCTGCTGAACCTCTTATCTCTCTTACCAAGAAATATGCTCGTTTTCATTGGACTGAGGCATGCCAACAAGCTTTCAACTACCTTAAATCAGCTCTTTCTGACATTCCTCGGTTGGCATACCCTGATACCACACGTCCAATGATCTTATACATTGATGCCTCTTATCGAGCAGTTGGTGCTTGTTTAGTTCAATCCAACGTTTCTAATGCTCCTCCTGTTTTTCACAATGACCCTAATGAGATTCCTATTGCTTTTCTTTCTCACTCACTCAGTCGATCCCAACAGCGATGGACAGTAACTGAAAAGGAAGCATTCGCCATTCACTATGCGCTTCAAAAGCTTGATTTTTACCTTCGAGGTACTAAAGTGTTGATTAGGACTGACCATAAACCTCTCCTTTCATGGCTGTCTAAGACTTCTGAACAGCCTCGCAAACTGCAGACCTGGGCTCTGAATTTACAGAGTTACGATGTCACTATTGAACATATCCCAGGTGAACATAATACTGTGGCTGATCTCCTCTCTAGGAAACTCTATGAAGCATGAACGGATGTCTCTTATTCTTTTCCGGCAGACCCCAAAGCATCATCAGATTTGGATGACAATGCTAAAGAGATTTTGGTTATAAATACTAACCGTCCACCTCCTGTTCTTTCTTCTCCTGGTGTTTCTTCTTCTAGCTCTTTTGATGAGTTTCTTCATTCTTCCTTCACCTTACAGGAACAACTTAAGGATGCTGAGCTTTTGAAAATACGAACTCAGCTTCAAAGTGATCCTAAGTTACATCCCAATTATATCTTACTCCCTTCAACAAATGTCCTCCACTGGATTGATCCTAAGAAACCAGATGATTTACGTGTATGTCTTCCTTCTCAACTAGTTCCCCGTGTGCTCCGTACATTTCATGATGACAATGGTCACATGGGCCGAGACAAAACTCGCGATATTATTCGCCGTCGCTACTTCTGGCCTACTCTTTATAAGGACGTTGCTCTGTATGTTGATTCTTGTAGAACATGCAATCAACGCAACATGCGTCCTCTGCGTGTTCCTACGCAACAAATGTCTCTGACACATTACCCCATGGAATACGTCAGTGTTGATATTTCCGGGCCTTATTCTACTTCTCAGTCTGACAATACACATGTTCTTCACTTTGTGACATGTATTCTGTCTGGCCAGAATGTTTTCCTCTCCGTGATTCTTCCTCCGAGGACGTTACTAACATCTTCCTTACAGAGTTCGTTCCTCGACATGGATATCCCAAGTCTGTCCTTTCCGATAATGGTAAACAGTTCACTGGCAAGCCCTTCTCTTCTACCCTTGCTAGATTGAACATCACTCATAAGATGACTAGTTTCTATAGGCCCCAGTCAAACGGCCGTAACGAAAGAATGCATAAAACGTTACATGACATCCTTTCAAAGTTCCCTGCTGATAACACACAGTACTGGGATTACTACCTTCCCCAAGCTCTCGAAGCTTTGCGTGTTAACGTGAACGACACCACTGGTTGCTCGCCCTTTTACTTGTTGTATGGTCGAGAACCGCGGTTACCAATGGATAACCTTCTCACTCTTCAAAGGAGATATATGGGTGATGATCCCATAGAAATTATCCTCCGCAATAAGTGTCTAGCCCACCAGATGGTCCACTACAACATCACAAAGGCTTTTAAAAAGCGCCAGCGAGTTACAGATAAAAGGTCTCGTATGCCATCCTTCGCCCCTGGAGATCTTGTTTGGTTTAAAAAGAATGCTCGCAGTGGCAAACTGGACCATCATTGGATACCAGGCTATAAGATTGTGTCTCAAAATTCTCCAGTTCAATTTGATGTCTGGAATGAAGAGACTCAACACCATACTAAAGCCCATGCAACCCAACTTAGGAAAGAAGAGCAACACCCCTGTGCTATCACACTCCCACAGTCCAGCCGTCCCCTTCGTAAGGCTACCATTCACTACAATTTTTCCTCTACTTCTTCTCTTCTCCCTTCTTCTTCTCCTTCTTCCTCTTCCTTGTCCGGTGATCCACCTCAACCTCCCCCAGCAGTTACTTCATCCTCTCCTTTTCCTGTTCCTTCTCCATTAGGTCTTTTTCCTGATGCATCATCCTCCTCTTCTGATCTTGATTCCCTCCCTGGTGAAGATGTTCACAACCTAAGGTCCCGTACAGTCCGTAAGGTCGTTGATAGTCCCATGATGAAGAATAGATGTAGACGATACCGTTCTAGTTCCACCCCTGAAAGTGATATACCCCTACCGGAACTGGATGCACGTGTTCGTTTTCGTGCAGCTAGATTGTCTCCTGCTTCTAGTGTCCCCCCCCCCCCGTTCATCCGGTACCCACCCACACTATGGGTCTGCACGATCATGCAGTCGCTCCCTCCTCAGCTGATGCTACGACACATACCTCTCCTCCTCCCCCTGTACACCTCTCCTCTACACCCGCTCTTACTTCTTCTGATTGGTTTCCTTCCCCTACTTCTTATGTAGATTCCACCCTCCCCTCCGTGTCTTCTGACATGGAATCTGATATTCCTTCACACCCTACTCGTTTTCCCACCAAACGACACTACTCTCCTTCCTCCTGTGATTCTGCTTCCCTTCCCAAATACCTCCTTCAGCCCACTGCTCATGTCCGTCCCCGTTTTTCATGTCTCCCACGACTTCGTCAGTCCCATCCGACTCCTCCGCCACCTCCCCCTGCAAAGTTCCGTACATCCCGCATTCCAGTTCGCGTTTCACTGCTCTATACACCTCCTGCCTTTAGATCCCATCATTATGTTCCATCCCCTCCTGCGGTCAATGACATTTGTCTTCCCCGACGCAAACGGAAAGACATATTACCTCCGCCTCGATTGTTGCGTGATGCCAATACGTCATCACCCACGACCATTGCACTCATTGATTCCTTCAACCGTTTACTCCAGACGTTGACAACTTGAACTTTTGCATCCTTCCAGATGTTATATCAGATGTTTCAAGCTCCTTGCAGCGGTTATCTTTAATACATACGGAGACATGATTCTTCCTTCCTCCACTCAAGCATATTTATTCTACACTCCGCATGTAGAACTGACCGATCCCTACATCTCTCGTGTGAACGTTCCTTGCTTGAACCGTCCACAGAATCTATTGATTCTCCTAGTACCTGGACCGTGACTCTTATGACATTCCTCAGGCCGCTGATGATAGCGATACACCTACTCAGCATTTTTTTAATGAGTAAAGATTTTATTACTAGTTTTTTATGATTTCACATGCCCCTCATGTAGATATCATCCATGTCTTGATGATTCCATTTTGTTTACATGTTTCACTACTTTCCATTTCATCAGCCACTAGTGTTGGTTTTTACATGCAAAAATCGTAGTCACATATTGCATGCCTTTATGATTGTTCCTCTAGTTCGAGTTTTCGGTTATTTAACCCGAATTATTAGATATGTTTAAATCGGTTACCCATCTCCATTACATAGTTACTTATCCATGCCCATTGATGACCATCCCCATTGAATTTATTTTATGTTTATGCCCATTTATTGCTATTATGTTTACGATATTTTCATGATTTACTTAATGTTTTGCCTTTTGTATTACCACTGAGTTTTGTGGTTTATTTTCATTATGACGGCCATGTTGTACATCCGCCATTTTGGGCGTCCGCCATATTTTATGGGCACCCGCCATTTATATATATATATTTTTTTCTTTCTTTCTCAGTTTTCATTTGCGACGTTAACTCGCTTCTCATGTTCTATCATGTTTTATAATTCGCATATGTTTTGGAAAATATTGATGACTATCAACCCATAAAAGCGGTTGGCTGGTTGGTTGATAATTGTTCCAGTACTGTTATATTTTTGCTCATTATTAGTGCTAGTTGTTCATACCATATCCTCCCCTGTCCTTCCATGTGCCCCTTGACTAAGTCCATCAGTCCCTACCCCTTCATAATTACTTCGTGCAATGTTCATGATATTGTTTCATCCATTATTCCCATCCATTGTTTGTTGTATTCCTTCAGACATGATTTCTGGTGCTATACATGAACCCCCATATTTTAGGGATTAGTCATTTTTTTAAGGGACTAAAGTGTCTCCCTACGGGATACACTTTGGTGGCCCCTGGGCGTATATGGCCGTGTGGCCTACTACGCCACCCTTAGGATAGAAAGTACTTTAGCAAGTCAGATACACTATGTACATGTATAGGCTAGTAAGTACTCACACTAGTCACAAACCAATGACATCATTTGTCATGGTACTCATGAGTCCATGATGTCATTAAATCTTGTGTGGATTTTCATACAAGATATACCGGAAAGTCCATAAACTGGAACTATGATTGGTCAACGTCCCTTGGTAATAATAAATTTGGTGGAGAGATTTTGTAGTTAGTTGGTTTAGAGATTAAATTAACTGACTGTTGACAAAAAGACCAATCATTAGTTAGTTTCCGGTCAACGATTAAAAAAAGGATAACATCCGCCCAAGACTTGAAGAACAAGGGTATCTTTCGAGTCTGACTGAATGTATTTTGAGTACAAGTCGATGTTCCCAGTCATATTACTTCACAAGATATCCCATACTGAAATAAACGTCTTGAAACGTATAATCGTTACTGATTAAATCAATCCTGTGATGTGAGAACCTGTTGCTGGTTTGTAAAAGCTTAGATTAACTAACGGCAATCAAAGTTTCCTCTACCTACTACCACTATCAAGAACCTGTTGTTGGTTTGTAAAAGCTCAGATTAACTAACGGCCATCAAAGTTTCCTCCACCTACTACCACTATCACGAGCTTTTTACTATACTCCTACACTGCCACAAGTACACAACAAAATGGATTGACCTACAAGTTGGAATAGCGATGGTATGTACCATCTCTCCGATACTGTTTGTGGTGGCTATGCAGGTAATCCTCAAAACGGCTGAAAAATATGCAATAGATCCAAAGCTCAATGGAAGGTGTCATTCATGGATGACATAACAATTCTGATATCAGATGAACACCAGGTTCGGAGAATGATAGCACGCCTAGATGAACTAATCAGGTGATGCAAAATGAGCGACAAGCCTTATAAGTCTAGAAGCCTATCATTCAGGAAAGAACACAGTTGAGGTCACATTCATTGTTTCAAACTATGAAAGAATCCCTACTGTCATTAAGGGACCTGTTAAAAGTCTTGGTAGGGTGTATAACGCCTCATTAAAAGACTCAAAGGCAGTTCAACAGACAATAGAAATGGCAGACATTTATATATTCCTTTGTAATAAAATACATTATTTACATGTAAAATTGGTATTTACCGCATTTCTATCATTTTTTTCTAAGACAGGGTCAGGTGGCCTTGACTAGACAATTAAAGGTGTCCATGACGCAAAAAAGGGATTAGAAGCCCTGAGCTATAGAGATATATCTTGTGGAAAGCCCATAGATAAAATAAATCGTGTGTGTAACTATTTTGATGCTTAGCTGGCAGAGAGGATAGTATCGATTCGCTCCTGTAGCTAGACGATGATGTCATTCGGAAATTCCTGGGTTCGATTCTGTTGTTTTTCAGTTGTCTAGTCTTCTACTTTTTTATTTCTTACGAGTGCCTGAAACATACCTTTGTGCATTATTTATTTATTTATTTCCTGTTTACACGCCTCGGGTTTCCCTTCCATGTTTGTTTATATGTAGAGGGGGATGTCGGCGCTGTCACTCACTAGTGTTGTGATTATTCAACCGACAGTACCTGCACCACTTATCTCCCCGTCTCTGGTGTTGCGCAGCAATTTTCTGGTAGTTTTCATTGAAGTTACCGTGTTTATCGTGCTCTTTATGCGAGGTGTGTGAGCCTTTGCTTTGTTGGCGTGGTTGTGAGTTAGCTGGTTATTTCGGCGCATGCTTTGGACACTTCTTTCTGGCTCCTTGGTATTCCAAAAGAGCTGTATGGAACAGCTCTGCCAGTGTAATAATAGTTTTCAACCGGCCAGCGTTGTTTTCGTTAAGAAATCTACACATTTCCCTCGACATGGACTCTTTCAACTGTTCTATCACAATCAGCTCTTTCAACCCGTCATAATTCTCGGTGAAGTTTCCCAGTGTACACCACTTAAACAGGTGATGTTCGATACTCACGGCAAACTGACAGAATAACTCTCCTGACTCTTTCTTAGAGATTCTAACCTTTTTCTGGTAAGCCTCCGATATTGCTACTCACGCCGGTCGTTTGTTAAAGACCTCGTATGCTGCTCCTCTTAGGCCCTGAGACACAGTCCGGAAGAGGACAAGATGAAAATGTGTGAACTTAAAAATACTTCGCGTATTAGCAGCATTAAGAAATCCACGATTCCGTATAGAACGAAGAAGCAGGACAAGAAAGGAATAATGAAGGATGTAGGCACCACATTTAGACCCACTTCGGTGGTAGAAAGGAAAAAGCACAGAAATGAGAGAGACAGCGATGGTACCAGCAGGGACAAGAAAGTACAGAGACGAATTTCAGAGGAGATACTGGAAATGAATGCAACGTATGGGCGTGAAAGAGGAGATGGGAAGACGAGACAGGAAAGAGTATAGACAGTGCAGAAAAAGTTCCAGCCCAACATACAAGCAGAAATCGATACGTCAAGTGAGCAAGAAACCGAACTGGATACTGATGAAGATTCCTAGAGGTCCAGATTTTCAGATGAGCTGAAAAATACAGAGGATGAAGAAGAGACTAAGAGAATTTGTAAACTAAGAAATGTAAAAGTGATCAACGAAGACACCGATCTAGTAGCAAAGACCGGATAAAGAGTAAAAAGATGATCAAAGTGGCGGAGCCAAGCGCAGGGGAGAACACGACAGAAGCATGGAGAATATATGCAGAGATGATGAGCAAGCAAGGAAAGAGAGAAAAAGGCTTTGTGAGGAGAGGCATTGCATATGGTGTACAGTAGAAAATGGCGGCAGTAGCTAAGCCTTGTGGATGTATAATCGTTTTGCACCGAACACATGTAAAGAGAGCTGGGTACACCTGAACGATAGGGTACCGCAGTAGAGGAGGAGATGAGGAGTAAAGGAGAAGTAAGAGGAATAAGTTAGACCGGAGGGCATGGAAGAATAGCGAGGTTAATACATGAAAAGACACTGACGTGTCAGAAGAGATTACGAGAAGAAGAATGGGAAAGAGAAGCCATAAGAGATTTGAAAATCGATACACTGAGAAGCCGTAGTGAAGACGGCAAAGATACCTGAGAAACTTGAGAGACCATAGAGATGGTAGAGAAGAAAAATTATACAGATAGTTCCAGAGAGGGAACTAGTATAGTGGATAGAGACGGTTGAAAAGGAGTAGAGATTGCGGCGGTAGTCTAGTTGTGCAAAAGCTATATGCAATCGTTCTACACCGAGCAAAAGAACGAGCTGAGTAGGTCTGAACGATAGACTAATACAGTGCAGTAGAGAAGAGGAAAGAGAATGGAGAAGCCATAGGTAAAATGGAGAGTATAAAACATGGAGAGTTTTCAGAAGCCATAGCAAAGTGGTAAAGTTAACGGTTGGGAGAGAATGTAGAATATAAGTGTATATGGAGAGATGGCATATAGAAAATAGCAGATATACATAAAATGTGGTAAGCCAAAGTGAAGGTGGCAAAGATAAAACAGATGAGGGCCATGGAGGTATGGCGAGAATATGGAGACAAAGGAGAATATATAAGTGGTAGTTCCAGAGAGAGCGAAAGAGATAACGGAGTCGAAGAGGACAGAGATTTCGTGGCGATTGCCAGAGTCTTCAGAAGACTTTGTGAGAAGCAAGTCTTCTCCGAACTGGTTGATGCGCCAGATTTCCAGAGGGAACAAGTATGAGAAATATGAGAAGCCATAGAGAAATGGCAGCGATGTGATAAAGGTAAGGAATATGGCAAGCCATAGGGAACATGGCAGAGATATAGGAAGGGATATAAGGAAAAATGTGAGAAACCATAGAGGAAATTGCAAAGATATAAGAGTATAAGGAATATGTGAAGCCATAGCGGAGATGCAAAGATATAAGAGTATAAGGAGTATGAGAAGCCATAAAGGAGATGGTAGAGATATAAGAGTAGAAGGAGTATGAGAAGCTATAGAGGAGATGGCAGAGATATAAGACTATAAGAAATGTGAGAAGCCATAGAGGAGATGGCAGAGATATAGAGGAAGGTTCCAGAGGGAAAGAATATATAATAGCGAAACTAAGGGAAAACTATAAATGCGATGACAAGAGATGAGAGTAGGGGTTCTTAACAAATATATGGTTAAGAGGCCATTGCAAAATGGCAGAGTTATATGAGAAATAAATGAGAAGAAGGAGAAAGATATGTGATACATTGAAATATAGAGAGTATTAAAGAAAGGTTCCAGAGAATGGAACTTACGTGTAGTACATAATAGGGAAAGATAAACAAAGCTTATGAGATGGAGGCAAAAGAGACGAAGAAAAGAGGAAGACAAGGGAGGCGGGTTTAAAAGGGACTTGAGACTATGAAGGAGTCTAGGCATACACAAATTATAGCGGACAGTGGAGAAAGAGACAGTCCAATGTGGAAAGGTACGCAACTAAGAAGATAGGGACAAACTGAGTAGAGTAGATGATAGGTAGAATTCAGGAATTCATGAAGCATTTTGAAGTAGGGACCGCAGCTTAAGGTCAGTAAGGTAGAAGGATTAGCTGGGGTTTAGAAAAAAATAATGACAGTGACCATGATGGTTGAATGTGTCACAATTGTAAATTTTGTAAAAAATCCAGTAACAGGGAGTTACATGGATAGAACATGAATGAATGGACAAGGTGTGATGATGACACTAAATATGGGGTTTTCAGGAACCAGTGTCGTGAAGATGATGGAGAAAAGAGAAGAACGACGATACACATGGAAGCGGTCCACAAGAAGAGTCTCACAGTATTGAACATTTTTGAGTTAATAAAATGACATTGTATATGACTATGAAATAGGTATTGAGATAAGATGCATAATTTTGTTTGATGACATTAATGAAGATAAGGTAAATCGAGATGATATATTTATTTTTTCCTTGTGGAGAAGTTGAGGTAATGGGCTGTCGTATATTTTCGATAGGGTAATTAAGATCACTTTTGGTCCCTGCTGAATAGGACTGAATAGGACTAAAACAGGTGATAGCTCTGTGGGAGATAAGGCAAAGAAATAGAATTTTACAAGTGAACTGGTGAAAGGTAAAAATCTGTCCCTGGATTTGATAGATAATCAAACCCGCCTATCGATTACGACTGAGAGTTTGGATCAGACAGTTTCCTATAAATATATATATTGATATATTTAACAACTCGCATATACATACACACAGATAAGTGACGACGATTAGACGCACATCACGTGAAAAACTATATCTATGAAATAGGGATCTTTTTGAACAAGCTGACCGCCACACGTAGATAAAATTTATGTAAATTTTTATTTATCATAAAAAAGAAACTTTACATCGACAGTATTGAATATCAAATCAAATACAATAAACATAGGTTAAGAAGTAATTAAAGAGATAGACTCTTAGGTGAAAACCATTCCCCCTCTGTTCCCAAGATCCCGTTATAAGAGAAGTTATAGCCCAAAGAGTCACAGATTTATACGGTAAGGTCCAAGGTTTTCCCTCTCTCAGTAAAAGAACAGAGTTTATATATATTAATCTATCCTAAGAGGAAAACAGCATTAGCAAAAACTTGCATACAAGAGAAAATACAAAGTTATTACAGGGTTATATCATAAACGAATTATTCATCCCTGCTATTCTCTCGCTCTGACAGCTGTGACCATAGACAACATGCGCACTCTTACCTAATCGTTGCTTTTCATAACATCTGGAACAAATTGTTCAGTCACTCACAGACCATCCAAGTTTGAGTTTACTGGCGAGTCAAACCCCAGTTTCTCCAAAAGACTAATTAATCAAAATGTTGGGAAACGTTTGTCTCACGGTTGTAAATAGGAGGCTGATGAAGGTCACTTCAATGTTTGTCCAGTTAGGAAAGTACTTATGATATCTAATGTTCACAGGGTACAATAGCTTAGAACTTCACTCGTTAAGGTGAATGTCAGGTACATAAATCGGTTTAGGATAAATCTCCTCCACAACACAATGGTCTTGATAAGGGAAATGTCAAATGTTATTTCAGTCGCCACCACAGGTGAAGTATATATGAACTTTAGAAAGAACTCTGGATATTCAGTAAGTCCAGTTACCATTTATTCTTAATATTTACTTTTGGGCCAGTACTCTGTCGTTCTTCTGGGTGTAAAAAAACACGAGGCCAGACAGGTCACTTGCAAAACCTGGTAATTATATTCAGAATGTTCTTTAAGTAAAGTTCTTCTTAGTTACATAGGTACTGAAAGCCGCTGGTAAGATTTAGGGTTTCATTCATTCATAACCCTCCACTCCCAAAGGAGCATAGGCCTTCAACAAACACATGCCAAGTCCTCCTGTCACGTGCCATCATCTCAAGTTCCCTCCATGTTTTCCTCATCATCCTCACCTCTGTCTCCAACTCTCTTCTCCATGTACTTCTTGGTCTTCCTCTGCCTCTCTTGCCCTGGGGGTTCCAGAACAAGGACTGCCTTGTAATGCTATCAACAGGTTTCCTCAGTGTGTGTCCTATCCATCGCCATCGTCTTCTTCTCATTTCTTGTTCCACTGGCACTTGTCTAGTTCTTGTCATCAGTTCCACATTGGTAACCTTGTCATACCATTTTAATCCCTCTATTCTACGCAAGCACCCATTTATGAAAGTCTGTAGCTTTTTGGTTGTTGTCTTTGTTGTTCTCCATGTCTCTGAGCCATACAATAGGACTGACTTCACATTTCAGTTGAAGATTCTTATTTTCGTGTTGGATCCTATTTCTCTTGATCTCCATATATTTCCCAATGCAATGAAAGCTCCTCTTGCCTTTTGTATTCTTATTTTGATATCGCTGTCTGTCCCTCCAACTTTGTCTATATTACTGCCAAGATATGTGTATGATTCTACATCTTGTATTGGTGTTTCTTCAAGTTCAACCCTGTTATCATTACCTGCATTTATTCGCATTATTTTTGTTTTTTCCCTGTGTATTTTCAGACCCAATTGCTGTGACCTCTCATCGAGTGTTTTCAATTTGTCCTGCATCTGATTACGGCTATGGGACAGAAGAGCCAAGTCATCAGCAAAATCCAGATCATCCAACTGCTTAGTCAGAGTCCACTGGATTCCATTTCTGTTGTGTGTTGTCGATGATCTCATAACCCAATCTATTGCCAGCAAGAAAAGAAATGGAGACAAGAGGCATCCCTGTCGCACTCCTGTTCTTATCCCAAACGGTTCTGTAAGCTGTCCTTCGTGAAGAACTCTGCATGTCATGTCTTCATATGTTTTCTTTATTAAATTGATGATCTTCAGGGGAACTCCATAATGCCTCAACAATTTCCAAAGTGATTCTCTGTCTACACTGTCAAATGCCTTTTCGTAGTCCACAAATCCGATGTATAGTGGTGAATTCCATTCCAGACTTTGTTCAACTATTATTCTCAAAGTGGCTATCTGGTCTGTACATGATCTGTTTTGTCGAAAACCTGCTTGTTCATCTCTCAGTTTCTTGTCTATGGACTCTTTTAATCTCTCAAGGATAATCCTGTGTGTTACCGGGGCCCGAAAGGGGAGCAAAGAATAGTAACACTGTCCCCTGCCAAGCATGTCGTAGAAAGCGACTAAGGAGGGTTGGGCATGGGGCCGGTTACCCCATCCTGTAAAAAATTTAAACCACAAAAAACTTCAACAAATATGGACAAGTCAAATAAAGAAAATAAAACACAGCCATCCAAGACAGGGGAAGGTCCTCTCGTGGGGAGGCGTATGATGCAACACAGAGAAAGCCGAAAGGAGTCTGTGTTGCTGACTAACCTTCTTTCTTCTAGGAGAACTTCCAGATTTGGCACCTGGAATGTTCGGACATTAAACGAAAAAGGGAAAGTGGCGCAAGTAGCAGCAGAAATGAGGGAATACAAAATCGAGGTTCTGGGAATGTGTGAAACAAAGTGGAAGGGGGTAGACAGGAAGAAACTCATCACAGGTGAATTGGTGCTGTCCTCAGGACATGAAAACGAAAGTTCACACCACAGTGAAGGGGTAGCTCTTATGTTATCTAAAGAAGCACAGAAAGCACTCATTGAATGGGAAGCTGTTGGGCCCAGAATAATAACAGCTACTTTCAAAACAGCTAAAAAGAAAATTCATGTAAATGTCATCCAATGTTATGCACCAACTAATGACAAAGAAGAGTCTGTGAAAGAAGCATTTTATACTAAACTACAGGAAATTATGGATAAAGTAAAAAGAAGAGACATCACAATTCTGATGGGTGACATGAATGCAAAGATAGGTACAGTCAACACCGGATTTGAAGAAGTCATGGGAAAACATGGGCTAGGAGTAATGAATGAAAATGGAGAACTATTTGCAAACTTCTGTGCTTCAAATCAACTGGCTATAGGAGGAAGCATGTTTCCACATAAGAGAATACACAAGGCAACATGGATATCACCAGACCATAGAACAGAAAATCAGATTGATCATATATGCATAAACAAGAAGTTTAGATCATCATTGCAGGATGTAAAGGTATATAGAGGAGCAGATGTGGCATCAGATCACCATCTTCGGAAGATTTAGGGTTTATGACCCAGAATACTGTATAGGGAAGAAAAGAAAACACATAAATACTCAACCCTAATAGTATATCTAATCCTACGCGTAAAAAATATTCACTTCTTTATTCAACTTAAATTAGAAACCATAAGCTTAGAGCTAGTCTCATCGTTAAAACTTCCGTGAAATAAATTCTAGTCATTTAAAAAAACCATCATCATGAATTAGAAATACATATAAATATATTTCGTCACTACTCGTGAGTCATCAGTGCATTTACTTAGTTAGTTAAACTATTCTTTTGCAGGTTACTAGCAGTTTAATCAAATTTATTAATAGCTGTATGAGTTTTTAGCTAGAAATTATAATTTATTTTGCTATCCACTTTAACACGGTACTTAGAGAAAACAACTGACTTTCATTTAATCTCTCTACACCGAAATTAACTAGTGAAATATAATAGGCGATCATCACTTAAATCACTCAATCACTACTAGATATATACTTACCTCGCACAGCCTACTAAGACTATTCTCTAACGAAACTGAGATTCTAATTAAATAAAGTGATTTCTAGAACGAAGCTAGAATGAGTCTAGAGAAACTGCGGAGTTTTGAATGAATGAAGCCTAAAACTGCTCTGGTATAAATATCTCTCTGATGAAAGGAAAATGGTTACGTCTATAACCCCGAGACAGACTCAAATTCCAGATGTTTACACCTAGGGAAAATCTACATATTCCTTAAACTCGTTCTGCGCATCAAACAAATTACTCGCCCTCATGCCGAACCAGATTCACTCTGTTGCGCACGGACTCATTTGAGAACCGACGTAACGTAAAAGACTAGACCCCGTGCGAAGATTTCCTCGACTTACAGGATCACACGAATACTGCTTGCAGACTATGGCCATAAAACTTAATACACGCGAACTCGTCTTAGATCTAAGATTCCCTGATGTTAGCACCTACGTTTAGTTCTACGTTCCAATTATGTGAAACACGCGAAATCAAAGATCCAGATAACATAGCATCTACATATATTATCGCCTCCTCTCGCCATCTGCAGAGTTGGTCGAAAAAGAATTAATAGCGAGATTCTTTGATATGGCGTTTCGCATGTTGTAACTTAACTTACAACGCACGAATTCAGGCAGAGGTGGTAGACACATTTTCTCCCCTTTCCATCACCGACTGATCTCATTACGGCGATTCTTATGATCGCTGCCGAGATAATTACAGGTGAGCGGGACCAGGTCTGCTCGTTAGCCTACATCAAAGAGAAAGCAATTAAATGCTACCCGCCATAAACTGCTTGCTAAATTATAAGAACGACAGAGGTTGAGTGTAGGAGGGCTCGATTCCTACAGGAGTGGGGGACGAAGACGAAAATAAAGACAAAGAGAAAGATGTATGAAATCGATAACATAGCCTCTGTCACAAGGGCAAACATTTTGATTTTTATATACGAGGGACGGTCCAAAAGTAATGCCTCGTAATTTTTAATTTCATTCAATAGGCAAGAAAACAGATAAAATTCACATTGAAATGTAGCCCCAAGTCTGAACTTCAAAAATGTATTTCTCAATATAGTCTCCGTTATTTGTTACAGTTTTTGTCCATCTTCGCACAAGGGCATGTATCCCCGCACGGTAAAAATTTGTGTCCTTTTTCCTAAACCACTGGCGTACGGCGCGTTTAAGGGTCTGGTTGTCCTCAAAGTGATGTCCGCGAAGATCTTCTTTCAGTGGTCCAAACAGATGGAAGTCAGAAGGTGCAAGATCGGGACTGTAAGGGGGATGTGGTAATAATGTCCAGCCAAATTCTGCAATCGCATCAATGGTGTGTTTAGCGGTGTGTGGCGTGGCATTATCGTGCAACAGTAGTGCAGTTCTCTGATCTTTTAATGGGTAAAGTTGCCGAAGACGACCTCTAAGCTTCTTCAAAGTTTCAATGTAACGGTCTGCATTCACCGTGTTTCCCTGTTCCAAGAAGTCGAGAAGAATCACACCCTTCTCATCCCAAAACACGGAGGCCATAGCTTTCCCTACAGATGGTGAACTTTTGAACTTCTTTCTTGTCGGCGATGTTGTGTGATGCCATTCCATTGACTGCCTCTTGGATTCTGGTTCAAAAATATTAACCCAAGTCTCATCACATGTCACAATATTCGATAAAAAAAACTCTTCTCCTTCAGTTTCGTAACGGTACAGGAGGTTGATGGCTATGGTTTTTCTTCAGCATTGAGGAATTCTATGACATAACGTTGTTTTAACCGAACGTCTTTGGCAGCCATTTTTAAACTGTTACAGTGGTGCCACCTGTTACTGAAACAGGTTGGTTATGCTATACAGTGCAGAAGAGTGTTTGAGGAATCCTGCTAAATTTACAAATTGCACACTGATGCAGTATTTACATACATAAAAAATAGGAGGCATTACTTTTTGACTGGTAATGTAAACTATTTTTTGACGGAGCATGTCACATATTAAATCCAGATGAGTAAGGTGTGAGTGACTCGATACACAGAGGAAGAGACTTTTTTGAGAGAAAGGCGGAGAAGCAAGGAAGAGTGAGAGTAGGTTAAGAGACGATGTAGTAAATACAAGATGGGTTTTGGTAAAAGGGAAAAATGTTCTCTTTAGAGAATTATATTTTTACAGGTAGGGAGATAATGTAACCATTAGGTCGGTTAAGAGGGAAAATTTGGTCAGAAGTATTTTTAATGAGATTAATTTTTATGATGGAGATTAGCTGACTTTTAAATTATAGTCGAAGGGGAATAATCGATAGAACGAGAAGAGAGGGTCAAGCGTAGTGCTTTCATTCCTTGGTAGAGGACTGTGGTGTTTTGATGTCTGAGTTTTTCAAGGTGAGCGAGGGGAACAATTCACGTGGTTTGAAATAAGCGGTGAGTTGTTTGTCAGACAAAGTGTTCTAGAATGTTCGAAAATATTTGTCGTTGTGAATCGTCCTAAGATGGTTTTGCCATGTCTGCAGAATGGGAGAAGATCGGCTACCACGACAAGCATGGGAAACAAAGAGCCAGGGATCCAGACCCCAGGACGACCCAGAGTCCGCTAGGAGGACAACATTAGTGTCGCATAGAGATTTATGATCAATAAATTTTCTATATTCTTTTCTTTTTCTACCCGTGTCCTCTACTTTATTATCGCTCTTTTATCCTTTTCCTGTTTTTCGCATTCGTTCGTTTGCGACTAATATTATTTTCCCATTCTGACTTTCGCCTGTTTCTTTTCTCATTTAGAAACGCATTCTATTACATAGATGTCAGTCCCTGGACGAGACGAAATACTGTGAAATCCGTCTCGATAGACATGGGATGGCAGACATATCGTCTAACATTTTCATCTGACAGGGCGCTCTACGGTTAAGTTTCTCGGCATGAGGTGTGGAAACTGCCATCTGCATCGCTCAGGACTGAGAATAGTTAGACGGAGGTGTCGAAGACGCGTATTGACAGGTTATGGCAGGCGTCTGAATAGATGGGAAGTGTTAAGAGGAGAGGGGGAGATGGGGGTATTTGCGAAATAACGTGGGATGCTTTGTCTGTTTCATATATCTACCTGGTAGCTGAAATTTGACTTCATTCCCCAGTCCTCCAAAATCTGCAGTAGACAGATCACTCATGCTAGAAAATATCTTGTATATTGCAAAGTTCTGAGTTTCTTGGCAACATTTTGCCGAGTTCTAGACTACCATTATATTGAAGGATTCTAGTTTGTGGTATTAATGTGTAGTTCTATGTGAAGGTATATATATATATATATATATATATATATATATATATATATATATATATATATATATATATATATATATATATATATATATATATATATATATATATATATATATATATATATATATATATATATACAAGGGGGTTGACATAAGTCTTGGGCCTGACCACGAAGGACATGTCACAGAGAGCTGAAATTTTGTATAGTGTTTATTCCTTTTCAATATAGCCACTGTCTGAATGGACACACTTCTACCATCTCTGCTTGACCTTGAAAAGACCTTGGGAGTAGAACACCCTATTTTTCAAACTAAACCAGTCATCACATGCCAGTATAACCTCTTCAACGCTGTCAAAATGATTTCCTGTTAGCTGTTTTTTAAGATTTGGGAATAGAAAAAAATCTGATGGAGCCAAATCTGGAGAATATGGTGGGTGAGGAAGAGTTTCAATATTGATTTGCTCTTGTTGCATTTTCATCGTTGCACGCTGAGGCTGGTCTACCAGATCTTGGCAGATCAGCAACATTTGAGTGGCCGCACTTAAACTGTTGACACCAGTTTGTTACCGAAGTATATGATGGACAAGACTCACGAAACACTGGTTCCATCTCCCTGTGTATTTCTGTAGGTGTTTTTCCCTGAAACATAAGAAATTTCATCACAGCTCTGGCCTCCTTCTTTTCCATTGGTTTGTCAAATCTTTGGAGCAGCAGATCCGGTCAATAGGGTACATTGCGCCGTCCACTGTAGCGGGAAAACCCATTGAAAAAACAAACGTGTACTTCACACATTCAGTGCAAATATGATGAACTTAAAATGTGCCAAGTTTCATCTTCCTCCTGTGACTCCTTCATGGTCAGGCCCAAGACTTATGTCAATCTCCTTATATATATATATAGTAGAATTAAACAAACAATAAACAAGACTTAAGGGTCTTTTATATTTGGACATGCGCCCTAATATAACCGACTAGGTTGAACGGGACGCGCCTCGCCAAAACGAGGCAAAAGTTTTACATTAAAAAAATATAGTAGAATTGAGTGTTTTAGTGATAAATCGCTTATTTCATTTTACTAATTAGATTTCTGTGCAGAAGAAATTAATTTATAAGTCTGTTATATTCTCAAGTTGACGTGTTTCAGTGGAAAGCAGAATAGATTATAATTTCTAGCTTAAACTCATGCAGCTATAAATAAATTTAATTTAACTGCTAAATACTCAGTCGAGAATATTTTTAAAACTAACTTAAAACTGCACTGATTCATCATTGAGTGTTGACGAAATACGTAGGTATTTCTAATTCATGATGATTGATTTTATGAATATAACTTATTTAACGGGAATTTTAACCGATAAAACAAGCTCTACGCTTGCAGTTTATAATGTAAGTTATAACCGAGGGATAGTATGTATAAGTATTTTATATGTTTGTTTTCTTTATTCAGTGAAAACTGGGGTAACCCAACTTCGCCAGCGTTTTGTACGGAAAAATATCTGTGAAGAACAAAAACATTTATTTTTCTTAAAGACTTGGGTGTATAAAGTAAAACCTGTCTAGATTGCATTGGCATCCACAACGACAGAGTACCCATTACATAAACTTTTTTTAAAGATTTAATGAAGTAACGGGCCCATCGAGCCTGATTTAATTCTTCCAGAGAAAAACCTCAAGTACATTTCAGCCCTTGTGGCAAGCAAAATATAAATATCAACTCCGACGGAGTTTTGACTAGTTAATAATAATAAATTCTTTAAGCACCAAACACGGCGCATAAGGCAGAAACCAGTGCTCTCCAGGTTGTTTGTTGTGACGCCACTCCTCTTAGCTCTTGCACATTATTTAGGCCCAACGTTCTTCCTTCTCTTATTATTGTTCTTCTGAGTGTTTCTTTTGGTCTTCCTTTTTTCCTCTTACCCTCAGGAACCCAAGTGAGCGCCTGTAGTGGTATTCTGTTGTTTTGCATTCGTAGGACATGACCGATATATGACCATCGTCTTTTCCTTATATAGTCGGAGACATATTTCTGCCTAGAGTCTTCTCTTATTTGTCGATTAGTCTTGAATTCTTTCCAACTGATGTTCATGAGTTTTCTAAGACATTTGTTCTCGAATGTATTCAGCTTGTTCTCCAATGATTTTGTTATTTTCCAACTCTCACAGCCGTATGTTAACACTGAGATAACATTTGAATTAAACAGACGAAGCTTGGTATGTATATTCAATGATCGTAATTTCCAAATGTTAGATAACCTATTGAAGGCGCTAGCCGCCAAAGCAATTCTAGTATGGATTTCTCTTCTTGTGTCACCATCCTGAGTCATTTTACTGCCTAAATAATTGAAACTTTCAACTTTTGACTAGTTGGGGTGTGACCAAATCAAGTCCTATACTGAGAGAAGGCACCGACCTGACTTTCCTCATTTCTAGAAACCTAAGCTATTGACACTGTTATGACAGTAAGGACTGTTACGTCGGATTAGCACTAAGGTGCTGCCACTTAATTATAGTTAGGGTAAGAATACTTAGCAAGGTTTAAACACTAAGTATTTGAGCGTGTCTAGTTAGTGTAATAACACTGGTCACAAATCCTACGAGTAATTTAATTAAAGTGTTTAGAAATGACGTCATCGAACTTAGGGTAGAATTGCCCAGTAGTTAGGACGGAAGCGATGGTTTGAGAAAAAAGGGTGAGGTGAGTTGTTCTTGAGCACGGGATGAGCGAGGGCTGTTTTGTTGTTACCATCGTGTAAGGCTGGTTTGTTGTGTTATATTTCATGGAAAGACTGGTTAGTCATTGAACATGTACTTATGAATATCAAAGTGTTAGACAGTTTAAAAGTATTCATTCATCAGTCTTATTTTCCTGAGCGTCAGTAGCCAGTGACCATTGTTTACATCAGGTAATCAAGCATAGAGTGCTACCATATGTACGACAATCTTACAGCCTGCATCAATAAAAACAGTTCGAGTCTCATAAGAACACCTGGGTTATATTACAATTCATATCTGTAATTACCAACTCTGGCAGTCGCCAGTAACACTACAGAAGAATATTTAAGAAAATACTGCCACCATATTCACCTGTCACATAACTTTTATTTCATCCTTTTCTCACCCTCCCCCGGTCACATCTAACTTGATTTGGCGCCGTGACCAAGCCCGGTCACATCTAACTTGATTTGGTGCCCGTGACCAGCTCGTAACTGTTTTTTATGATGGATTCACCCATTCAACAGCTAGAGCATCAAGTATTTTTGTTGCAAAAGAAAAACCAACGGCTTCAACAACAATTGTCACAGCAACAAACAGCTGCTGGAAGGGCACACTGGAACAGTCTCAATAAAAGACACTGGCGCATTGCAGTGAGAAACGTTATCAATATAATAAAACAAGGAAAGATAATTTAAATAAATAATGTTACGAGTGACCAACAAAGATGTATGATAACGACAGAAGATGGACTAAGAGCATATATAAAGCCAGTAACACAGTGGAGAAAAACCTTTAACAGACGTTATCATTCCTGTTCCACCGCTGAGGGTCATATCCCTCCACCTGAGCTGTACTCACGTTTCCACTCCCGTGACGCTCGTTTGTCTGAGTTACCCTCCGTTACTCCAGGCCTCTTTCATGCTTCGCCTCAGCATGATATTATTGTACCTCCTATTACTGCCGCAACTCCTGTCCATACCTCCCTTCCTCCCTCTGTTCACCTCTCTTCTGACCCCGATTTTCCTCCCTCTGTTCATCTCTCTTCTGACCCCGCTTTTCCTCCCTCTGTTAACCTCTCTTCTGACCCCGATTTTCTTCCCTCTGTTCACCTCTCTTCTGACCCCGCTCTTCCTCCTCCTGGTTATTTTCCTCCGCCTCCCTCCGACCTTGATACAGAACCCCCGATTATTCTTCTTCTAAAATTGAATCTGATGTTCCTCCTCCCCCAGCTTGTTTTCTATCTAAACGTCGTCATCCAACCTTAATTAACGATTATGTTCCCCTTCCTAAGCACCTTCACCAGCGGACCGCCCATGTGCGTACCCGTTTTCGTCACTCCCGTGGTTCTATTCATTTTCCTCACCGTAGTCCTTCTCCTCCGCCTCCCCCTCCCCCTGTCATACCTCCGTCCCGTAGATTGCGTATTCCCCTCAGTTATCGTTTTACCAGACCGCAGCTTCCACCCCGACCCTCCCATTGTGTTCCATCCACTCACGTAGTCCATGTCATTGTTCCTACCTCCCAACCTACACGGCACGATCCTCGCCTGTCATCGCAAGACATTGTAAGATTGGAAGCAATGAACATTCTCGCAAAAGTGTTTACGAATTGAACTTTACTTACCTCCAGATGCCGACTCCTGTCATGGGGACATATCCTGCCCTGATGTCATTTTCTAGCATGATGTCCACCATGTTTCTCGTGTCTTGCGAAGCAGTTCGCCTACACAATACCCCTCCTGTTGAATTGCTTGATCCTGATGCTACTATGAAGACCAATCGTTACGCATCCCTGAACATCTCGGTTACAGCCTTTACGCACATTTCCAGTTCAGATAGGAAAGTCCAATAATCGCTATTTATGGAGAGATGTTATATTTTTGTCCGCGAGAAAGACATTGTCGACTATGCCAGTACACGGACAGTTCCCTCACGACATCCTTTTGACCACTGCTGATGGAGATCCACCAACTCAGACGATCTCGGCAGCACTGATATATTGTAGTTGATGTATTTCACTCTCACACGCGTTAGCGTCATTATGTCACATTATTTTGTGTCTGATCTCATTTTTTTGGTGGACCATCTTTTGTGCCCCTATGAGTTTTTTTTTTGGTTTTTTTTTTTGGGCCATGTTTTATTTAATGTAAGATTTTGCCCAGATTTTTTTTCGGTGTTTAAATTGTTCTGTTGTACCAAATAAAAGTGTTTAACTAATGTTCATCTTCACCCGCCACTAATGCTGGCATCATTCACGATTCATTATAATGACAATTCCATATTGCATTATGATTGGTTGAATTTTCGGTTATTGTTACACCGACACTCATACATGTGATTTAACTATTTTGCCCATTTATCCATGGTATACCATTGTCAGTTGATTACTATGTTTCCATTCTATTCATTGTTTCCGGTAATTGTTACACCGGCAAAGTCATATTTTTTATTATGAGACTTACCCATTTTGCCCATACTTTGCCACCAAGTTTGTGGTTTTATTTCCAATTGTTCCATTCATTTTTTTTCATCACCCACTTCAGTGAAGTGTAAGGTGACAGCCATTTTGGGCATCCACTATATTTTATGTGCACCCGCCATATTTTTTTTTGCCAATTTTTTTTTTCCTTGCGACGTTAACTCGCTTGTCATGTTATTTTATGTTTTATGATTCGCACAAGTGTGAGAGATATTGATGACTATCAACCCCTAAAGCGTTTTGTTAGTTCGTTGATGATTGTTCAGTTACTGTTCTATTTTGCCCATAAATATTTTTTTTGCCACTTATTAGTACTATTTGTAGCTACCATAACCTCCATAGTTTTTTTCCATGAGTCCCTCGTTTATGTTATGTCCATCAGTCCCTACCCCTTGAAATGTTAATGGTGTTATTTCATCCATTATTCCCATCTATTGTTTATTGTAGTCCTTCCGACATGATTTATGGTGGGATACATGAATCCCAAAATTTTTTTTTAGAGTTAGTAAATTTTTTTCTAGGGAATAAAGTGTCTCCCTGCGGGATACACTTTAGTGGCCCCGAGCGTATGTGACAGTAAGGACTGTTACGTCGGATTAGCACTAAGGTGCTGCCACTTAATTATAATTAGGGTAAGAATATTTAGCAAGGTTTAAACACTAAGTATTTGAGCGTGTCTAGTTAGTGTAATAACACTGGTCACAAATCCTACGAGTAATTTAATTAAAGTGTTTAGAAATGACGTCATCGAACTTAGGGTAGAATTGCCCAGTAGTTAGGACGGAAGCGATGTGTTAAGGTCAAAGGGGAATGATACGTACTATACTGATTATACAGTGTGAATTCAGGGTTGTCGCACTTGTTAGCTGGTTTAATTGTGAGTTGTTTAAACATTTATATGTTAGAAAACAGAGTGTACAGAAAGCGTGTGAGCGCTGGTCATGTAGTTATTCTGTACTGGTTTCGGCCGGCTGTGAATAGCTCACGGGGAGTCCGTGAACAGCCGAGTCCGGTGTCTGTTTGTGCGGGAGATGTGTCATCCCGTGGCAGTCTAAGTTGGGCGGTTGACTGGAGTCAGCCCTGTATCTTGTGTGTGTTCCCAAGGGTAGTGTAAGGGAACGATATTTGGCCATTTTTCGAGGTGTACTAGTACTTGCCTATTTAGGTGTGTTTATCTGCAGATAAGATGTGATAAATCTGCAGATAAGATGTGATAAGGGAAGAATAAGGTGTACTTTATGTTAAGGACATGTTCTGAGGCCTTGGTGTATACAGGCCGATGTTTTGGGATCATATTTACCTCCCTGATAGATTTCTATTGTGCAGGAACGGCGCTAGGAGATAGTTAGGCCATTGTTCCTTATGAAGGGAGAGTTATCGAAGAGATTATAAGGCCAGGAGTTGTGTAGGCCAGATTACTTATAGACTACAGAGCGGACAGTCTTTTGAGTATATATAGATTTAAGCCTGGGTGGCGTTTTGTAACTGCAGTGTCAGCAGTCGTTCTGGTGGAACATTAGAACTGCTAGGATATATAGATTCAAGCCTGTATGGCGTTTTGTTAACTGCAGGGGTATGCAGTCGTTGAGGGAGTCCTATAGATGTACGCCTGTGTGGCGGGTTTTGTAACTGCAGTGTCAGCAGTCGTTCTGGTGAATTTACTGATGTAACATTAGAACTGCGATGTAAACAGGGTTTACATCATACTGAACAGCTGTAACATTCTGCGCAATTGATTATTATTGATTTGTGTGTATCCTGTTGTACCTGTGTAGTGTATCGTATCGGATTGATGTTGCTGTGTGAATAAATCATGTGCTGTCAATTGGAAATGAACACTAGTCTGATTCGTTGATCTATGCTTGACAGTACGGGGTGAGTGACTGTGCTCTTCATACCACTCACTACAGACTTTATACACAGGGACAATACAGAGCTAACCTATTTATCATCTGCTCTGTGTGGGCGCATGTACTACAATCAGTCTAATCACTGCAACAGAGATATACTCTTATCTACCATACATTAAAACACCAAGATTTCGACTTTATCACGATGGTTTGAGAAAAGGGGGTGAGGTGAGTTGTTCTTGAGCACGGGTTGAGCGAGGGCTGTTTTGTTGTTACCATCGTGTAAGGCTGGTTTGTTGTGTTATATTTCATGGAAAGACTGGTTAGTATATTACACAAGAACATGTACTTATGAACCCGATTGAAATTATCAAAGTGTGTAGACAGTAAATAAAAGTATTCATTCATATTTTACACCAGCCTGATCTTATTTTCCTGAGCGTCAGTAGCCAGTGACCATTGTTTACATCAGGTAATCAAGCATAGAGGGCTACCATATGTACGACAATTTTACAACCTGCATCAATAAAAACAGTACGAGTCTCCTAAGAACACCTGGGTTATATTACAATTCGTATCTGTAATTACCAACTCTGGCAGTCGCCAGTAACACTACAGAAGAATATTTAAGAAAATACTGCCACCATATTCACCTGTCACAGAACTTTTATTTCATCCTTTTCTCACCCTCCCCCGGTCACATCTAACTTGATTTGGCGCCGTGACCAAGGCCGGTCACATCTAAGTAAGTATAACCAAGAAAACGTTCCCTGAAGGAGTGAATCCAACCTGTCTTTTTGGAACTGGGGTTCTCTTGGCCAAGACTACCATCGGAGAGTCTGTATGTGCATGTCCTAAATATTGTGTTTCCAGAAGCTGCTACCAAAGCTGTAAGTACGAATGAAAGCACGTGATCACGGCTGACTGAATAGAGTGAATGCAGGACTGAGTGATTCCTTTTATTGTTGTATTTTGGCACCCATTTTGCTGTCTTAAATTTCTTTATGCAAGTTTGTTTTGTTGCTAACAATATTTTTCCTTAGGATAGATCAGAGTATCTAAGTCTGTTCATACCTTTAAAGGGAAATCTTAGACTAAATCATATGTATCCGTGACTCTTTGGGGCTATCACTTTTCTTCTAACAGGACTGTGGGCTATACATCGAGGGAAAAGATCATACCAACGGGTCTATCATTCTTGTAGCAGTTCATTGACTTTATGACTATTTGTATATGTTTGATGTAATTTTATATGTTGTGATGGAAGTTTATTTTGATAATTAAACTTCACAGTTAAACTTAATCAGTGTGGCGGTCAGTTCGTTCCCAATTATCTATATTTTCATTGTCATAGGTTCACGTGTTGTGCGTCCATTGTCGTCATTTATGTGTGTGGGTATGTGAGGACATATATATTAATATATATTATATTAGAATTATCTGACTAATCTAACCCTGTTGTAGATGATAGGCTGACTGGGAGAAGCTTCTCGAGTGTCAGAGACAGAATCTACTATATTTCCTCCACCTCACTCGTGAAATCTTTTTTTCTGTTTTATCACCTCCCACTGAGCTATCACTTATTTCCATGTCTATTCAGAAGGGACCAAACTAAGTCTTAATCACCTATCACAAATCTACGACAATTAGACAATCTTTGAAGGACTGAGGACTAGAATGGAACCAGGCCAGGAGGAAGACAGCCGATAGGATAGTCTGGCGCTCTCTCTTCCAAACCTCTACACCTCACGGTAGAAGGAGAACGACTACGTAAGTAAGTAAGTGAATCGTCGTTTTAGATTACCTCAGTGTGCTCCGAGATGTGATAGCATTAGCATTAGTTTGCTCCCAGATGTGATAGAGTTGGCATCTAGAAGTGGTAGCGAGAAGAAGTCCCATCGGGCCGATAAAGCTAATGTATATTGGTTGATTTCTGCGGTGGCAGAAAATGACTATCGCCCAGACGTCTATCTCGATTTTTGCCACGTTTGTGTATGACAGTTTTATTTATTCTGAGAACGAGAGATCAGTGTTTCCAGTGAGAAAAATGTGTGTATTTCGAGATACCGGGTATGTTGAGTTTTGCCAAACTGTCGATGAACGTTTAGATACATGAGAAGAACAGTAAACAGCCGATAGTCTTGAGAGTAGAAGATAGACTTGGTAAATTTACACCCCTGGCGGTGAGGCCAGTTTCATTAAAATACACCAATCAAAAACATAAGAATATGTCAGAACATAAGAGAGAAGAGTGTTTGCATATGAAGAGATAGATGAATGATCCAATTGTGATAACAGTGGTTCTCAAAGTGTGGTCCCCAATAGCCACTAGCAACAGCTATGAAAATTGAAACAGGGACAGAGATAGAGTGACATTGAAATATTACCTACTGAATTTTGTTGTACAAATCTGCCAACTTCATGTGAAGGTTGGGAATATTATTTTACATTTACGATGGCTTATGTAAATAAAGTTCTGATATGAAGTCAGCTGTCGTCGTAAATCATTCATCAACTGTTTGTTCTGAGTAACGTTGTCGTCTGAGAGAAAGAATTTTCTTACTATACAAAAAACAGCCTACTGCTAGGGCAGAGATATGAACCTAAATGATCAACCCAATAGAAGTAGGGTATAATAGACAAGCCTGTCTGTCAACGGCCACAGTACGAAATCGAAAATTGTTTTCTCGTAAATGCTGGATACATTTGTAGCGTAACCGTTAGATACATTTTTTAAAATCACAACTGCTTGTACTATTTTTTTTTCTTCATCATAACTGCTAGATAATCTGGTATCTGTTTTTTTTCATATTACTTTGAGTGAGAGATTTTCTAAAGTACATTTTTGAACTAGTTTATCATTTTAAACCTAGCTGTTTTGAAGAGATAATTACATATGCTAGTCAAATTATATTTTTTGGGAGGTCACAGCCAACCTTTTCCTTCGCGAACCACTCCTGCATATCATGGCAGTCGCCGCAAAAATTAGAGCTAGTTTAATGGACGCAGGACGGGAATTTGGCTTAAGTGAAAAGGAGCGATGAAGTTTGTAAGCGATGAGACCGATAAACTCCATGCAAGAGAGAGAGAGAGAGAGAGAGAGCTACAGAAACTTGCAATGGAGAGGGAGAAGGCCGACACAGAAGCAACGGAGCAGAACGCTGGTCAGTAGCAGAGGAGCAGAAAGCCGCGGCAAAAGCTGCGGAGCGGAATGAGATCGCTGACAGGAAACACACACTTACAATTAAGCAACTGGAAATCCAGGGACAGACCCATCAGATAGAGCTGGTAAAAAGTGCAGCGACTTCCAAGTTCGTCGCCTCACTCAGACGGTGTGCCTGTTTCGCAACCCATGCCAGCTAGCACCATGAACTTTCTCAGAGAGGAACGATACCATAGACGCCTATTTGGAACACTTCGAGTACTTTGCAACAGGGTTTGGGCTGAAAGAACTGAAGCGGAACTTCAAACTTTCTCAGGGCCTAAGAGGAGCTGCCTACGAGGTCTTTAACAAACGACCAGCGAGAGGAGCAAGATGGACTATGAGTAATTGAAAAAAGCTCTCTTAGTGAGGTATGAACTTCATTCAGAGGCTAACCGAAAAAAAGGTTAGAATCTCTAAGAAAGAGTCAGGAGAGTTATTATGTCAGTTTGCCGTAAGTATCGAACATTACCTGTTGAAGTGGTGTACACTGGAAAACTTCACCGAGAATTAGGACGTGTTGAAAGAGCTAATTGTGATATAACAATTGAAGGAGCCCATGTCGAGGGAAATGTGTAGATTTCTTAATGAAAACAACGCTGGCCGGTTGAAAACTATTATTACACTTGCAGAGCGGTTCCATTTTGCCCTTTTGGAATCCCAAGGAGTCAGAAAGAAGTGTTCAGAGCATGCGCCGAAACAACCAGCAAATTACATCCAGACCAACAAAGCAAAGGACCACACACCTCGCATAAAGAGCACAATAAACAGAGTAACTACAATGAAAACTACTAGAAAAATGCTGCGCAACACCAAAGACCGGGCGATAAGTGGGGCAGGTACTGTCGCTTGAATAATCACAACACTAATGAGTTCAAGCGCCGACATCCCCCTCTACATATAAACAATTATGGAGGGGAAACCCAAAGCATGTAAACAGGAAATGAATAAATAAATAATACACAAAGGTATGTTTCAGGCAATCGTGAAAAATAAATACCTGTGCATCGCCACAGTACACGAACTCCATAGCACCAGCGAAGATCCCAATGTGTGCATACGGGATCACACATTCTATAAATATTTTTGTAACATTATTGAATAATACTAAAATTTTACTAATAATGTAGTTTTACACTCTTTAATATTAATTTATTTTAAGTTCTTTTTTTTAAATGAAAAAATACACCGATATAAGGGAACCAAATAATTTTGTACAAAGAATGAACATGCATGCCATTCACAGAAAAGTTAGTGGCGCATGCACACCGTTCTTTGCGCATTCTTCTTTTGTAAGTGTTACTATTTTCGCGAGAGTATTAAAAAAACCAAAATATAAGGAAAACAATACAATTAAAGTCTAACTTTTAACCAAAATAACTTGTTGCATCCCCTAGCGTGACCGAAAAAGCTGGGATTTTATATATATGATGTACAGGGTAGACCCAAACAAATAATGGAGAAGAGAACTGAAGACAGAAAAAAAGGTATAAAGAAAATATGAAAAGAACTTTACCTGGTGATACAGGACAGGAGAACTTGGTTTAAGTTTGTTGGAGGCCTATGCTCCTTCGGCAGCTGAAGGGTAATAGTGATGATGAAGTTTTGGGCCACTATTGCAGTAGTTGTCTTCCAGGAAGCTTGCACCAAAGCACTAAATGTGTTTACGTACTAGCAGTTTGTATAGCTTTATGTTTTACATGGGGGTGTGTGCCAGCCACATGCATAGGCTTACCTTATTCAACTCTTATGACATGCTTGGTTCTTTTGGTCATCAGAGGACCTTTCTCTTCCATTACAGCCAACCTTCGATTGGAGATGGCAGCTGATGATGATGATGATGTCTTCTTCATCCACATACTTTGGGGTCACCAATTTTGTTAACGTCCTATTTATTAAAATGTTTGTTGCTGAGCCCCCATGATGACATGAAATGTCCTATCCAGTGCCGTAGTTTTATCTGAGCGTATATGAACAATTTTTGTGTTTATCAGTGTAGTGTCCCTTGTCGTTCCCTAGGGTTTCTGTTGAGACAAAGAAAGAACACGATTACTGCTTCTTTAAGCGTGTCGTATAATACAACTAATTTGAGGTTGTTCATCATGGGAAAACAAATTGTTACAGAAATCGCAACTACAAGAGCATGTGAATGCTTGTTGCAAACTTCTTGCAAGGGTACCAGCTGCAGTGAATGCTTGTTGCAAACTTCTTGCAATGGTACCAGCTGCAGTGATGGTTCCGTGTTCCATAAGGAGCGCAAAGGAACATGATGATATCTATATAGTAATATGTGTATGTTTGTTCGTTAAATGATGTATATCAACCAATTCTGACTTCCATGGTCCCGTGGTAGCGCAGTGGTTAGTGCACTGGCTTCCTAGCTCGGTGGTACATGGTTCGATCCTCAGCTGAGGTGGGATTTTTAAAAATCGCAAACGGATCCGGAACGACCCAGCTTCATAAATTGTGGGTACCAGTGCAACTTTGGGAAGCTATAGTCGGACTTCTAAAATTTCAGGATTCTAAAATTGTTTGGCCGATTCCACAACCCTGGTTGTGTTTGTTTGTTTGTTTGTTTTTTTTTTATGGGGAAGGAGCAGACGAAGAATAAAATTAATAAAAGCTGACATAAAAAAGGCACCCAGAAGAGAAAAGAAACACAACTTTTATTTTCAGGTACAGTTAACATTATCTTCTCCGATGCTTGAAAATTGTAGAATAATAAGGACATTGATTAGATGCTTCAACGAAATTTTAAAATATTGTTTAAGTTTTCCTTTTAAGTCAGTACGTGAAAATGTTAACCTTTGCAAAAGAATATAAATGTTTACAAATTGCACTTTTCATCTTCAAGGCAAATTTTTTGTGTTTTGAAGAATTCATATTGTTCCACTACTGGAAAAAAATTATATTAAAAAAAAAAAACGCAGGCAGTTACAACTAAAAAGTAGACATTCATGTTTTTTTTTTTTAACAAGCAACAACAAGTATGCTGACTAGACTAAGGCACGGAGTCGTAGAGACATTTAGCATGGCCAGCGGTCACTTGTGGCTGATAGTTTTAACGTCCTTGCGACTGGCAGCCCTTATGAAGAAGCTTTTTACATGTAAACAACATCTCCTCGCTGTCAGGAACGCAGGCCTGGGGAATATAGAGACAGTGTTACATTTAGGGTGAGAGGGGTGGCGTGAAGAGCTAAAAACGGTAAAGGAAGTTTCATAGAAGAAAGTACAGTACAGTAAAGTGATACAGACTTCTTCGTTCACCCTCAGACTTCCACATTAATGACTAATAAAAGCAGTAGTCAGTTCAAGGTTCCTGACATCTCCAAACAGTTTTTTCATGGAGAGAAGTGGGTTGTTGCCATATGCCACTCTGTTCACTGCTGTAAGTTAGGGAGGACTGGAGCGGATATTCGGCTGTCATAAGGCTGGTGCCACGGGAGCAGAGATCTGTTGGACCAATCCTGTACTTGTGAAATAGATGGTACCTCAACCTATTGTGACCAGTGCGTAAGCGGAAAATGATGACCTGGTCTCGTCCAGATAGCTGGTGATAGGCATCATCTTTTATGTGACCTGGGTGTTCTCTGTCCCATTTAGACGTGAATATGACTTTTATAGTTGTTTTAGCCATTTCATAAGTTGTTTCTATATCGTTTTGTTTCAGGGCTCCCCCTTTTTTAGCAAGTTTATCTGCCTCTTCGTTGCCTGGAATGTTGCAATGGACTGGTATCCACTGGACTGTGCACTTGTTGGAGCATTTAACCAGGCTTTCAACTGAGTTTATCAGATCTTTCCATCCTTTAGCATGGTGGCTCTTCATGACTGTTATTACTGAGAGGGCATCTGTAAAGATCACTTTCTGTTTTTCTGCATTTGCTATATACTCAATAAGAGTTTCCGCTGCATGTCTCAGACTGAAGTTATTGTGGTATTTGCCAGTCAATGAAGTGAATTCTATTCTTTAATTTAATGAGAATGTTTGTAAACATTTAATGAGGATGCCAGACTTCACTATACTCAGTCCAGCTTTATGAGGTGAGGTGACCAGTTCTCATCCGTGCTGCCTTTGCCTTTTATAACTAAAGAGCGTAGTCAGATTCCTATTTACAACTGGGCAGATTGGAACGTGACGTTGCCGGGTTTCGATCTTGGAATCTGGTAATTGTGGCGCGAAAGAAAAGCACACTAACTGCGTAGCCAATCGGACGCTGAAAAGGTAGTTCCATAGTTTAACTTAAGAACAGAGTGGTACTCATTTAAAGCTAAATAGACGTAGAGCGTGAACCCGGGCCTTGTGCAACGAGTGGAAATCGCTTTAACAGCTTAGCCAAAATAACAGATTTAAACACAATTTCTGAAGCATGAAGGCATAATCTGATGGTGGCAAGAATTTTTATAAAACAAATGTTGCTAGTCGGACAGCGTACCTGCAGCAAAAATTCGAAGACCTGTGGGGGTTCGCAGGCAGTTAGGTTGAGGGTTCCCTGTTTACATTCCCAGACTGTGCTGCAGTCTTCGTAGTTCGGGTAGTATAGAGGTCTAGGCCACGCAGGGTCACAAGGGTAGCATGGTGTATCTGAAGTTAAAAATAGATAATTGTGCTCATACAAGTAAAATGCGGCATGATGTTGAACACACCACCCCTAGTGTGCCGTATGGTCCAGAACATATGGGTTTAACACTATATTCCCAATGTGCCTCAGTGGAATGTAACGGGATTCTTTACCTCCTTTACCTATACAGGTTAAATGAAAAAAGGTTGGTTACCTGGTAACATTTTTCTTTCTGTTATTCTACTTCTTCCTCCAATTCATCTTCTTCTTCCTCTTCTTCTTCCTGTTATTCTACTTCTTCCCCCTGTTCTTATTCTTCCTACTATTCTTCTTCTTCATTTTCTTCTTTTTACTGTTCTTCTTCTTCTCCTCCGTGTTATTCATCTTCTTCTTACTGTTCTTCTTCTTCCTGTTCTTTATTTTCCTGTTCTTCTTCTCTTTATTCTTCGTTCAGTTATTCTCCTTCTTCCTCCTGTTTTTCTTCTTCCTGTTCCTTTTTTTCTTCCTCTTCTTCTTATTCTTGTTCTTCTTCTTCTTCATGTTCTTCTTCTTCCTCTTCCTGTTCTTCTTCTTCTTCGTCCTGATCTTCTTCTTTCTATTCTTCTTCTTCCTATTCTTCTTCTTCTTCTTTCAGATCTTCTTCTTCTTCTTCCTGTTTTTCTTCGTTCAGTTCTTCTTCTTCCTGCCCTTTTTCTTCTTCCTGCCCTTCTTCTTCTTCCTGCTCTTCATCCTCTTCTTCTTCTTTCTGTTCTTCTTCTTCTTCCTGCTCTTCTACTTCTTCTTCTTCTTCTGCTACTGCTGCTGCTTGTTAATTTTCGCTCCTTCCTCTTTATCTGTTCGCTTATGATCATCGGTGATGCTGGCATCATTGGGAGGAGCCTGCGCTCTAGCAGTGGCTGTTTCTACTGCATCATGTTTTACATCGTCAGGTTGTTTAGCCCCAGTCCTTACTGATGGACTTCAAAGTCAGACAGGATGGCAAAATGGACAAATACGCCAATCGCGACTATCCTCCCTGTCAACTAGGCACGACAAAAATAGTGCTTCGTGGACATGGGTCATTAGCTGGCAGGGTGGATAGTCGCGATTCGCGCTCGTAGCTAAGCGGTTTTATCGTTCGGAAGGTGCTGGGTTCGAGTCTCCGGTAAGCCTATCACTTCTGTTGTTTATCTGTTGACTAGTTTTCTACTTCTTTATTTCTCACATGTGCCTGAAACATACCTTTATGTGGATTATTTATTTCTTAGCAACCTTAACAGATTATTTGATTATATGGGGGATGGGGGGGGGGGGGGGACGACGACATACATAATGAACCAGCTCCACAGTTGACTCCAGACATCCAATTGGCAGAAGATGGGTTCTAATCAAATTGAAAAAGCTAAGCAAATAAGAACTGACTTAAAAAAAACAAGTCACAATGAGACATTGAACCGTTCTGACCTGGCTGACATTCTAGCAAGTACCATCAAATCCGAGGTAAAAATCTCTACTTACATTGTATAGGTCTACAAATCACGTTGCTAGCACATGCAAATTTGGCTGCATCTCTAACAGAAATATTTGCACTGCGTATGGTCTACGACTTACCCCAGCATTACTTACTCTGTGTATGGACTATGGCCAGCACCATCAATACTTATTCTGTGTATGGACTACGGCCAGCACCATCAATACTTACTCAGTGTATGGACTACGGCCAGCACCAGCATTACTTACTCTGTGTATGGACTACGGCCAGCACCAGCATTACTTACTATGTGTATGGACTACGGCCAGCATCATCAATACTTACTCTGTGTATGGACTACTGCCAGCACCAGCACAACTGGAAAAAGGGATAAATATAACCAGTTATTTAAGTTTCCTTTGTATACAGCATGACTTTTTGGGGCTAGTTATAACTGTAAGGATATCTGACCTAGTATTTGTTGTTAGGTATAACTGTAAGGATATCTGATAGTTTTTGTTGTTAGGTATAGCTGTAACGTCATCAGGTTGTTTTTGTTTTCTTTTGGTGTGTCTGGGGTATAATTTTGAAACCGTGTAGTTCTCGGAGGTCTCTGAAAAGGCAAAGAAAGAGTAAGACCGCCCCTTCCTACTTAAGCATGTCGTACGAGGCGACTAATATGAGGTTATGCATGGGACTGGCAATTTCCTCATCTATAGCAAACTGTTGTTAAAACTACCTCTGGAGGAGCACATAAATGTAATGGTAGTTCCATGCTCCATAGGGAGTGAAAAGAAAGAGAAGGAGACTAACTGGGAAAATACAGAAATATAACCAATTATATATATATATATATATATATATATATATATATATATATATATATATATATATATATATATATATATATAAGCAATAACCCGTCAATCTTGACGGGTTTTTAATTATAGTGTGCTGTTTCAGTCCCGGATGAGCAGATAGAAGTACATTCTTATAGTGTTTTTGGTTTCTTTTCATTATACAGTGTAATCAAACTGTTCATGAACACCGTCATTTGAAAGCGTTTCTTTGTTGATTGTAACTATTTTCGGGAGAGTATATATAATGGAAACAATACAATTTTTCAATACGGTTGCATTCCTCAGCTGTGACCAACGTACACACGGCGAGAATTATGTTATTTTAGATTCAATTTAGAAGTTCTTTGATGACAACATTTCGTGTGAAAGTGCGTGGATTGCTTTCAAAGAGTGTTCCCTGATAATAAGTGGTTTTAACAAAAACTTTCAAGTTTTCATGATTTGTACATCGGGTGTGGGCTCATGCACACCAATTTTTATGCATTTTTTCTTTGTCGAGCGCTACTAATTTCGTGAAAGAATAAAAAAAAAATAAAAAAATATATGCAAGTGTACCCTGTTTGAGCGCATATGTTCGCAAATGTATATGAATGTGTCTATTTGTGTGCGCTTCAGAGCGCTAATGACTATCAGTCTTATCATTTCTTTCTCGTTACTTTCATCTTTTGGGTTCATCTTTTTCCGTAACATAACAAGGCTGCAACTTGCTCGCCGCAGATTTGTATCTGGTCCGTTATTATTTACTTTATCTCTTAATGTCGTTTTTGCCCCCTCTTGCTAACTTCTGCGTATTCTAGTGCCGTACGGTCTGATGTAGTCCACCGTGTCTTTACACAGGTTTCGGTTACTTCTTCTTCTTCTTTGATCTTAGCCGCCGACCGTCAAAGCAGTCAGTGGCCATCACGCCTAGTGGCGTCTTGTAGGGCAACAACAAACTGATTCCACTTTGCTCGGTCGGTGGCCATCCTTCGTACAGTGCCCCAACTCTGGTTCATTCTTTGCATCTCAGCCTCCACAGTCCTCCGCCAAGTTGTTTTTGGTCGGCCTCTCTTTCGTTTTCCTTCAGGGGTCCAAAGCATAGCTGTTCTTGTGATGGCATCGGGGTCTTTTCTGAGGACATGGCCAACCCAGCTCCAGCGTCTGCCAGCTATGATGGTGTGCATGTCCTCTTGCTTGTTCCGAGTAAGCAGATCTTGGTTGATGATGGTATTCGGCCAAAAGATTCGGTGAATTTTTCTTAGGCATGTTGTGTGAAAAGAAGACAATTTCGACATTTCCTTCTCTGTAACTCTTCAGCATTCCGCACCATAGAGAAGCACAGAAAGCACACAGCTCTGATATAATCTTAATTTTGTGCTTGTGTTGTATTGAGAGGACTTCCAGATGTTGTTTAGGCTAAAAAAAAGCTGTTCTTGCCTTATTCATTCTGATGTTGATGTCTTTGCCTGCCCCGCCGTCTGGTGTTCGGTTACTAGTGTTGCTTAATATTTCTGTTGTTGATTTTTTTCCCACGTCATGTTTTATTATCTCACTTTCTTATCTCTTTCTCCACCTCAATTTTCTTTCTGCTTGCAACCTCATTATGTAATATAAGTTGTTACGGAAACTCCCAGTACAAGAGCACCAGGTCGTTAATGCAGGTTTCGTGCAAACGGGAGTTAGAGCTCTGGCCTCTCGCGGCAAATGACCTCCACTCACTCCAACTGATTCCTTGTTATTCTTTCCATTTTCATTCCTTGCGCCGTCTAGCGGCTGAAATGAAAAACATTTTTTAAAATCGGGTAACTGTCCAAACTCGGAAAGTTTACCTATCGTTTGGTGCAAACCAAACATTTGTAAGTTTGCAATTACCAAAACTATACTCCTTCAAAATACCACACCGATATTCTTTTTGAAACACCCTGTATAATCATGTAATTCATTATGTGACTACCACATAAAAAAGCAGCATATATGTTGTGACCTAAATGTGACATTATCTCCCTTGTAAGTAATTACACTTGATGAACTGATTTTTATGCCCCTTTATATTCACTTAAACTACTTTGATTTAACATAAAGATTTAAAATATGACAACTTTGTACATTGGTTTATCGAGACAAGGGCGTAGTTATTATGAATTTAATCGCATTAACTGTTTTGTCATACTGTGTTTAGTGGATGCTAGGAAGAAGAATATGCTGAGATTAGCTATTCTGAAGTGGGCAAATGCGATTACTTCGCGTAAAACGCACTAAAGTTTCCTTAATCTCAGGGCGATACTAGAATTGTTCAAGTCTTAATGTCTACATTTGACTGACGACAGATGTGTGATTAATGCAAAGGACGAAGATCATTTGGTGTAATACTTTTTAAAATGTGTGATTATCTCATCTTTTTTACAACTCAGATTCCTGTATTATCAACCCTATTTATGTTATATCGACTAAAGTGGATGTCCACTTTCAGTACGAAAAGAAAGAGACTTAAGTTAGCAAACTTAGCATACGAACGCTTGGAACAGTTTAGTTCAGCGTTAGATCTATATCGCTGTACTGATTTACACTTTGTTACGTGCTTAAAATTGTTACTATCGTGCGAAGCCTTTGTCCACCCACTACTCACGATGTCGCCAGATGTCGGTTTCACAGCTTTCTGCGTCACGTTTGTACCGACAGTTACATGTTTGTACATGTAGGATTACAGTAACTACGTGTACAAACATGTAGCGTCTCTTCTGCGCACAAAATATGTGTGTACTACGTGTAAATGCTGTTTTACGTAAACAAACATGAAACTTGTTGTTCTACGTGTACAAATATGTAACTGTTGTTCTACGTGTACAAATATGTAACTGTTGTTCTACGCATACAAACATATAACTTTCGTTCCACGAGCACAAACATATAACTTTCGTTCTATGCGCATAAACATATAACTTTCGTTCCACGCGCACAAACATATAACTTTCGTTCCACGCATACAAACATATAACTTTCATTCTATGCGCACAAACCTGTAATTTTTGTTTTACGTGAACTAATGTGTGCTACTTAATGGAGCAGAGGCCTTCAACAAAATCATGCTCAGACTTCCTGTCTCTTGCCATAACTTCAAGGTCTTTCCATGTTTTTTAAAATCCTTTTCACGCCTTTCTTCGTGTCCCTTCTCCGTGTGTTTAGTGCGCCTCCTTCTAACTCTCATACCCTGAGTACTCAGGAACAACCAATTACGTTGAATGCAGACGAAGCTGAATTGCGTTCGTTTCAAACAAGTCCATCTGAAAACGACTTTGTTTATTCTTCTCAGAGATAACATTATTGTTAATTTACAATATTTCTAAATAGTAAATACAGTGTTTTAACAAGAATTCAGCACATTTTAACGAGAATCGGGCCTCTTTACTTGGAGCAGTTACGGGTCGAGCGTGGTGTGTCGAAGATCTTAGTTCATTTACCCTTCAGACGCTGCTCACGTGTGTTTTAGTCAGGATAACGCTTCGGTTGGGAAAACTTTATTGTTAACAAGCAAAGAGAAAAACTTTTAGGGACATACTTGTATCCTTTACTTACTCACTGGGATGCAAAAGAATTATCTCTACTCTTGCGTGAATTCCAGGGTTAGATAACCAAGAGTCTGAAGAGTATCCATGTGATGCACCCTGAAAACTAGCAACCTTCGAAATTCCTGGCCAACGCTTCAGTGATCGGATTAGCCACAGCAGAGTGGCCCCCACATCACGATTCCCCCCCCCCCCCCTTTTCCCCGTGGTGAATAGGTAATAGACGCCAAAACAGCCTAACGGAACAGGTCAGACAGCTCAGACTGAGGTGAGAGATCTGAAACAACAACTGCAAAAGGAGAGAGAAAACCGTCAGCCACACAAAAACAGAGCCTCAGCTGCCAGATGTGAGGAAATCCCTGATAGCTCGGAAAGCGCGAAACAATTCATAAACGACATGAAAATAATACACCAAGACATGAAAAGAATTCAGCAGCAGGTAGAAGATGTCAGGAAGCCGATAGATCTGAAAGAGGGTAACGAAGAACTACTCAAAAGAACAGAGGCAGAAAGAATGGCCATTGAAGAAATTACAACTAACAACACACGAGAAACTAAAACGAACGACCAATCAGACGAAGAAGTAATCGAGGAAACGCTAGAAAAGCTAGTCCAATCAATAATAGAAAAAGCGCTATATCAGATACAGGAGAAAAGGAAGACACAAGAAACAGAAACGAAGAGGGCAAAAACACACAAAACCACACAAGCCAGATAGTGAGGCAGGATATGAAATACTCTATGGAACACGCCACGGCAACACGAACAGACAAACAACGAAGAGAAAGTCAGCTAGTGGTCCTTTTTAGGACCAGTCCTTTTCAGGACTCACAACTGGCCAGCATCGAAGAACCTAACGCACACTATACCCCAATTATAACCTCTTTAGTTGAACAGGGTATAACAGCAATATAGTCGACGAAAGAACGAACGAACGAACCCCGTGGTGAAACATATTGAGAACCCAGTATTGCACACTAAGCATGTGGAAGTCACTTGAGACCCAGACTTGATTCCGGCTGTTACTTGAGTGTCTGCATGCATGAGGTTCTCACAATGAATATATGGCAGGTGTGAGAAGCTGAGTGTTGGCTCTGTGCAGGACATGACGATTCCTCGTGAGAGCCCAAAAACAGAGCCCAGTATTTTAGCCCTGCATATTTGGAAAGCTTCCATGAATGGGGAGGATTTCACATTATGCCTGTGACGTACGTCTAAGTATGACAAATGAATTTCCCTGACTCGATGGATGATAACAGAATATTGGCCTCTCATAACTTTAGAAACCCTGATCATCTGTTGTAACTTTTACCGGCATGCAGCATTTCCACGAGAACCTTACACGCTGGATCATTAATATGTAGCCTGCTATCTTATGTGAACGTTTGAGATCGCATGGCCTTTGATGGGAGGTTAAATCCCGCCCACAACCATTTCTGAGAACGATTTATAGCAATCTTTTCCTTAACGCCGGCCCAAAAGAGGACGGGCCACAGACTCACTCCTGTTTCTAGAGCAATAAACAGCAGATCATTTTCTTACCTGGCTGTCACCCCGCCTGGTGGGAGTTGCCAAAGCTCTCAGAACAGCGGTACCATCAAAGACAGACAGATCTCAGAATTCAATCGCAGCGGCACACGATCTAAAGAATCAGGGGACTTGCAGCTCACAGAGTTAGCTTCTCGGGAAATTTTCGCACTCTTATGCGAGCAGCCTGAGACGGAAGAAAATCGGTAGACCGGGGAAAACGAAGGAATCGCAGCGGTTAACACATCGGCGAGGTACCTCGGTTTTTGCTCAACTTCAAGAAAGGTGCGAAAATCTAACACGCCCTATTCAAGTTACATTCGAGAAGTATAAATATAGAACTCCGAGAAACTGCATTTTATCGTTCGCTCTGACAGAATCCTAGTTGCACTAGCATAGTCGGATTCCTGCTGGATTTCATCTACCTTCGTGACTATTGGAGTGTATTCTTTCTGTGCAGACGGTAATTTATACATTAGCTTCGAGTGATCAGTGGTCGAGTTATTTCAATTGATTTCAATGGATTGTGGTGTAAATTTAACCTTATTAAATAAACCCATTTTCTAAGTTCTAGTGCAAACTAATGTTACAGCTAAAAGTATTTCCTAATACAATTGACGCGTAAATTTATTTTGCAGACGTTAAAGATAATTATAACTTTAATACAGTTTAGTTCTGTATAGATAGATGTGCTTTTAATTGTTTTAACTCACGGGAAGTTTTCCTGATTTGTTAATTGACGACGCTAATAAGTAAATAGGCTAACTGTAATTTATCGCGTCAGATTATAATATGATTTGTAATGCATTTCTTGTTTTGATTATCTTTCATTCAGACGAACGATCATTCAACCTGCATCCCAGCAATTATTAATTATATACAGAGTTCTGCCAAACTCAATTCGATAACTCCAGTAACATATGAACTTTTTAAAGCTAAACTTGTGGCGACCTGTAATGGGCCCCGCTCCTCTGAACGTAACTGAGAAAAAAGCCATTCAAGAAACACTTTAAAAATACTAGTTCATATAGAGTCCTTAAAGAAAACTGGAAGCAGAACATATTTTATTCACTGCCCCTATTTGTGAAGAAAAAGCATCGATCTACCTGAACACTGTCTGTCACGTATATTCAGTGGATTTTACCCTCCCTTCCCCCCCCCCCCCGAAGAAGAACTTACCTCAGTGTTTTTCTTAACTTGTCACATTACGGAAAAAGGAAGTTATCTCCACCAGCTGTGCCAATTTTAGGAACCACACCATACCTCACGCCTAGCCAAGTGCCTGTGACATTCTTTAGGAACTTTATCTAATAAATAAACAGTACCGTTAAACTTCAACGTCCAGCGATTTCGGGACACTTTGTTAACTTCAACAACTCGCAAATCTGGGGCTGTACACGGAAGAAAATACTTTTACCTAAGCCAAGGTTTAGTGCTGTTTTTTATGTATTTCCTATGAAGTGCCAGAATTCACCTTTCGGTAAGTCTGCGTGTGTGTTTGTGGGGATGGCCAGCCCTAGTGTGTTTTTTGAATGAAAGGAGATTTATCTTTTCTTTACTCTTTTAATTAGTTCGACCTTGTACTAAGGTGCATTATATTCCTTGTACGGGATCTCTCCTAGCGGGATCGGGTAACTGTGTTCCTTCCCCCTCCCGTAAAATTTGTTGATTTAAAGGGAGACAATTGAGAACCCTAGCTTTTCCTCTACACCCCCGCTCCTTTTTCTGTAACCCCTTGCCTCAGAGTAATAAATTTACCAGTGGGTTAAATTGCCTATCTCTGAACACCCCCGCCCCTTCTTGTCTTTGGGACCGGGTCTTGTCTGTTAGTAAATATAAACGGGAAACGGTGGATGGGATATTTCTCCTCAAAAAAAAAACCCCTCTTCCCCAGTTATATTTGTATTCTGTAACCTTTGATTTTTGACTGTAAATGTACAATTATGTGTGAGTCCTTTATGATAATAAAGGTATTAATCATTAATTGTGTTGGTTGTCGGTTGGCCTAAAACTCCAAACATTTCCATCTGTGTAGGCTGTATTCATGTACGTTGAGCGACAGAATCACCAAATCGGTGAGTGCGCCTGAGCGACTGGAACTGACAAACAATTGTTTGTGCAGAAGAGAGATAGGAGTAGTCTGTGAGAAAACAGATATTGTCGTAATAAGAGACTGTCCTTGCTCCTTCCCAGCGCTTGTGAATCTACTACCTCATTCTCCCAAATCCTTATTCTCACAGAGCCTTCAATATCACTTTACACTCTAAAGGGACCAATATTCATCAGCACCCTCTCAGATAAAAATTACGACAATGCCACACCAGTCCATCCCTCGAGTTTGAAACGAGATGTGAGAATAATTTTAATGTATGCCAAGCCAGCATAGAATACCCGGAAAAGAAACTGGAGCTCTGTTAAAGTCAAAGGGAAGTAAACCTGAGAATGCTTATTGGACAAGTTAGATTTTGGGTTGTGGCGCTTGTATGCTTGTTCAAACAATTATATGATAGAACAGTCAGAAAGCGTGGGGAACGCTATTCATCTCAAGTATTGAGATGAATTTATTCTGAACAGTTTTGAGCTATGTGTGAATAGCTCGCGGCTAGTCCGCATGTATTTTGACTGAGCTGTGTTGAACAGCGGAGTCTCGTGACTGTTTGAGCGGGAGATGTGTGATCCCGGGCAGTCTGTTTTGGGCGTTTGACCGAGGTGGTCAGCCCTGATGGTTTTTTCTGAGTGTGTCCCTGCTCAGTGGATTGAGAAGATGTCGACTAGTGTTTTTTTGCTGTGTGTTTTGGGATATTTATTAACTGCAGTGTAGAGATTTATAGGCCATTATTTCCTGTGAGATGATAGTTAGTAATGATACTTTGTGAGGCCATATTTTGCTGATGAAGAGATAGCGCTGATGATGATACTTTGTAGGCCATATTTTGCTGTTGAAGAGATAGCGCTGATGATGATACTTTGTGAGGCCATATTTTGCTGTTGAAGAGATAGCGCTGATGATGATACTTTGTGAGGCCATATTTTGCTGTTGAAGAGATAGCGCTGATGATGATACTTTGTAAGCCATATTTTGCTGTTGAAGAGATAGCGCTGATGATGATACTTTGTGAGGCCATATTTTGCTGTTGAAGAGATAGCGCTGATGATGATACTTTGTAGGCCATATTTTGCTGTTGAAGAGATAGCGCTGATGATGATACTTTGTAGGCCATATTTTGCTGTTGAAGAGATAGCGCTGATGATGATACTTTGTGAGGCCATATGTCACAGAGAGTTATGATCATTAAATTCTCTATATACTCTTCTTTTCTTCACCCGTGTCCTCTATTTTATTATCAATTTTTATCCTTTTTGTAATTTTTCGCATTCGTTCGTTTGCGACTTAAACATTACTATTTTCCCATTCAAACTTTCGCCGAGTGTCTGTTCTCATTTAGAAACGCACTAGTGATGTTATTACGTAGATGCCGACTCGGGAGGTTATTGCGTAGTGGACGAAACTGAATATTCGCTTTCGCCAGACCTATAACATTTTGTCTGCATTTTCACCTGCCACAACGAGTTGCATCGGCTGAGCGCTCAGGTGAGGTGCGATAACCGACATCTCCTCGGTTCAGTTTGAGACATTTGTCTGGAAATCCCAGCTGACAAGGCACTCACTGTTGGCCCTGGTCAGCGTGAGGTGTGAAAACGCACGAGTGTCAGTTCATGGTAGTCTTCTAGTTTATGTAAGGTGTTTAAGAATGAGAAGGGGAGATTATTTCGTTTTGCGAAATAAGTTGGGACCCCTTTGTCTGGTAATAGATATAACCAGAATGTTAAACTTTATTTTCATCGAGTCCTCAATATTGGCAGTAGACAGGTTGCTCGTGAATAGAATAAGCTGTATAGCGAAGTTTCTCAGTTTGTTTCGACAATTTGTCGAACTTCTAGACTTCAATAAATATATCAGCGTATGATTCTAAAGTTGTGCGACCACCTGTAGTTCTATGTTGAGTGAATACTGGGGTAACCCAAATTTTGCCGGCGTTTAGTACAGAGACATACCTGTGAGAAACATAAACATTTTATATCTTTAACCACGTGGCGAGAATAATTACAGAAATCTAAAACATTAACTTTCCGACATTGTTGACAAAGTGTGTGGTGAACCTAGATTATCTGTTGAGAGAAGTTGTCCACCGGTCATCTCCCTAATTAAGGGAAACCTCGTGTTCTGACACTGTGTGCCCGTTTAAGCCTAATTCTTACCTCGTGAGTCAAGTGACACTAACTTTAGTCTGAAATAACTATCGCATGAAGCAGACGCTCCCCGGATCCATTTTGATGAAACCAACAAACAAATCTGCAGAGCTGGGATCCGCTTCATTAAAACGACAGAAACAGATAAAAAGTGTGTGAGTGTCCCGAAGTTTGCGCCAGACGGCGAACACCAGCACGAGTTTAGGTAAGGTTGTGTGAGTCAGGGCCCTGATGAAAGAACCGAGTGAAAGTAGACTGAAGGATGTTCTTTGTTGAGTCACCCACGTTGTAACTTCCTTTATGCAAGTTATTGCTAACAATATTTTCCCTTAGAATAAAGCAGAGTATCAAGTCTGTCCATACCTTACAAGGGGGAAACCATAGACTCAATCATATGTATCTGTAACTCTTTGGGGTTATCACTTTCTTCTAACGGGACTGTGAGCTATATATATATATACAAACGGGTCTATCACTATTGTAGCATTCCTTGATTTTTATGACTATGTGTACATGCTTTTGATGTATTTTATATGTTGTGATGTAAGTTTACTATGATAATTAAACTATACCTACATTTATTTCAGTGTGGTGGTCAGTTCGTTCCCATAATATCTATATAATCCTTGTATAGTTTTCCCACGTCTGTGTGTCTAACTGTCGTCACTTGTATGTGCGGGCACGTGAGTGGATAGAGATATATTAATATAAACATAATTTTTTTTATAGACTGTCTGACTCCTCTGGATCTGTTGTAGAAGATAGGCGGAAAGAGAGAGAGAGAGAGATTCTCGATTTCCGGGACAGCCTCTATAAATTTCTACCATCTCACTCGTGGAAATCTATTTCCATTTACTACCTCTCACTGTGAATATCACTTATTCTAATATATTCAGAAGGGACCCACCCAAGTCTTAATTTTCCTATAAAAAATCTACGACACCATATTTTGCTGTTGAAGAGATAGCGCTGATGATGATACTTTGTAGGCCATATTTTGCTGTTGAAGAGATAGCGCTGATGATGATACTTTGTGAGGCCATATTTTGCTGTTGAAGAGATAGCGCTGATGATGATACTTTGTAGGCCATATTTTGCTGTTGAAGAGATAGCGCTGATGATGATACTTTGTGAGGCCGTATTTTGCTGTTGAAGAGATAGCGCTGATGATGATACGTTGTAGGCCATATTTTGCTGTTGAAGAGATAGCGCTGATGATGATACTTTGTGAGGCCATATTTTGCTAATGAAGAGATAGCGCTGATGATGATTTTTTGTGAGGCCATATTTTTCTGTTGAAGAGTAGCGATGATGATGATACATTATGAGGCCATATTTTGCTTTTGTAGAGATAGCGCTGATGATGATACTTTGTGAGGCCATATTTTTATGTTGAGGAGATAGCGCTGATAATGATAATTGATATTGGAGTTATGATGATTCGTGCTTTTCTTTGTACTGTGTATTGGATGTCAACGTGATTGTGTTGTGACATAATAAATCATTATTAAATGTCACCAGTCGTTTCACGTTCAATGAGTCCTGTGTACGTACCTGGGGTGTGAACGACTTTACCTACAAACACGCACTCAACATTCCAGACGTGACAGTAGTAACACATATTTATAAATAGCCCTGTGTGGGCGTGGCCTAAATACTCGTGAACCCAAGAACCTTCGTCTTGACCAGTGATGGCCGGCCTCTATGCCTACGGGCAGTAACATATTGATAATTAGCCTGTGTGGCGTATAAATATCAAGAACGTACTTCTACAGCCTATATCTGCCATCCCTAACTTTATCAGTTGGTGGTATCAAGTCAAGTTGGATCTAATTCCTACTACTGAAAGTGTTGCTGAGAAAACATGCGGTAACATATCTGATGGCCAGTATGACTTATTAATACCAGTCTGAAATAGTTACTTAACATATCTGGTGGACCAGTCATCTAGTTGGAACTAATATCCACGACATTCGCATGATAAGATGTGCAGCGAGTCCAGTTCTACTTCTCCCGTGGAAATTTTCAAGTAGGCCAGTATAAAAGTTCATGTTGCGGTATTTCCAGCCCTTCTACCGCCTTTCAACGAAATTGATAGACTGTGTACAAGCTCAAGTAGATGTGCAGTGTTTCCAGCCCTTTTGCACGTTTACCACAAGTCAAGAGTTGCAGTATTTGCTGTGTTCCAGTTTCTGTCATCTTGTGCATTGTTGAGCACATACTGTACTGAAGCAAGGACCTGAAGGGAAAAGTGTCAAGTTCCAGTACCTTTCTGCGGTGGACTGCTTTTAGCTTCGAACTTTGGGATATCCAGTGTGTTGGCGGAAAGGACGGGATTGTATTCTATTAACAAGATAAGTGGTTTTTTGTTGTGTAAATTGTGCCACTTTATGAATGTCAGCAAGTCTTCCTATGCTATGCATTGCTTATCCTATTGATAACTGTTGTTCTTGTGGTCTATGTCTATATTGACATATTATTAGGATTTTATGCATAAGTAATTTAGGGCTACTGACTGTCGCATAGAGATTTATGATCAATAAATGTTCTATATTCTTTTCTTTTCTACCCGTGTCCTCTACTTTATTATCGCTCTGTTATCCTTTTCATGTTTTTCGCATTCGTTCGTTTGCGACAAAATTTACTTTCCCATTCTGACGTTTACCTGTTTCTTTTCTCTTACTGAGTACGCATTGTATTACATCAGATATCAGTAGCTGCAAGTAGACGGAATGTGTGATAATTCGTTTCGCCAGACATAGATGTAGACAATTGTCTACATTTTCATCTGACACAGGCATTTCTTCAGGCTAGTCGCTCGGCGATAAGTGTGATATGACACTCTCGCGGCGTTCTAAAATGAGACATATCGTCTACATTTTCACCTGACACCACGCTCCTTCGGCCAGTCGCTTGGCCTGAGGTGTGGAAAGCGCCAGACATGCATCGCTCAGAATGGCCACATGTCATGTGAGGCGTTAAGACGCGTTTTGGCAGGTTATGGCAGGGTCTGAGCTAATGTGAAGTGTTAGGAGAGGGGGAGATACCGGTGCTATTTCGGGTTTGCGAAATAGCGTGCATCCTTTGTCTGTTTAAGATATATCTACCCGAGAGAGTTTTAGAATGGTCATTCATACTCAATATTCGCAGTAAACAGATCACTCGGGCTAGGAAATATCTTGTATATTGAAAAAGTTCTGAGTTTCTTGGCAACATTTTGCCGAGTTCTAGACTACCATTACATTGAAGGATTCTAGTTTCGTGGTATTTAATCTGTAGTTCTGTGTGGAGGTAAATATTAGATACCTAGTATTGTTTGTGAGTGATTAAGGGTTAATCGCCGATTTATTTCATTAGTTTCTTTTATGCAGTAGGATTGATTTATAAGTCTATTATATTCTCTAGCTGACGTGTTTCAGTGGAAAGCAGAATAATTTATAACTTCTAGCTTAAAACTCATGCAGCTATAAAATAATTCAATTTAACTGACCAGTCGAGAATATTTAAACTAACTTATAACTGCATAGATTATCACTGAGTATTGACGAAATACTTATGTATTTCTAATTCATGATGATTGATTTTATGAATATAACTTATTTCACGGGAAGTTTTAAACGATAAGTCAAGCTCTCCGCTTGCAGTTTATAATGTAAGTTATAACCGGAGTACATAGTATGTATAGTATTTTATATGTTGTTCTTTCTTTATTCAGTGAAACTGGAGTGACCCAACTTTGCCAGCGTTGAGTACAGAGAAATATCTGTGAAGAACTTAAACATTTTTTTCTTAAAGAACTTAGGTGTATCAAGTAAAACCTGTCTAGATTGCTTTTGCATCCAGAACGACAGAGTACCCATTTCCACAAACTTTAAGACAATGTGAATAACTGCGCCTACCGAGCCAGATTAAATTCTTCCTGATAAAACATCAAGTACATGTAAGCCCTTGGGGCGAGTAAAATATTACAAGAAATTAACATTCCGACGATTTTGAAATCTTGTGGTGTGACCCAGAATTTTACCTTTGATCGAAGTTACAAACCTGCCATTTTTCCTAAGTAGTGGAAACCTCGTGATTCTGACACTGAGAGCCCGTTTAAACTTTCATACCCAAACTGATTCAAGTGACCTTAACAGTAATCTTAAAATAAACTGGTGAAGTGAATGCTCCCCGGAGCAGTGGAAGAAACCTGTATCTGCAGAGCTGGGATTCTCTTTATCCAAAGAATACAGATTGACTGTAGAGAAGTGTCCTAAAGTTTGCGCCAGACGGGGAACAACAGCACGATTGTAGGTAAGAATGTATGACAGGGATCCCTGATGACTGAATAGAGTGAATGCAGGACTGAGCGATTCCTTTATTGTGGTATTTTGGCACCCATTTTTTTTCTTGCTGTCTTAAATTTCTTTATGCAAGTTTTGTTGCTAACAAATATTTTTCCTTAGGATAGAGCAGAGTATCCAAGTCTGTTCATACCTTTAAAGGGAAGACTTAGACTAAATCATATGTATCCGTGACTCTTTGGGGGCTATCACATTTCTTCTAACAGGACTGTGGGCTATTCATCGAGGGGAAGGATCATACCAATGGGTCTATCATTCTTGTAGAAATTTCCTTGACTTTATGACTATTTGTATATGTTCGATGTAATTTTATGTGTTGTGATGGAATTTTATTCTGATATTAAAATTCATTAAACTTAATCAGTGTGTCGGGTCAGCTCGTTCCAAAATATCTATATAACCATTGTTATAGTTTTCCCACGTGTGTGCGTCTACATGTCGTCAATTGTGTGTGTGTGTGTGTACGTGAGTGGTAATATATATATTAATATATGTAGTCAATAGACTGTCTGACTCCTCTGGATCTGCTGTAGAAGATAGGCTAAAAGAGAGAAAAGATTCTCGATTTCAGAGACAGCCTCTATTGATTTCTACCATCTAACTCGTGGAAATCTATTTCTACTATCATCTCTCACTGTGGCTATCACTCATTCTAATCTATTCAGAAGGGACCAACCCAAGTCTTAATTCCCCTATCAAAAATCTACGACAAATGTGGACTCGTCTATCGCGATTTACAATTTAGAATAGGCAGACGACACGACAATATCAGCTCGTCTGTAAGATTCTGTATTCTAAAATAGAGTAAGAGTGTGATTGTCTCATCGTTTTGTGTATCTTGAAAAAAAAAACTATTCCCTTGGACTAACGATCTGTTTATGGGCGTGCTGACCACACAATTATTAATTGTTTTTCTACAGCATTTTGAGCATTATACATTTGAGTTACAGGTTGATTTTCTCGGAATATATGTTAATTATTGATTTTGTAATACTAAACGCTGGTAAAGTTTGTGATTGTCTAACAGTCACAGGGTTCTGAAGAAGTAGGTGTTTCAGCTAAGCTAAGGAGGGCGTTCAGACAATTACGTCCTGTTAATTGCCTCCCTTACCCTAACTGACTTCAGGGGTGAACTTGTAGTGGACTTAAAAACAAGGGAAGGTTTTTTCTTCTTAAATTTTTCCAAATTATTTTGTTTCCACTGTAGCAACTTATTTTTCAGTGAGTAATCTTAACTACCATTTATTTGGCGTAGTCGTCTGCATTAGGTGCTTTATTGCCGATTAATAGCAGCGATAGTTAGTTACTATAGTATAGAAGGAGGTATCCCAGGTTAAAGTATATCATCTTTTTGTTTGGTATTTTCTTGTAAGTGGTAGGAACCAGTGTATCCTTTTTCTTTTCTTTTTCTCGTCTAGTCTCAGTCACCTATTTACTATAGCAGAGAGGGCGAAGCTTAGGCAAATCCTCAGAGACGAAGCGAGAGAAGAGGGTTTGGAAGGCGAAGAAGCGAAAGCGTTTGTCAGGGACGAATTGGAAAGATATGATGCGGAGAGGAAAGCAGCTGAAGCTAAAGAGCAGAGGAAGATGGATGAGGAAATGGAAATTCGCAAGATACAGCATGACGAAAGAGAGAATGAGAGAAGCATGAGGAAAAAGAGAAGGAGAGACAGCATGAGTAAAGAGAGAAGGAGAGACAGCATGAGGAAAAAGAGAAACAGAGACAGCACGAGTTGGCGCTTAAGATTCTAGAATTCCAAGGTTTTGGTGCTGCCTCTATCTCCAGCAATGGAGAGTGTTCTTCTCATTCCTCTGTAACTGATCCTCCTAGCACACAATCTACTCATCTCACTGCTATGTCTTTTCCGCTAGAATCTTTCCCTTGTCCTAATGAGAAGATTGACACGTATCTAGAAAAATCTGAGAAAATTGCAACTCTGTACGGTTTAGAGAGGTCGCGTTGGAATATGAAGCTTTCCCAGGCGTTGAAAAGCAGTGCGTATGATGTTTACGCCAAACTGGAAAGTAGCCAAAAAGACAATTACGACTTGTTGAAGAAAGCGTTATTTGAGCGCTTTGAAATGAATGCTCGCAAATTTTTGCAACTGTTTCACAACAGCAGGAAGGAGAGCTCTGAAACTTTTCAGCAGTTCTCATCTCGTCTAAAGGGATACTTGACAAATTGCCTTGAGCTTTCACAGCTCCCCTCTACCTATGAAGGTCTTGAAGAATTTGTTATAACAGAACAGATAAAGAACACTTTGTCTGCTGATACCCGGAGATTTCTAGCTGAGCAAGGTGCAGAAAAGCTTGAAGACATCTTAGAAAAGTCTGAGCGTTATCAAAATGCGCTGCCTGAACTGCCGGTCACAAACGTAAACCTACAGAAGAGCATTTTCGAAAGAATAATCTAGACCAATCTTCTCATGCTTCTAATCAGAATAACCACAGAGAAACTGGACCTAAAAACCCCCCTCCTGAAAAATCCAAGTTCTACAAAAACAAGTACCCCAACCACAGTAAACAGTCTGATCAACCCGACCGCCCTACATGGCAGCGCAGCCAGAAAGGACAAGGTGACAAAGGGAAAACCCCTGAGCACGGGACTAATGATCAGATCGAGCACACCGAGCCGAAACGCATAAGATGCTTGCTAACAGTCTCGCAAGGCGGAATTATAGACAGTGATTCCCAAGCTGTAGAGGGAGAAAGACCCTCTACGCGAGGTACTGTTATATTGAACGGTTCTCAAAGTCTTTGTTTATTTGACACGGGGCTTTCTTATGATTGCTTTGTTGCCAGACATCTGGTTAAACCCGGTCAAGAGACAGGAGAGACCGTCCAACTTTGTGGAGTTTCTAAAAGTGAGGCACCTACAGCGCTTCCCATTGCATTGGTGGAGATCCACTCTGATTTTGTCAGAGGCGTGATCAAAGCGGCTGTTATGGTTGACCCCATCTACCCAGTCATACTTGGCGGGAGATACGTCTTTATTGGGAAACCGGAAGAGCCGATTGTGGCAGCAGTAACTACAATAGGGCAAACCAAGAAGGAACGGGAGCTTGCGCCTAATTTGTTACCTATGGAACTTAAAGAAGCGCAACAAAAGGACCCTACTTTGGCACCCTGCTTTAGGAAACTGCCCATGGCTAATGAACCCAGACAGCACGGGGACATTTTTTCTAAGGATGGCGTACTTTATCGCAGAACAGGTAAGCGTGACCAAGGTTACAACCAGTTCCTAGTACCGAAACAGTACAAAAGCGAAATCCTAGAAATGGGGCACTCTCTTCCCTTCAGCGGACATATGGGACAGAACGCCACAAACCAACGGATAACCACTCATTACTGGTGGCCAGGAGTAATTACTGATATTATCAGGTATGTGAAATCCTGTGCCCAGTGCCAACGTGTACCCCCCAAGCAACGGACACCCCCAGTCAACATGGGTGAAATGCCAATAGTGGGAACACCATTCGAACGGGTTGTGATCGACATTTTAGGACCCATAGAAAGGACTAAAAGAAGGAACAGGTTTATCCTGACTTTAATCGACACATGCACTTTATAGGCAGAAGCTATACCGCTAACATGCGCAGATGCCAAGCATGTCGCAGAAGCCCTAGTGCAGATTTTCACTCGGTTGGGATTCCCTCAACAAGTGTTGACGGATAACGGATCTTCATACCGAAACCTGTTGATGGATGAGATCGTCAAGATCTTGAGGAACCAACACATCTACATAAAGCCATATACTACGGCCGGAAATGGGCTCGTGGAACGTGTTAACGGAAACCTCAACATGATGTTAAGTAAACTGGCACAAGTGAAACCTGAAGATTGGGATCTTTGCATTCCTGCAGCTTTATTTAGCTACAGAGAATCTCCTCATACTTCTACAGGATTTCCGCCAGCAACGCTTTTATTCGGCAGACCTATTAAAGGGCCGCTTGAAGCCTTACTTTGGTCGCTGACAGACCAGAAGGCTGATGAGACAGTTGTCTCAGCAATAAATATGTATCGGTTTTAAAGGAAAGGTTGAAACTAGGATGGGACCTAGCAACGACTAACTTTAAGCGAGCACACACAAAGCACGCTAACCGATACAGGAAAGTCGCGAAAGAAAGAGAACTGGAAGCAGGAGAGAAAGTTTTGGTGTTACTCCCTACCGGGAACAACCAACTGAGGATCGGATGGCAAGGGCAGTTTACCGTCCTGAAAAAGATTTCTAAGGCTAACTACCAGATCTCTATTAAAGGAAAGGAGAAGGTTTTCCATTTAAATCTGTTAAAGAGATACTTGGAAAGACCGGAGCCAACCTCCGACCATCTCCTGACGATCGCCAAAACTGACGAAGATGACGATAGTGGCAGGGAAATTCCACTGCACACACACGAAATCTTTCAAAAATGTCAGAAGCGGCGACGCTCTTTCAAGCGCGCATGGGAGACATTCCAGAGAAAGGAAACTTTAGGGAGTAGACTTGAGTAGGAATTGGAGAGAGATGGAGGGGGGAGATGAGAGGGAAGAGGACAGACACCCTGAAGCTACGGATATAGGAAATTTATTTCCATAACGAAGACATGGAGTGCTTCCATATCTTAAAAAGGGGGGGGGGCGGCGTTCTGTCGCATAGAGATTTATGATTAATAAATGTTCTATATTCTTTTCTTTTCTACCCGTTTTCTCTACTTTATTATCGCTCTGTTATCCTTTTCATGTTTTTCGCATTCGTTCGTTTGCGACAAAATTTACTTTCCCATTCTGACGTTTACCTGTTTCTTTTCTCTTACTGAGTACGCATTGTATTACATCAGATGTCAGTAGCTGCAAGTAGACGGAATGTGTGATAATTCGTTTCGCCAGACATAGATGTAGACAATTGTCTACATTTTCATCTGACACTGGCATTTCTTCAGGCTAGTCGCTCGGCGATAAGTGTAATATGACACTCTCGCGGCGTTCTAAAATGAGACATATCGTCTACATTTTCACCTGACACCACGCTCCTTCGGCCAGTCGCTTGGCCTGAGGTGTGGAAAGCGCCAGACATGCATCGCTCAGAACAGCCACATGTCGTGTGAGACGTTAAGACGCGTTTTGGCAGGTTATGGCAGGGTCTGAGCTAATGTGAAGTGTTAGGAGAGGGGGAAATACCGGTGCTATTTCGGGTTTGCGAAATAGCGTGCATCCTTTGTCTGTTTAAGATATATCTACCCGAGAGAGTTTTAGAATGGTCATTTATACTCAATATTCGCAGTAGACAGATCACTCGGGCTAGGAAATATCTTGTATATTGAAAAAGTTCTGAGTTTCTTGGCAACATTTTGCCGAGTTCTAGACTACCATTATATTGAAGGATTCTCTCCACACCTAAGCCTACCTTGCCGTTGGTTGGAGAGCTTGAGTGCCTCAATGATCCCGGGAGCTATGCCGGCGGGAGTTTTACTCCTGGCAGGGTCACCCAAGCCGGACAGGTTCTTGGTGAGGGGCCAGACAAAAGGGCTGTGGAGTTGGTGGAACCCTAAAGGTGTAGATGCAGAACCCACCGGCGAGTGGTACAAGTTCTGGTCTGCACCAATCCACCCCCACTTCATGGGTTAAATGCTTTATTGCCTCATTCTTCACTGTTTGTCTCCTATCCAATAATCCCCATGGATGACGAAGAGATGCAGGCCAGCGGACATTGCACCTTTGTCCCTCTGTGACAGCCTCCTAGGTGGCGGGGAACGCCAGATATACCATCACTGCAGAAGGGTTGGCAAAGCTGACTGAAGAATGATGAATTAGCTGACCCAGATGTATATGCTATTTTTCTGGCAGGACGTGACGATCCTGGGATACTGATACACTGGACTGCCTCCCTTCGGGGATACTGAAAAATGCATCCATCCCCCCCCCCCCCTGAAATCATGAACATGCCTCTAAGACAACAGACTCTATACGAGCTCGGGTGTCGCCTCGGTTATCAAGGCCCGCGCTGCCCTTCGGTACCTGGGGAGGGTAGTGAAAAGTATACTACCAGTAATAATAATATATATAACACAGACTCACTACGCATCCTGCAACTCAACATATCAGGAATCCGAAACAAAATACTTGAACTAACCAAGCTTCTACTGGACCTAAAAATCCATGTTGCAGTTATCCAAGAAGCAATGCTACCAAAAGACACCTTCTTCCATATCGCAGGCTATACAGTGTACCAGTGCAAGTGTATAAAATGTCAAGGATTAGTGACACTTATCCGGAATGATACACAGGCTGAGGTTTCCGCTCTTGAAACCAATGACGAAACAGATCTACAGGAAGTGATAGTCTGGAGTGGTGGAAAGCCATTGAAAATCATTAACATTTACAACCCGCCAAAAACACACCTTGCTCTGAAGCCTTTCCAGACCACGGATTAGAGGAGAATGATCATTGCTGGTGACATGAATGGTCATTCACCTCTGTGGGGCTACACAGACAGGAACCCAACAGGAATAGCTATAGAAGAACTCACTAACACTACCACACTCATCCTACTGCAGAATGCTCACACCCCACCAACATTGCTCCACCGCGCCAGTGGAACAAAAAGCAGACCAGATCTCACCCTAGTAACAGCGGATATCCACCCACATTGCTCAGTTAGAGTGCTCGACGACATCGGAAGTGACCACAGACCCATCCTCCTTGAGATCACAAACACCAGGGAAATAAAAAGAAATTGCTTAACATCACCCCCATGGAACTACAAAAAGGCAGACTGGCATTTCTTCAGGAGACAAGTACGACAACGATTCGAGGCCATCGACATGACGCTAGACATAGACAAGGTATATAGTAAAATCACTACAGCACTAATGCAGTCTGCTAAAGAAGCCATTCCACGAGGATGTAGGAGAAAGTTTAAACCTTACTGGAGTACAGAACTGGAGGCTGCTGTAAACGAGAGGAAAAAAGCAAGACGGCAAGCTGAGAAACACCCAACCCCCGCCAACAAAGCAAATTATAACCGCCTAACTGCAAACGTTAAACGTCTGAGCAAAAAAGCAAAAAGGGAAACATGGGTTAAGAAATGTGGAGAGTTAAACTTGCGGAAAGACGGAAAGAAAGCATGGTGCCTCATATCAAATCTCTCAGGAATTAAAAGAAAGAAAAACCCTGAACCCATCATTACAAGCACTGAACCACCACTAACAAGGGATGCACAGAAAGCAGAAGCCTTCAATAAGCACTTTGCTAACGTAAACAAAAAACAACCACGCAAGAGACTTGACAGTGCTATCAGATCACTCACCAAAATGATGGAGAAACAACCAACAGCTAGCTGTGAGGTCTTTGAAAAGAACTTCACTCTTTCAGAACTCAAGATGGCCCTAAAGAAATGCAAGAAAGGAAAAGCTGCTGGACCTGATCGGCTCACTAACGAGATGATCTCAAACCTCTCAAATTATGAACTCTCCACCATCCTCGACCTCATTAACAAGACCTGGAGAGAAGGCAAGTTACCAACAGACTGGAAAAAAGCCAATATCATCCCAGTCCTTAAGAAGGACAAACCATCCTATGAAGTAACAAGCTATCGACCGATCTCCTTGACATCAAACCTAGGCAAGATCACTGAAAGGATGATAAATGAAAGGCTATATTGGTGGCTAGAAAGCAATAAGATCTTAAACACCAATCAGTCATGTTTTAGAAGAAACAAACAGACAATGGATCAGTTGATACGATTCACCCAAGAGATAGGTGATGCCTTCCAAGAAAAAAGAAATGTGCTTGCAACATTTATTGATCTTAGACAAGCCTATGATCGAGTCTGGAGGATAAGCCTCCTCTTCAAAATGCGAAGAATGGGAATATCAGGGCGAATGTACAACTGGTTAAAAGGTTTCTTCCACAACAGAACAATCCAAACAACATTCAGTGGAACAACATCAAAACAAAGAACCCTGGAGGAAGGACTGCCTCAGGGATCGGCACTAAGTTGTACACTGTTTCTTATATTTATAAATGACCTCCCAGATGTCATCACCTGCCAAAAAGCACTATTTGCTGATGACCTAGTCATCTGGACAAAAGGAAAATACCTCCAAACCATCACCAAAAATATGAACAAAAACCTGACAACCATCTCTGCATACTGCCAGTTCTGGAAACTTGAAATCAATGTAGAGAAAACTGTGTATGGCCTGTTCAGTCTAAACAAGAGAATTAATGAGAACAACATCGAGGTCTGGATGAATGGAGAGAAATTAGCATATGAAGAATGCCCGAGATATCTTGGAGTCGAGCTCGACCGTAGACTTACCATGAGACCCCACTTAGACAAGCTGATTGAGAAAGCATCCACAAGACTCAGGCTCATTAAGCACCTTTCTTCCTGTGGGTGGGGAGCAGACCAGCACTCATTACGCCAACTCTATACTGGATATGTGCGCCCAGTAAGTGACTACTCGCTCCCCCTCCAAACTAGTGCAAGTAAAAGCCTCTTACAAAAGCTAGACAAAGTCCAAAATCACGCTCTACGGTTTATAAGTGGTGCCATGAAGACAACGCCGACAGATGCATGCGAAATCAACACCAATATTGAACCCTTAAACCTAAGAAGAGAACGTTCAGCAGTGGAAACATACGAAAGGTATCTGAGAATGGACACAAAGGAGGAGAATAGGAAAATGATAGAGCAGTGGCACCAAAACACAGAATACAAAAGACATCTTTTCTTAAAAATGCAAAAGAAGCTAGCATCAAACACCACCTACCAGCAGTTAGAAAGCCGATGGTAACTGTCAATAATGAACCACCTTGTTGGCAGGCAACTACTCCCATAGTAAGAACTGAACTCTCTGACCCCTCAGCAGACAAGAACACTCTAGGACCACTACTGAAAACCATCGCTTTAGAAACTATAGATTCATATCCACAAGACATCATCCATGTCTACACAGATGGATCTGCATTTAAAGCTACCATCAATGCTGGATATGGCGCAGTGATAAAATACCCCAACCAGCACCCAGAAGACCACCCTTGCATCTTTGGCCCTTGCGGAGAAATTTGTTCCAGCTATGATGCAGAAATAACAGCACTAGAAAAAGCATTGTGCCGGATAATCTCAGACTTTGAAAGTGGCATCACTCCACCTGAGGATATTGTTATATTCTCAGACTCAAAATCAGCACTCCAAGCCCTAGAAAGCAAAATGTCCCCTTATATTAATAACATCTGTAGATTTATTGACCAACTGTTCACTTCCTATTGCGTCGAAGTTACACTCCAGTGGATCCCAGGGCATGTCGGAGTCCCAGGAAATGAAAAAGCCGACAAACTATCCAAAAGAGGAGCAGCACTGCCCCAGTTCCCATCAAGTACCACACTGCAAACCTGCCAACAGATCCTGAGAAACAATTATAGGGAAGAATGGCTAAACCAATGGGCTTCCTCCCAGACAGGGCGGCCATTCTTCAAACATCAAGCTAAACTAAACCCTCAAGATCCAGTTAAACAACTGAAAAGAAGAGATCAGAGTCTAATTTTCCAGCTGAGAACAGGCTATGCCCCTGTCAATAAACATTTAAATAGAATAGACCCACTACGTGAACCAAACTGTAGGCACTGCCACCACCATGAGGAATCAGTTGAACACCTGCTGTTACAGTGCCCAAGACTAACTGACCTGCGACGCCAACTACTTCCATCGAACCCAACCATCCACAATACACTCTACACATCATCACAGCAACTGAGGAAGACTTGCACCTTTGTCAGAGAGGCAATGGGCTGTCAAGAGCTACCTGCTCACAGCTAAAGGGATTATATCATCATCATCATCATCATTGAAGGATTCTAGTTTCGTGGTATTTAATCTGTAGTTCTGTGTGGAGGTAAATATTAGATATCTAGTATTATTTGTGAGTGATTAAGGGTTAATCGCCGATTTATTTCATTAGTTTCTTTTATGCAGTAGGATTGATTTATAAGTCTGTTATATTCTCTGGCTGACGTGTTTCAGTGGAAAGCAGAATAATTTATAACTTCTAGCTTAAAACTCATGCAGCTATAAAATAATTCAATTTAACTGACCAGTCGAGAATATTTAAACTAACTTATAACTGCATAGATTATCACTGAGTATTGACGAAATACGTATGTATTTCTAATTCATGATGATTGATTTTATGAATATAACTTATTTCACGGGAAGTTTTAAACGATAAGTCAAGCTCTCCGCTTGCAGTTTATAATGTAAGTTATAACCGGAGTACAGTATTTTATATGTTGTTCTTTCTTTATTCAGTGAAACTAGGGGTGACCCAACTTTGCCAGCGTTGAGTACAGAGAAATATCTGTGAAGAACTTAAACATTTTTTTCTTAAAGAACTTGGGTGTATCAAGTAAAACCTGTCTAGATTGCTTTTGCATCCAGAACGACAGAGTACCCATTTCCACAAACTTTAAGACAATGTGAATAACTGCGCCTACCGAGCCAGATTAAATTCTTCCTGATAAAACATCAAGTACATGTCAGCCCTTGTGGCGAGTAAAATATTACAAGAAATTAACATTCCGACGATTTTGAAACCTTGTGGTGTGACCCAGAATTTTACCTTTGATCGAAGTTGCAAACCTGCTATTTTTCCTAAGTAGTGGAAACCTCGTGATTCTGACACTGTGAGCCCGTTTAAACTTTCTTACCCAAACTGATTCAAGTGACCTTAAAAGTAATATTAAAATAAACTGGTGAAGTGAATGCTCCCCGGAGCAGTGGAAGAAACCTGTATCTGCAGAGCTGGGATTCTCTTTATCCAAAGAATACAGATTGACTGTAGAGAAGTGTCCTAAAGTTTGCGCCAGACGGGGAACAACAGCACGATTGTAGGTAAGAATGTATGACAGGGATCCCTGATGACTGAATAGAGTGAATGCAGGACTGAGCGATTCCTTTATTGTGGTATTTTGGCACCCATTTTTTTCTTGCTGTCTTAAATTTCTTTATGCAAGTTTTGTTGCTAACAAATATTTTTCCTTAGGATAGAGCAGAGTATCCAAGTCTGTTCATACCTTTAAAGGGAAGACTTAGACTAAATCATATGTATCCGTGACTCTTTGGGGCTATCACTTTTCTTCTAACAGGACTGTGGGCTATTCATCGAGGGGAAGGATCATACCAAAGGGTCTATCATTCTTGTAGAAATTTCCTTGACTTTATGACTATTGTACATGTTCGATGTAATTTTATGTGTTGTGATGGAATTTTATTCTGATATTAAAATTCATTAAACTTAATCAGTGTGTCGGGTCAGCTCGTTCCAAAATATCTATATAACCATTGTTATAGTTTTCCCACGTGTGTGCGTCTACATGTCGTCAATTGTGTGTGTGTGTGTGTGCACGTTAGTGGTAATATATATATTAATATATGTAGTCAATAGACTGTCTGACTCCTCTAGAGCTGTTGTAGAAGATAGGCTAAAAGAGAGAAAAGATTCTCGATTTCAGAAGCAGCCTCTATTGATTTCTACCATCTCACTCGTGGAAATCTATTTCTACTATCATCTCTCACTGTGGCTATCACTCATTCTAATCTATTCAGAAGGGACCAACCCAAGTCTTAATTCCCCTATCAAAAATCTACGACACTGACATATGTTGATTTCCCTGGTATGGTATGACTTGATAAAGGTACTATAAAAAGGAATTGGTGTTGCAGTAATTAACTGAGATAATTTCAATTTTTGAACAGAAATTTGTGATACGGAATTAAGGTATAATTGCAATTTCTTGAAGAAATATTTAGTTTTGTGAGGTGGAAAGTTAATTATTATAATTATAGGTGTTTACATATATAGTTGACTCACGAAGTAAGTCACTATGGATTCTGCCATAGATCCTGATGATATGAGGCCTGTATTAGAGTATTTGTTTGGGAAAGGTAGGGATGATGATGGATTACAAGGCCCAGCACTTGAGGCAGATGTAATGGACGAGTTTTTGATCAAGGCGTCAAGTGCCCTAAAATATTTTGCTGAGGATAATTTTCAGTCTCATCCTCATTTAATGATGGCTAGAGATTTAGCGGAGTTACTACATTACCTTTGTTCGTTTGTGTACAGTTTTACCAATATTAAACATGATCATATCATGAAGAATATACACAAGATAATTTTCTACGGCATTTCTGATGGTCAGCAAAAGGAGTTAGAAGATGAGGAGCAAATAAGAAAGAACAAACGGAGTGCTCTACAGGAAAGGAAGAATTGTTTAGATAATATAGCTGAAGAGTGTAAATCACATGAGAAACTGTCTCTACTTACAAGGGATTTACATAAATCGAACTCAGAACTTACAAATATATACTGAAGCACATTAAAAACGCACCACTATTATATATACTGATGCCGAGAAGCTGGCAAAAAAAGTGTGGGAATGGATTTTCCCCGTGTTTGCCAAGAGGTAGAGAGCGAATGGCTGCTGGAATGGAAAGTGCATGATTCACCCCACGGGTTTGTGTACAGACTACATGAAAACGATGAAAGTTACACGTGCAACACGATTCCCAACAGCTATGACCCTGAAAATGTGTACACGTTGTGGCAGTATACTCGGTATAAAAAGGCCGTTGAGACAAAACACCAAGTACATGTGCTTGAAATGCCACGACTATCTGAAAACGACCGCCAACGAGCCATTGGTATGTTGGAGACCGGAATGAGCTCGCGGGCCATTGCCAGAAGGATGAATAGCCACCACAGCACTATTGTACGTCTCAATGAACGTTACGGAACCACTGGCAGTGCCCGGGATAGACTTCGGAGTGGCCAACCACGAGTTACTACCCCTGCGCAAGATCGTCATATTGTGTTGAGTTACCTAAGGAATCGTACTCTCCCGGCAAGTCAAACAGCAAGAGCAATAGTGGGTAGACATGGGCAAGTCTCTTGAATGACAGTCATACGACGACTCAGAGATACAGGCCTTACTGCAAGACGACCTTATGTTGGGCCAAACTTGACTCACAGACATCGTCAGCAGCGCCTGCAATGGGCAGAGCAACATGTCAGATGGACTAGACTGCAGTGGAATGCTGTCCTATTCACAGACGAGAGCAGATTCAACATATCCTTTGCAGATGGACGTATGCGGATTTGGCGACGGTTTGGAGAGCGCTTTGCAGATTGCTGTGTCAACCGATTTGGAGGTGGCAGTATTCACATTTGGGGATGATTCAGTTTTCACCATCGCTTGCCTCTTCACGTCTTCCGTGGAAATGTTAATGCTGTGACATATCGAGATGAGGTTCTGGATGCATTGGTTGCTCCTGCGTTCACAAAGTATCCAGACTTGCAGCTTCTCCAGCAGGATAACGCACGTGCATTTTTTTGTATTTTTGCTTTTCTCCCTTGCCTGCACAGAATGCAATTAATTTCATAACAATCAAATGTACAAATTAATGACCAGCATGGATTCATAGGAAAATGAATAAAGATTCCAAATATGTAAACTTGTAAACACTTATATTTACATTTCACACTCTGTTCCTGGATTATACAGGTGGTGCGTTTTTAATGTGCTTCAGTATACAAGCAGCATTGAATTCAGCACTGAGCAAAACCAAAGAGTTGGAAGCTCAGATAGAAGATAAGCATGTGGAAATTAATAATCTCAAGCAGGAACTTCAAGAAAAGAAAGAGATGGCTGAGAAATTGGAAGTTCAGACCAAGGAACGTGAAAAGTCCTATAATAAGACACTTGTTGGTCTATTGAATTATAATATTACTCTTGGTCACCAACTTAAACAAAAGAATGCGGTAATTCCAGAAAAAGTTGATGAGCTTAAGAATACTGTATCTTCCGAAGAGGTTGATAAGCTTACAGATAAGAATGATAGTGAGAATGAGTCACGACAAACGAGAGCAAATATAGAAATTGATGAGAAAGAGAGATTAAGAGAGTTAACAGCTGATAGAGAGAAAATGATTTAAGATTGAGCAATTGCTAACAGAGGAGAGAGGCAAAGTTATGAAATGTAATAACTTAAATAAGAAACCAAGAGAGGATATTTCACTTAAAGACGTTGAAATTGCAGAAGTAAGAAAAAGAGTAGATGGCCTACTCGGTATTGTTTTAAACAACAAGATGTGGTTTTCTGTCAATGTTGACAATGTTAGACAGAAAGTTGTTTATCAACAAGCCACTACAGCAAAAAGTCAGCCTCATACACTTTTTGCTTAAAAAAATGTCAGACATAGTGGACAAAGATTCTTTCGTGGGAAATATAATTTCACAGCAATTTATGACACCATTGCTTGTAGTACTGATTCTTGGCGTCAGACTAACAAAGATAATTCTACAGTAACAGTCAGTTCTGTAGATCCTAAGATCAACCATTTGTCTGCTGTTGGAAATTCTCATAAATTTACAGCAGAGGATAAAACTATTAGTACTTGTTCCAAGAATGAAAACCATTACGTGCGGAATAATACAGATACTTTCAGTCCTGTTACTTGTCAAACTCAGCTCAGACCGTTTGACATAATTGGTAAACATATTCCCATAGGTTAAGATAAAAACAGTTTTGATAGGAGAGATAGCCCTGAAGTTAGACAGTATCAGGGGAGTTCTTCAAGTCGTAATTTTTCTTCTCCAAGAAACTCCAAACAATTTAACAGATGTCAAAATTTTGATCCTAAGAATTTTGGAAATTATGGTAGAAACAACTACAAGAAAAGTTATCAATCTTGCAATAATTTTTCTGAGAAATGGCAAGATATATCTAATAGATTTTTTGTTCCTAGCAGAAATATTTGGCACAATAATGCTAACTTTGCTTCTAAACATAACAATGGTCGCAATAGAGAAAATAACTCCTCAAATGTTAGATCGCATACTAACTTTGCTCAACAAAAGACCAAAGTCATTATTGGTAAACAAATTAACAATAACAATAAGGTTTCAAACAATAATGCTGGTTGTGCTTTTGATGTCGAGAGAATATCTCGTTGTTTTGAATGTGCAACTTTTTTTCAGCCTACGGCAGTGACGACCTTCAGTCGCGGTCAGGTTGTCCCTAAGCCTTGTGTGGTGTCTACACGTTATAAAGGAAGGCTTGCTGAGGTTCATAGGGGGGCCAGAACTTTACACAGCCACAGTATTAGGTATTTGTAAAGTTAACTTCTACGTGTTGTCTCATTAAATCTTCACTGTTGATTAAAAAAAGAAATTTTCATTTGTATTTATTCACAGTAACGACTTTGCGATAAAGGTCAGCGCTCCTATGTTTACATTAGCTGTCAGAAATGTAGGTCCCCTTTACGCCCGTGTATCTGTTCAAGCGGAACCTGTCAGCGTGCTAACTACGAGATGGAGATGTTACCTGTTGGTGGTCATGAGATGTTTACAAAGCATCGAGAGATTGTTGATGGTCAATTTTTTTTTAAAGGACAGTACATATTGTTGTATTCTATATATAATATATTATGCTGTTGTATTGGAATATCATGTAACTTCTTTAAAACATTATGATGATTATCTTTATGCATCATTTGATTGCCATATATATATATATATATATATATATATATATATATATATATATATATATATATATATATATATATATATATATATATATATATATATATATATATATATATATATATATATATATGTGTGTGTGTGTGTGTGTGTGTGTGTATATATATTTTTTGTCTGATTTTTTGTCAGAGCATAGTACCTAGGAATTTACATAATCTGATTTTCTTGCCAGTCAGGCATACAGTATTTTCTTAGCAGATTATTTTGATAAATAATTTTTGAAAAAATTTTGCAGATATTTTTATAGGATCTTTTTCATATCTTATAGTAGCAATAGATTGTGGATTTTTAAAAAAATGATTTACATATCAGGTTGAGTAAGATATAAATTTAAAGCTAAATAACACTGTAGCTAAGCTGAACGTGATTGTCAGCCAGAATTAACTTAAAAGTTAAATTAAACTTTAATGTAGAATTAATAGAGACAGCTGATACTGTTGTTTGTTTGAAAGATATAGACAGATAGTTATATCACATACTTAAAATTCATTGTGTTGTGTTTGTATATTTGAAAGTTCGTATGCAGATGACAGTGTGTTTTTCCCATGTATCTTTTTTGTATCGTATTTTTTTTTAAAGGAAAAAACGTACATGTGTTGATTTAAGTGTTTGTTTAGAGATAGGATATTTTATGTTTCACTCATTTTGTTAAAAGCTGATTTGATTGTTAGTTTTTTAATTATAGCTTTGAATTACTTAAGAATAATAATTCTATTTTTAGATAACTTATTGTTCCGAAATATTTTTGTATGGTACTTTAAAATAAAAAAATGTATTGTTTTTGGCATTGTAATTAATTTTTTTTTGTGTGTGCCTAGCGCTTGACTATGCGCTATGATTGATATGTAGAGTGATATTAGTTCTTTGAAAAGCTTTTTTTGGATGTTATGTTGTATTTTTTTTATTATTTAGCGCTTGATTGTGCGTTGGTCGAACTTAGTTATAGCAATGCTATTACTTGTTTGTGTGATGTCTATAATTTATTTTTAGTTATGTATAACTTTTATAACTTGGGTAAATTACTTATTATGTTTTGTTGAGTTATAAACTATTTTTTGTGTGGTGTTAGTATAGATATACTTTGACATTTTGTTTTGTGCTTTTTGATCATGTTTGTATTTATTTTTGAAGTACGTTGTTTGATCTAAACAGTTATTAGTATGTATTGTTATTGACTTTCTCTGCGTTCGTGCCTTTGCTTTCAATCCGTTTTTGGTGATTATTCTTCATTTCATTCCATCTTTTCTGTTGTCTTTTCAATATGTGTTCATATCTTGTTTATACTTCCGTATCACATCTTCGTTTCACTTGATCCTTCGTGTATACTTCTTCTTCTTTCGATACTTATACTTTCATTCGTTGTATTGTTGAGTTAATTATTATATAACTTAATATAATGTAACTAGTAGAGATATTTGTATTTATTTTACATGTAAGGAATTGTTTGACTTAATTGTTATCATGTGGTATTGTTGATTGTTTCTCATTTTCCGATTTCTTACTTTCCTTTATTACAGATCAATCTTCTTTTGCTTGATCTTGTTCTTTCACTTACTATTGGTTGTTTCTTGTACCAGATGTACTTAGCTTGGTTTTGTATTAGATTAATTTTTGTTTTGCTTGGGTGATTATGTTGGATGCTTTAGTTGCTACTTGACATTTATTGTTGATATTCTTTTGTAGATATATTATTGTCCCCTAACATAAGGTAATTTTTGTAGGCGTGTGTTAGAGCTTTGCTGACCCCATATTTGTGGTGTATATAATTTTCAAAAAAATGATAGAATCATTTTTTTCCCCGGGGGTGTGGTAAACTGTTACGGTCAAAGGGAAGTAAACCTGAGAATGCTTATTGGACAAGTTAGATTTTGGTTTGTGGCGCTTGTATGCTTGATTAGCTAGGAATTGTTCAAACAAATATATGATAGAACAGTCAGAAAGCGTCGGGAACGCTATTCATCTCAAGTATTGAGATGAATTTATTCTGAACTGTTTTGAGCTATGTGTGAATAGCTCGCGGCTAGTCCGCATGTATTTTGACTGAGCTGTGTAGAACAGCGGAGTCTCGTGACTGTTTGAGTGGGAGATGTGATCCCGGGCAGTCTGTTCTGGGCGTTTGACCGAGGTGGTCAGCCCTGATTGTTTTTTCTGAGTGTGTCCCTGCGCAGTGGATTGAGAAGATGTCGACTAGTGTTTTTTCGCTGTGTGTTTTGGGATATTTATTAACTGCAGTGTAGAGATTTATAGGCCATTATTTCCTGTGAGAGGATAGTTAGTAATGATACTTTGTGAGGCCATATTTTGCTGATGAAGAGATAGCGCTGATGATGATACTTTGTAGGCCATATTTTGCTGCTGAAGAGATAGCGCTGATGATGATACTTTGTGAGGCCATATTTTGCTGTTGAAGAGATAGCGCTGATGATGATACTTTGTAAGCCATATTTTGCTGTTGAAGAGATAGCGCTGATCATGATACTTTGTGAGGCCATATTTTGCTGTTGAAGAGATAGCGCTGATGATGATACTTTGTAAGCCATATTTTGCCGTTGAAGAGATAGCGCTGATGATGATACTTTGTGAGGCCATATTTTGCTGTTGAAGAGATAGCGCTGATGATGCTACTTTGTAGGCCATATTTTGCTGTTGAAGAGATAGCGCTGATGATGATACTTTGTGAGGCCATATTTTGCTGTTTAAGAAATAGCGCTGATGATGATACTTTGTGATGCCATATTTTGCTAATGAAGAGATAGCGCTGATGATGATACTTTGTGAGGCCATATTTTTATGTTGAGGAGATAGCGATGATGATGATAATTGATATTGGAGTTATGATGATTCGTGCTTTTCTTTGTACTGTGTATTGGATGTCAACATGATTGTGTTGTGACATAATAAATCATTATTAAATGTCACCAGTCGTTTCACGTTCCATGAGTCCTGTGTACGTACCTGGGGTGTGAACGACTTTACCTACACACACGCACTCAACATTCCAGACGTGACAGTAGTAACACATATTTATAAATAGCCCTGTGTGGGTGTGGCCTAAATACTCGTGAACCCAAGAACCTTCGTCTTGACCAGTGATGGCCGGCCTCTATGCCTACGGGCAGTCACATATTGATAATTAGCCTGTGTGGCGTATAAATATCAAGAACGTACTTTTACAGCCTATATCTGCCATCCCTAACTTTATCAGTTGGTGGTATCAAGTCAAGTTGGATCTAATACCTACTACTGAAAGTGTTGCTGAGAAAACATGCGGTAACATATCTGATGGCCAGTATGACTTATTAATACGAGTCTGAAATAGTTACTTAACAAGCTCATTACTTCAATTCAACAAGTTTTGTAATGGCAGAAAAGCCACAGGAAAATCCTGGATCTACAGTGTAGATAACTCCAAGGATTCTTAAACAGATGATTAATTGGATGCGCAAGAGCGATAAAAATCAGCAGCGCTAGTTAAGCAACAACAACTTAGTACTGAAACTTTGATGAAATATGAAAAGTAGCAGTTGGCTGTGTCATTGCTAGTCAAAACATTATAGATTAAAATGTACCATTCAGTTTAAAACAAAGAATTCGCTACTTTATTGGTCTCGTGGAAAACCGAGTAGTTTGAAGAAACGCCTCGGCTGAATCGAGATAACATCGTTCGCCAATCGACTCCCTTCCCTTTCATTTCCCTGTAAATTATTTGCATTACTTTAGTGACGTTATTTCCACTTTATTTATGTTATATACTGATGCACATTAAAAACGCACCACCTGTATAATCCAGGAACAGAGTGTGAAATGTAAATACCTCGTATGAGTGTTTACAAGTTTACATATTTGGAATCTTTATTAATTTTCCTATGAATCCATGCTGGTCATTAATTTGTACATTTGATTGTTATGAAATTCATTGCATTCTGTGCAGGCAAGGGAGAAAACCAAAAATGCAACCAATAAAAAAATTCATTCACACTATCCTCAGTATCTGGTATGTCCACCGTGTGCTTGCAAACAAGCTTGGCAGCGGCTCCGCATGGAACGCACAAGTCTCTGAAGGAAATTCATAGGAATCAAGTCCCATTCACGTGTAAGAGCAGCTTCGAGCTGTTGCAGATTAGCTGGAGAACCTTGCCTGTAGACTCTGCGTCCAAGCTCGCCCCACAGATGTTCTATAGGGGACATGGCTGGTGATAGGGCAGGCCAATCAATCGTCACAATGTTCTTCGGCTGTAGATACTGCTGCGTAATGCATGCGGTGTGCGCACGTGCGTTATCCTGCTGGAGAATCTGCAAGTCTGGATAATTTGTGAACGCAGGAGCAACCAATGCATCAGAATCTCATCTCGATATGTCACAGCATTAACATTTCCACGGAAGACGTGAAGAGGCAAGCGATGGTGAAAACTGAATCCTCCACAAATGTGAATACTTACTTACTTACTTAGTCGTTCCCCTTCTACCGTGAGGTGTAGAGATTTGGAAGAGAGAGCGCCAGATCATTCTATCGGCTGTCTTCTTCCTGGCCTGGTTCCATTCTAGTCCTCGGTCCTTCAAAGATTGTCTAATGTTGTCCTCCCAGCGGACTCTGGGTCGTCCTGGAGGTCTGGATCCCTGGCTCTTTGTTTCCCATGCTTGTCGTGGTAGCCGATCTTCTCCCATTCTGCAGACATGGCCAAACCATCTTAGTTGGGACTGTTCTATTTGGGTCTGCAGCGGATGGGATTTTAGGCCTTGACGGATCGTCTGGTTGCGGACCATGTCTCTTCTTGTTACTTCAACCACTTTCCTCAGATACCTCATTTCTGAGGTTTGGATCTGGCTTTTGTGGGTTGTAGTCATTGCCCACGACTCGCATCCATATGTCAAGACTGGGACATAGGTGGAGCGGTATACAGCCATCTTCGTTTTCTTACCAACCTCTTTCTTGCTGAGGAATCCACGATTTATGGCCTGAAAAAGTCTCCCAGCCGCTGCTTTTCGAGTGGCCAACTCTTCTTTGATGGCTCCCTTTCGGTCTATAATAGCTCCGAGATATTTAAAGTGGTCGACCTGCTCCAGGACCTGTTCTCCCAACTTAATCTGATGTTTTCATGTGAATGTGAATACTGCCACCTCCAAATCGGTTGTGCTGACGAACACAGCAATTTGCAAAGCGCTCTCCACACCGTCGCCAAATGCGCATACGTCCATCAGCAAAGGATATGTTGAATCTGCTCTCGTCTGTGAATAGGACAGCATTCCACCGCAGTCTAGTCCATCTGACATGTTGCTCTGCCCATTGCAGGCGCTGCTGACGATGTCTGTGAGTCAAGTTTGGCCCAACATAAGGTCGTCTTGCAGTAAGGCCTGTATCTCTGAGTCGTCGTATGACTGTCATTCGAGAGACTTGCCCACGTCTACCCACTATTGCTCTTGCTGTTTGACTTGCCAGGAGAGAACGATTCCTTAGGTGACTCAGCATAATATGACGATCTTGCGCAGGGGTAGTAACTCGTGGTTGGACACTCTGAAGTCTATCCCGGGCACTGCCAGTAGTTCCGTAACGTTCATTGAGACGAACAATAGTGCTGTGGTGGCAATTCATCCTTCTGGAAATGGCCCGCGAGCTCATTCCGGTCTCCAACATACCAATGGCTCGTTGGCGGTCGTTTTCAAATAGTCGTGGCATTTCAAGCATATGTACTGGGTGTTTTGTCTCAACGGCCTTTTTATACCGAGTATACTGCCACAACGCGTACACATTTTCAGGGTCATAGCTGTCGGGAATCGTGTTGCACGTGTAACTTTCATTTTTTTCATGTAGTCTGTACACAAACCCGTGGGTTGAATCATGCACTTTCCATTCCAGCAGCCATTCGCTCTCTACCTCATGACAAATACGGGGAAAATCCATTCCCACACTTTTTTTCCAGCTTCTCGGCATCAGTATATATATAATAGTGGTGCGTTTTTAATGTGCTTCAGTATATATAGTTATTATAAAAAAATCAGTGCTGGCCGAAATATGAACGAGTAAAATGTATCTTGCAAGGCAACCGTACACAACACGTTTCAGCTATCTACGATGAATGGAACAGAGACTTTGAGCTTCAAATATGTGAAACGTGACAAATATATGAACATTCTGTAGAATTAAATAAAAGCTTTTTTTTTTTTTTTTTTAATTTGCCGTATTTCTCTCTTGGCCAATCAAATTTCCTTTCATTAGATGTTTGGTACTCCAGGTTGGGGGTTTTAGCATAGGGCTGACACCCCTGTCTATGTAAAAGAGAAACGAAGTTACGGAAACGACAACAAATGAACAAACTTTGCTGCGGGACGGACATCCGGAGTCTGAGGCTCGTATGACTGTCAGTGGTGAAAGCCGAAAGGAAGCTACTGACACGAGAACGGACGTCCTGACCGCAAAACGTGAAACAAGAATAGGATTTTGGAATGTCAGGACAATGAACGAGACGGGAAAACTCAAACAGGTCACAGCGGAAATGAGAAACTATAGATTATACATTCTAGGGATAAGCGAGAGCAGATGGGCAGGGACAGGAAAAGTTAAAACAGCAACAGGAGAAACAGTACTTTACTCTGGCAGAGAGGATGGACAGCACAATGAAGGTGTTGCCACTATTCTACAGAAGGGAATAGAAATGTCATTACTGTAATGGAAACCGATCAACAACAAACTGATAAGAATAAGATTGAGAGGGAGATTCACCAACACTACAATAATACAATGCTACGCACCAACAAATGACAGCGACGAAGAGGTCAAGGATGAATTCTATCAACAACTGCAAAAAGAAACGGAAGATACACCTAGATGCGATCTTATCGTAGTAATGGGAGACCTCAATGCGAAAGTTGGAACATACCATACATATAGTGAAAGAGTAATTGGGAAATGCGGCAGCGGAACAGCAAACGAAAATGGGAATAAATTAATAAGTTTCTGTAGCATTAACAACCTGGTCATTGGAGGAACACTTTTCCCACACAAAGAAATTCACAAATTAACATCGGAATCACCAAATGGCCAGGACAGAAACCAAATATACCACATGATGATTAATGGTAGATGGAGACATGCATTACAGAGATGTGAAGGTAAGAAGAGGTGCAGATGTTGGAAGTGACCACCATTTAGTCGTAGCAAAACTGAAGGTGAAAATCAGAACTGCTGGACCAACTGTAACTACACAGAAAAGGTTTGACATTAGCAAATTGAAGGACCCTTACCAGAAAAGCTTTTGCGGCTGATATAAAGAGACGATATCAAATTGCCAAAAGTCAGGAAAAGACATCGTCTGATGATATAGACCAGAGACCATTTCAACAATATATAAGGAAAGCAGCAAATCATGCCTGGGATTCCAGGAAAGAAAGAAGCAAGACTGGATAACACCAGAAACATTAAACACCATAACGATGAGAAACTCTGAACAAGGAACCACCAGAAACACAGTTGAATGTTCCTGAGGCTGAAAACGATCTAGATGTTAATACAGACATTCCACGGAAAGAAGAAATCATCACGACAATCAAAGAGTTAAAGAATGGAAAAGCGCCTAACAACGATAACTTAAATGCAGAGCTATTTAAGACAGACCCTGAGCTAGCAGCAGAACTATTAGAACCACTATTTGCATAAGTCTGGAAAACAGGGACAACACCAACGGAGTGGAACAACGGAATAATTGTCAAATTGCCCAAGAAGGGAGACCTTGCAGACTGCAATAATTGAAGAGGAATCACTCTTCTCTCAGTTCCCAGTAAAATATTAGGCAGGATAACTATACAGAGAATTTCAAAGGTAGGAGACCACACACTGAGGAAAGAACATGCAGGATTTAGAAAGAACAGAAGATGTGCAGATCATATGTTTACCCTCAGGAACATTATAGAGCAGTGCTCAGAATGGAAGAGACAGCTGTACATTAATTTCGTTGATTTTTAAAAGGTTTTTGACAGTATGCACAGGGACAGTTTATGGAAAATACTGAGGGCTTATGGAATTCCAAGCTGCATAGTGTCAATCATAAAAAGCTTTTATGCCAACTTTACGTTAAGCGTAGGGCAGAGCAGCCTAACCTTTGAGGTGAAGACAGGAGTGCGACAGGGAGGCCCCTTATCAACCACTCTATTCTTAACAGTCATAGACTGGGTGATGCGATTGACAACAGAGGGCAGTCCAAGTAGGAATAAGATGGACTACGTTTTCTACATTGGAAGATCTGGTATATGCAGATGACATTGCACTACAAGCACATTCACATCCAGGAAAAAACGGATAGACTTAATAAGTATAGCCAGCAGGTGGGCCTGAACATCAATCTAAAGAAGACAGAGGTCATGACACTAATGTGAGCAACCCCGAGCCCATAACAGTAAGGAATCAACAACTGGAACAGACAGACACCTTCACATATCTAGGATGCATAGCAACACCAGACGGCGGAGCAAGCAAAGACATCAACAGCATAATGAACAAAGCAAGAACAGCCTTTTAAAGTCTAAACAACATCTGGAAGTCCTCTCAGTACAGCACAAGCACAAGCACAAGCACAAAATTAAGATTATATCAGAGCTGTGTGCTTTCTGTGCTTCTTTATGGTGCGGAATGCTGGAGAGTAACAGAGAAAGAAATATCGAAATTGTCCTCTTTTCACACAACCTGCCTAAGAAATATTTGTCCGAATCTTTTGGCCGAATACCATCACCAACCAAGATCTGCTTACTCGGAGCAAGCAAGAGGACATGCACACCATCATAGCTGGCAGACGCTGGAGTTGGGTTGGCCATGTACTCATGTAGCCGCGTATACCGTGGTTTTCTTCAGGTACAGACTATATTAACATATAAAATAAATTCTTATTAGAAACAAAAGATATTAATAAATCGGGACAACAGATGTTTAATTAGGCCAGTTTAGCTTCGAAACGCCAGGCATTAATCAGGTTAGCTTCGCTACGCCAAGCATTGGTCACGTGATTTCCAACCAATGGTTAGGCTCAGTATTATTCAGCCGGCAGAAAAAGTAGAATAGACGCGGTTCAGTTGGAACCGAGAATCCAAAGTTAACAGACGCTAGTCTAGTGCTGGGAAGCTTTTGGTTGAAAAAGATCATTCTAGAATGTGTAGGGATAATGTGTTTTTCTGAAATACTGTAAGTATTTGACCATGCAAACTTTCTCCTGGTTCATAGTGCACACAGCTATGATTACCGCAGATTTGAGTTCGAAGATTTTATGTGACAATGAAACCTGGTCTCATGTTGAGGAAGAATGCTAAATGAAGTGGAGAATATTAAACGTTTTGGATCCCTACATGATTCAAAAGGAAAAACTCTATGCATAATGGATTTCCCCCTCAATGCCTGTAGTATATTATTACCGGACTTACTACACAAGTTGTTAACTGCTGTACAAACATTATTATATGTTGCCTAGTGACCAGTCCTCTACAAAGAGCAGAGAAAATCCAACTATAATCAACCCTAGTGCATAAGGAAACCACGATTAACAAGGAATAAATAAGACTGGAAAATGTATCGACAACAAGAGTATAGGCAGGCCAGCCCATACAGCTATCGTTTTACACATGAAAATACCTGGACAATGCATAACAAACACGTTCCGCGCCACCCGCCCAATTTCAACAAGAGAAATGAATATTGTCTGCCAGGAAGTTATCCTAAAGTAGACGCACATCCCACTGCCCCAGATAAATATGTATATGGCTCGCATACTGGAAGCTATTATGCTGTAGACCTACAGAAACCTAATGCAGGTTTTATTGAAAAGGAAGAAATGTTATACAACTCTACAACGGGAGGTTGCTATACCTCTAAACACGTACACAGACGAAGCGAAAACCCTTCACATGAAGGACACAGAAAATCCTACACCCCGGATGAAGATGATGACAATTGTTCAACCCATCGTAAAGTAACATACGCGGAAGGCGAAGTTACAGTGTTTACAGTAGAAACAACATATATCAACGTAAAAGTCGTCCTCAGCTTGACAGAGATAGACGATTTATTGATTACCGGACATACGAAAAACCACACAGCACATGGCAGAAACGGAGGTATCCGATCCACGCTGTTCCCCGTTCGAATCCCCAGCACACAAAATCCCATGCCCCCATGAGACAAACACCTCCATATTATCGCCACAGAGGAACAGAAAGCAGACCTCGTATACTATCATCGATCAGGTATAATGACAGCACGTCAAGGCACACGACGGCAGCTAACAAACACTGGAACACATTGAATAAACGAGCTCAAAGAATGACTGTACGAAATTTCATAAATGAAGTTAAAACAAGAAAAATTTGGGAGTTTCGTAACATGACATCTAGGAACGGACAAGTTTGCCTCCTAACAACAGACGGATGGAGAGCACACATCGGTCCCATAACACCAGGAAAGACAGCCAAGACATCCCAACAAGTAAATTTAGCACAGTCAACTCTTTGGAATACTCAACCCATGCCAACAAAACAAGTACCAACAACAAATAAAACCAAGTTAATTTGTGCAAAAACAACGATGGTTTGTGTAGCAACACAAACAGACCTTCCTACGTCACCTTTTATTCACACTCAAACTTACTCCCGCAGTGATAAATCGTCAGCTGATACCTATCACACCCCCAGTTCAGATCCTGAAGAAACTATACCCAAACAGATTGTTGAACCATATACCAGCAATCTTTATGGGGAAGAAACGGAACGAGACATGAGAGAAGACAGTGTCGGCCCCGGCATAACTTTGTCAGACCCCAACGAACAAAATGACAGAGAAATGGTAGAACTATATGAACAAGAAACAGACGTTGATACAGCCAGTTCTATTGAAACCAGTGATGCGGACAGCACATTATTTATACCAGTCAGCTCCAGGGTCAAACGCGCCTATACAGCAGGGTCAGATGACTCACCTCCTGTCGTTAAATGCATGAAATTGCCACAAAATGAAATCAGACGAAAAATATTGAAGAAACGCTATCGTGTTTCAAAGCCCAGCAGAGAAGTGTTAGCTTCATCTCAACTAGTCAAAAACAACAGTGTGCAAATTACTGCGCCAACTGTAAACGGTGTTAACGTACAGCACAACCAGGTCAGAAGAAAAATCAAGGCGAAACACATACCTGCCTCAAAACTAACAGATGTTCGAGCCATACAAACCCTAACCACAGTGAAACCATCACCGCATTCGTCAATGTCCTCAGTGCCCCAACAATCAGCAAATGCAGTGTCGTCGCCTACCACACCAGTCACCACTGCTACTCAGTATGATTCTCGCCTAAGCAGTCGGGAAATTGCAATGCTCGAGGCGATGGAAAAAGTCAAAGACCTCGCAAAGCTGTTCTGAGAAACACGCCCAGGTGTTTTATGTGTTCGCCACTCCGAACACGGTCTACGCAGATGTGCAAATTGTGATTAACAAATGTTCTAACTTTTCCATGTACTCTATTTTCAGTTTTTGACAGTTCAAATGACTTGCTTCCAGACTAAGATGTCAAAGCCTCACTGAGAAAGCTATTTTTTTTCCAGCCTTAGAATACTGATGCCCAGAGAACAATCAAGACCAGCACACGGAGAATTTTCATTAGATAGTATAGTTTTGTGAAATAAAAATGACAAAACAATTGATAACACACGGTGTTACGAGTTTACAAACATTATTTAGTTACAGACATTTTCTTAATATTTAGAATGTTACACAACCTTACCTATAACACATGTGTCACACTATTCTGTTGTAACATTCATCTCTACTTTTGTAACTGATCATATTCCACGCTTCATTCACTAGACTTCTTGTCCTTGCAGCTCCAGAGTTCTGTAATTTCGCATCTCAGTGCATTTTCATGCAGACTTTACACCAGTAGTTTTTTTTCTTTCCTCATACTAAAATTTCTTTGATTTCAATTATGCTAAACTCCTTTATATATATCACTTTGATCAATCATACTGTTCCTACTATGACATCTGTTAACAACATATAATTCATACCCAAAACTAGTATTGTATGTTATGCTATCTTTCTCCACAGGATTATTTATTTTTCCAATGTATATTATTATTATTTTAGACCCGGATGTATATTAGTACTGTCAAGATTTTAAACATTCTCCAAAAGAAATTCCATATCCCAACCTTGACTCTCTATAGTAAGATTTTCTTCACTCCACTGGTACACCATCTTTAACTTACTATCTTTCCTTTCCACTATATTGAGACGACATTCTAGACTTGTGATCTTTTCAATCCCAATCATATTCATTCCTTGGAATTACAATCATGTTGTAATCAGGAGATCCTTGATGTACCCTTCCCCTGCCACTTATTGACAACAGATACTGCTACAATATTCATTCTGTTCTAACCTAAACTATTACTTGCAACCCCATTGGTTAGGATTCACTATTAGGAATATTGGTAGTAGCTAGAATGTTTAGTGAATTGATTTTATCATTCTTTCGTACTTGTGATCATTCTTTCGTACTTGCGATGCAAAAAAAAAAAAAAAATGAAAAACAAAAGAGAAAAGAAATCACAAGAAAACAGAAAAGAAATGAGAAAAATTGAAAAGAAAAACTTTGCAAACCAGAAAAGATGAACAAAACAGAAAATGCAAAGAAAAGAAATCAAACAGAAAATGAAAAGAGACAAAAGACATAAAAGAAAAAATGAAAGAGAAAACAAAAGAATACATTTTTGTATGTTATACGATATGTTATATGTTTATATGCCACCCTTGCACATGATTGATGACATGATGATAGACAAATGCCATATAACATTGACTGCCATGAAATTAGCAGCTGATATAGTAGACAAGAAAAAATAAATCACCACATCAGTGCGAACAACTAGTTTTTGTTGACAAGTACCCCAATGACATTTGCGCATGCTGATTTTTGCAAATGAGAATATCCTTTGAGAGCATTTGTATATGCTGACCCCAGATTGCACAAATTGCAACTAATTGTTGATGATGCCTTTGCCCCAGGTTAAAGAAATGACATTTGCACATGCTGACTTAGCAAATGAAATACCCTTCTATAGCATTTGTATATGCTGAACCCACATTGAATACCCCATCACCGGATGATAACCACAAATGACACATGAGAATGAAGCAACTGTTTAGTGATGATGAAGATGCCATTTTAGGTTATGGTGAAATTTAAGGTTGACACAACCAATGTTTTGCTGTGCGGTTTATGCACTTATGCTCACATTAGAGTGAGAAAATGAATAAGTGGAAGCTGTTATGAAATAACAGAGAAAATAATTGAAATTTTCTGGGTTCTATGAACACAGAGCAAATCGGAGGAATACCATTGATGTATATGAGAACCATAAATGTACGGATCATTATTGGACAAGAGACACAAACGAATTATGATAATTATATGGAACCAAAATGGATATTAAATGAAAAAAAAGATTGAATGCTGATGCACCCAGAACATAATGGAACTATATGAGATTTGGATCACCCTTATGATATATGGACCAAGAACAATGTAACCCCACAGTCTGAAGTGTCATGGATCCACATACAATGAATGGATATAATATTATAAAGGAGTACCTAGATTGGACATCCATATTGCTGAATCACGGATTGCCATGAGAATATGTATATCCTCATGCCCCATAATAATAAGTAACTATGCAAATAAATTGATCATCTGGCTGTAGCAGCAGATGTTATAAATACCATAGAGTTCTGAATAACCTTCGACCTGCGAAGGCAGAACTGGTGTTGACGATATAAATACTATATAAAATATTGTTGTATACTGTTTTAGGATTGAGATATTCGACTTGATGTTATAATAATGATTGTATGATGTGTTGTTGTAAAATATTGACAGCTCATAAGGTTCACTAAAGATATATTTCTGGTTAGAACAAGAGAACTAGACAGGATCCCCATAGCATGGAATTGTGGAAAGACATAAAATGATACATTGAACTAAAAAGAACAAGAGAAGAAAAATGTTACATGGAACCAGAGATTAGCAAGGATACATAGTCGCCAGGCTGACAGGAACCTTGTCTTGAAAAAAGAAGAGAAGAAGAAAAATAGGAATATTAAATGACATGTTGTATTCTGTTGATGATTGATTGAATAAGTTGATGTATGATAGTCGCAACCAAGTTAGTGCAAAGTCGATTTTCGAAAAAGACTAGTAATAAATGATAATTGTAAGATATGGCTCACATATGAAAATAACGTGTTGACAGAAAACAGGAAAGACAAAGAAAGATTGTCGCTGAATCATAAATGGACAGGATCATTACCAGACCTATTACCTGTGTGGATATTGGATACAAACATCACATATTTTGAGAAAATTGTAATAGAGAACATTCTCTACAGTGATGGACTTGGAACGAATTCATATACTTACCATTTGGAAAATATCAAATATAGGAAACATTCAGACACAAATAAATAAGAATAAGCTATGAGGATTTAATGCTTTTATTGTGAACAATATGATTGAATGTAAACATGTTAATGGTTACATTATAATTTAGAAATTTTCACCCATATGCCTGGAGATTTTTTATATATAATAACAATGACCAACCAGATCATTTATTGGAAAAGAAAACATCATGGATAACCAAGGAAGCATAAACTGTTTTATGAGAAAAAAAAGATCAACATGACAATAAGGACCTGGACACCTTCAAAATCTCTATGAATAAACTGTAAAATACTTGGAATCAAAAGAATAAATAAATTCCACCCATGATGATGAAACATCAGGAAGAAAATAACTTCAACATTTTTAAAAGTACTGGAAGCCTTGGGACATGAAACCAATGACAGGAACAGAAATGATATTACACCCTGCCCCCCACTATGACTAATAAAATGTTGTCAACATGCATTTAGTTATGATTAAGTTATACAAATATGATATACTATTGCTCATATTTCCCAGTGTTGCCACTTGTCACATTTTTTTGAGTGACGACCTTCTGTATTACATAAAGTTGGGAATATTTTTGTTGGTCAGTGTTGCCAATGTGAAAATGTGATGAAAAATGTTGTAAAATGCTGGATAGTTAAAAATATTTTTTTGAAGTTGATGGCCATCCCTAGGTTTTTATATAGAAGTTGATCTCATATAGACATAGGACCCCAGTTTAGGAATTAGTTTAAATTTTTCCGAATTATTTTTGGACTTAGAAAATTTTTTGAACTTTAAATTTTTCTGAACATTTTTTTTTTTGAACTTAAGAAATTTTTGGGATACATTTTTTAAGATTTGATAGTACTCAAATGTCTCCCTACGGGATACATTTGCAGGGCCCCGGGATCTGTATGTAGCCGCGTATACCGTGGTTTTCTTCAGGTACAGACTATATTAACATATAAAATAAATTCTTATTAGAAACAAAAGATATTAATAAATCGGGAGAACAGATGTTTAATTAGGCCAGTTTAGCTTCGAAACGCCAGGCATTAATCAGGTTAGCTTCGCTACGCCAAGCATTGGTCACGTGATTTCCAACCAATGGTTAGGCTCAGTATTATTCAGCCGGCAGAAAAAGTAGAATAGACGCGGTTCAGTTGGAACCGAGAATCCAAAGTTAACAGACGCTAGTCTAGTGCTGGGAAGCTTTTGGTTGAAAAAGATCATTCTAGAATGTGTAGGGATAATGTGTTTTTCTGAAATACTGTAAGTATTTGACCATGCAAACTTTCTCCTGGTTCATAGTGCACACAGCTATGATTACCGCAGATTTGAGTTCGAAGATTTTATGTGACAATGAAACCTGGTCTCATGTTGAGGAAGAATGCTAAATGAAGTGGAGAATATTAAACGTTTTGGATCCCTACATGATTCAAAAGGAAAAACTCTTGCATAACGGATTTCACTGAAGAGCCTGCAGTATATTAGCAAGGACAAAATCTAAATGCATAACTTAAAGAAATTGTACAAACAAGGAGATTGACATAGGAGATAATGCAGATAGATTTAAAAAGGTGCAAAGGGAATTTTGCACTCATGAAATGGTAGCAAATGTGTACTACTAATTGTTAACTGATGTATATATGCCTGTATCAAGCATTTGTGTTATTTGTCAAGTTTATTTGTACCAGAACAGACAATTAAAAGTTATTTCTGTCAAAACCTTACGCTGTTTCAAGAATCGTATCTTTGCAGTTGGCTATCAGAAGAATGAATCATTCTATCATAGGTCCATAGATACAAGCAATTCATAAACAAACAACTGCTCTAAAACAATAAAAGAAACAACTTAGAGGATATATCCCCGAACCTGGGAAAACAACCTGTAAGACTGTAGAGAGCAATCCCCAACTCTAGCGGACTAGCTAGTCATCAAAACCTAATACTCTCGACATAAACAGCAACACCCACTACCCTTCCCGGCCACACTCAGAAGAGACCCCGATGCCATCACAAGAACAGCTATGCTATGGACCCCTGAAGGAAAACGAAAGAGAGGCCGACCAAAAACAACTTGGCGGAGGACTGTGGAGGCTGAGATGCAAAGAATGAACCAGAGTTGGGGCACTGTACGAAGGATGGCCACCGACCGAGCAAAGTGGAATCAATTTGCTGTTGCCCTACAAGACGCCACCAGGCGTGATGGCAACTGACTGCTTTGACGGTCGGCGGCTAAGGATCAAAGAAGAAGAGAGATGTTAGCGTACATTCCCTTTTAATGGAATCCACAGAGATATAGGAAGATTAAAGAATACGCGACAAAGAGAACTGGCGGCAGACATGAAGGGAGTGAAGAGGACACGAAGAGACCTTGAGCTGATGGGACGGAACAGGAAGGTTGGAATAAGTTTCTTGAAGGCCTACGCTCCTTGGGGAGTTGAAAGGTGAAAGAAGAAAAAAGACGTTAGCACAGATTAATGTGTGGGACTGTGTCCACAATTAACATCATCGTTACCTGTAACTTCCCACATAGGAGCATAGGACTTCAAAGTACGTGTGCCATGCCCTCCTGACCTTTGCCGTAGTTCCAGGTTTGTACATGTCTTCCTCATCTTTTTCTTTTATGTCTTCAGTTCTCTTCTCTATGTGTGTGTGTGTTTTTTTTTTTTTAGTCTCTCTCTCTCTCTACCTCTATTACCTTGGGGAATTTCAGAACAAGGACTGCATTGTAATGCTATCAACATGTTTCATCAGTGTATGTCATATCCATCACTAGTCTTCTAATCTCTTATTCCACTTGGCACTTGTCTGGTTTTTGTCACCAATGTTAACAATAGCAACAACAAATTCGACATAGAATTGATAACAACTTATCTTCACTTACAACAACTTAGCAGCACTTACAACAACTTCGATAACAACTTAGCAGCACTTACAACAACTTCGATAACAACTTAGCAGCACTTACAACAACTTCGATAACAACTTAGCAGAACTTACAACGACTTCGATAACAAATAAGCAACACTTACAACAATATTAACAGCAACTTACCAGCACTTACAACAACTTTGATAACAACTTAGCAGCAAATACAACAACTTCAATAACAACTTAGCAGCACTTACAACAACGACGGTGGCATGAACGGAACATCACGAATGTTTAGTGAAACATAAACAAAAAACAGCCGAAGACGAAAAACAGCACACTTTTAACTTACAAAATAAGCACGCTATCAGAACCGTCATAGTGAAATCTTGCTTACTGTCAGATCTGCGAGACAACTGGTACAGACTACCTGCAAAATGGCTCTGATGCGTCAAAACAACTAGGTCTTACGTGAACTCTCCACTAAATTCTCTTAGTTTAGACTATAACACGTCAATCAAACTTAAACCACTCCCTTTAACAAGGTAACAACAAGGCAATCAATAAGAATCGACCACTCTTTAGTCATTCTTTGAAATTATTTCTTATATCTGGACATCTCCCATGTGTTACAGCTAGGATACCGTGACAATTAGGTTTTTATTTGAATGATGAAACTTACAGCGTTCACGTGCAATATTTGTATTATTTGACTAGGTGTCGGAGGGGAGAGAGAGATTTAACAAGAATAAACAAATACGGCCCGCGATGGATGTTGACACAAAACAAGATCTACATTATCTTTTATTGACACTGCGAAGATGTAATACTTTTCTCACATTCATATGCAAGAATATAATTACAAAAATAATAACTGGATGATTAAATGACACATGAGTGATAAAAGAATGGATGATAATAATGCAAAAAATAAGAAGAAAAAAAAAAGTGTGAACTTGTTTTGAACGATAAAAACGTAGCTAAAATATTATACGGAGCAAATAACAAAGAATGGCTTAACATTATGAGCTGATAGGGCCAAATGAGAAACTATCATAGTGACTGAAAATTTGCTTCTTATTTTGAAAATGTCATTTGTGAGGTCCGATTGGCTAAGAGGTACGGCGTCCGCTTCTAATTCTAAAGGTAGTGGGTTCGTTTCCAGCGAATATTATTGATGGCATTTTTTTTTCGAATCACTGGTGCTTAATGATGTCATGATCTCTTGGGTGATCTTAGGATGCCTAGCCTTCTGGGATAAGGCGAAAAAAGGAGGTCTCGTGTGCAAATTCCTCTGCAGTCAGAAATCTTAAAGAGTAGGTTGTACAGCCGCTACCCTGACCAAATTTAAAAATTAGGAAATCCAACCACCACAACAAAATATTTACAGAATGTGTGATTCCTGTGTACACACATTGGAATCCTCGTGCTACGGAGTTCGTGCACTGTGCTGAGATCCTCCTTGTGTGATCTAAGAGAGGAGATCGGAACACTGATGGAGTTGTCCGTGTGCAATGAAGGTTCTTAAAAACCAAACCAAACCGTTATTTCTTCACTCCTATCGAACTACTATGAAATAAATGTCAAAATAAAGTGAAGTAAACGCATCAGATATCAACGGGCTGATCACCCGTTTGCCAGTCACTTTGATTACGGAAACAACAGCGAACGGATTGATTTGTCGTTGCCCTAAAGACGCCATTAGGCGTGATGGGAACAACGGCAAAGAAAATCTATTCGCTGTTGCCCTTAAGACGCCACTTGGCGTAATGGCCACTGACTGCTTTGCCGGTCGTTGGCTAAGGACGGAAGAAGAAGAAGAAGAAACGCATCAGATAGATTCCGTTTTGTACATTACAAAATAAAATAATAGAAAACGTATATAATTAAAACACGAAAGAAATATTAAACAAATTACAAAAGAATGAATGAAAAATAAACAGCAACCACTCCAATACAACACGTTTATACAGAATTACATGCATTTGTAATTACATACATATGTTCATCTTCAGTGCCCGTGTGCCGACTTTCTCTTCTTACCCCACAGTGCTATTAGCACGGATACATGCGCTCGTGGGAACAGAAGGAAATGAAGTGACCGACAACGAAGCAAAAACAGGAAGAAGCAGCCAAAACAAAAGTATAATAAATTATATTATAATAAAGAAGTTGACAGAAAATTGGAAACAAAGTCAGAAAGACAGACACGCCTAAAAAGTGCTGAAATAGCCAACACGAACATGTCAAATATCTAGAGAACCAAAAATACTCTGCAATAGAAAACTGATTAGACTGCAACGACGAACAGACTATTTTATGGTAGATGAACCATGCGGCGGAACATGTCTGGAGAAAACATCCTAGCATATTATGTGTTAACATGCAAGACATATAAACAGCGCAGAAAACCTTTCGTGGAATACTTGGGAACACAAAACTTAAGATCACTGTTACGAGAGGATATATGATTTGTAGCAACTAGGTAGTGAGCTCGGATAAAAGTTGCACATTTTAGTTGTTGAAATACAATAGAGATATATTATAGTTTTTGCGCTTCACGGTGTTGAAAGCGAGGAATATAATTTGCTTAGTTTTAATGTGACGTGTCACGTTGATAAGGTAGCACGTGACGACATTGTAATTGTACCCATATTTTGTTGTACTTGGTCCTAGACGGACGGAAGTTTGAAGTCTCCCAGTAGAAGGATATTTATATCAAGGATTTTCTTGATGAATAGGTGTTTGGGTCAGCCTATACTTTGTGGATACAATATTATACCTCAGTGATGAGAGGGATTATGTTTTGAAGTGGAGAATATATATTAGGGAGCAACATTTATTGAAAGTATCCAAGAAGGTCACCTTAGTCGCGTAAGTTGAGTTGTTCAATACCGGATTGCCAATCTAGGAATCACGAGTAAATAGCTTGACCGTAACACGACTTAAGGAATATGATTCAAGTGACGAATTATGATGTATTAATTGAATTCTGATGAACTGTATTTACTTGGATGTGATGTGCTATTAAATTGTATTTGTTCGGACTCTGAACCCCACGGACTTATCAGTTGATATTATTGAAAGTTCAGACCGTTACCCCACTATTCGTGTTTGTCAGCACGGCATTAGAAGCTCTACCATTTTGAAGTATTTCTAAAATTAATAATACAAACAAGACAGTGGTCAGAAACCGGCACACATAGACGTTAGCTGAGAATACCAGAATAAAACTGGTAACAAAAATGGAACAATAAAGCACGATAGAAATCTGTGTCAGTTGTGGTAATACACTTTGTTCATCGGCTGGGAAATCCGATGTAACAATCACCATCTGTCATAAGAGGTTTTGATGTTATTAAAAGATGGGCTATCCTGGACAAATAGGTGTATCAGATGATACCAGGATAGTGCCAGATAAGAGACTGGTCTTATAAGTAATACCCCCTTCTCCGAAAAGAGCAAGGGTGTATAGACATCAAAGTGGGGTCAAGCTATGTAAGTTCTCAGAGTAGATGATGTTGGTGTACTCTGAGTCCCTAACTGCTACCTCTCCTGATCCCAAATTGGTTTAGCTACGGGTCTAGGGGAATGTATTTAATATAATTAATGATTTATTTCAAACAGAACTTCAACTTTAACAAAATTAGTTAAGCAAGGCTGTATGAAATTTTATGTACAATTTAATTTTCATGAACCTCAATCTTTTTGGTCAGGAATTCTCAAAATCAAGAAAATGCTTATTTACATAATAAAATAAATATTTTGGAAAATCTGTTCCATTTCTGTAAAGGGGTCACTGGAATGACTACACACACACATTTCCTGTTAATAATATTGATACTGCTACTAGTCATAACTGTAAGGTCTGATACTCTCATCACGCAACGGTGTTTAAGTTTTCTTGGGTGAATGAGTTTGGATGAACGGACATTGCCTTCTTAAAGGACTTAACTTTAGACTGTTGCTGCTGCTGTTCTTTCAATAGTAGTCAGGATCACCAACTTTGTGACTCCTGGTTGAGAAGATGGGGTCTATCTCCAGGCTTTATATGGAGCTCTCAACTCCCACACGCTCCTCTTCTCACTTTAATGCAGCCACGATGTAACTTCGTGATGTAACCTGGAATAGAAGGACAACCCATTCCATGTAGAAGTCTGCCTCAATGAATTCACCCCTAAACAATATTAAACTTACCATCGTCAGTTATTTGTGCTAACAAGTTGCACAAGACCTTGAATTCCGTTGCCTACAATCAGTTTCATGTAATCATTCTTTCTCTGTGTTGATTCAATGTTTGGGTCCCTCGTCCATGTTTGGCTTCCATACAATAATCATTACAAGTATAATACAGCATGTGACTGTTGCGTACTTTTACATAGATGGCAGTCTTAGGTCCTGCCTGTGTTAAAAGGTTACGCACCATTCTTATGATAGGAATATTATTTGTGCGGATGATTTATCACGCACGTGTGTGCACTATGTAGTGTATGAGAGACTCTTAGCGCACGGGTTTCTAAGATCTAGAAGATGACGTCAGAGAGTAATGTTGAAGGGTTAAGCCGGACTGATCGTCCGTAATATATTGTATTGTGTCCCTGATTTATGGGAATTATTTCTATGGAGGACGACTGGTTTTCTTATCAGAAGCCAATGTCAAGATGTATATGTAAGTCTTGCACCCATGTGTTGATAAATAATCTTATTGATGATTTTAAGTGATGTCTCCACTCATTACTGGCATCTAGCTGGAGTCCTCATGGCAGGATTTCAAGAATGGATCAGATGAGCTGATAGCTTCACTTGTAAACGTAGTGGTAATTCTACGAGAGGAAATATTATTTAATATATTGCAAAATTGTATTACGAAGTGCCGACATCTTGGTCATGGCACGTATTGGAGAGGTTAGCCAAGGATAGTTGCTAACATGTATTGTATCTTGATGTAGAAACGTGTGGATCTAATGTTTAATCAACTGTCTGAGCAGTCTATGGAAGAAGTTTATTGAGCAAGACAGTATATTTTGGATGCCTTATCAAGTATTATAAAGATGTATATTAAGCCCGATGTCCTTGTAGAAGGTCAACGGCCGATGCCTTAGAAACTATCATAAAGACAGATTAATTGTATGAACTTTAGTTTAGCGAGGAAGAATATTGATAATGGAACTGTCTGGAAAGACGTATATTGCCATTAGGAACATTACGCCAGATTTTCACCATCCTATTTTCTTATTGATCGTCCATGCATCAAACGTATCGTCTACTACTTCATATCGTGTTTGTATCCGTGAATAAATACATTGAACTTTAAAGACAAGCCTTTGCTGAATACTTCAGTTGATCAAAGTTCTACTGACATACTTGAAGTTAATTTTAGAATTCGCGTTATTGGCATGAACTGGCAGTTTCACCTACCATCGTCAACTCATTCAAACGTAAAACCAACACAACAATATGGCGGCACAGTGTGTCTTGAATTACGCTGGATTCAATAAGGGAACGACCTCCTGTAGTTATACAGTATACTGCTATACGTGGATTTTCAAACTGTATACGTACTCCGGATAACGGTTGTCTCAAGGTCAAGGACTAAGTTGGACCTCATCTTTCAGTCCTTAGTGTCGAATACGAGCATTGTATTACTCAAGAAGAAGTATTGCGATTTCTCATACGTACACCTACGGAGATGATGCATATTATTTTTTCTTGCGGGCGAGATAAGTATAAACGTAGTATCGTTTTTACACTGTATTGCGTATAGCTGTGCCTCATCTTTGATTATGTCCACATATTATTCATTTGAGTTGCTTGTTCTATGTTTTATGTTTATTGTGGGAGGTTGGGTAGGTGAATTATGAAGGGTACATCCCAGGTTCATCTCAGGACCTTCATAATTGTTCTATAAGTTTATTTGCAGACTTCCCGCAGTGGAATGTTCCGGCACCTGTGTGTCGAAGGATTCTAGGTCCACTGTGTCTGGTGGTCTGTGACACCTGTCTGTTTAGCTGTATTGTCAAGTTTTCATTGTAGTTTTCGTAGTTATTTTTATTCGTACCTTGGTTTTATGATGTATCTTGTTTGTAACATTCGTCCATTCTCACCTTACTATCGTTGAGTTTTTTTACAAACCTATGTTTATACACTGTGTTGTCCATTGTCTTGTTTTATTGTTTATTGCAGTTATCATTGCACTTTCTGCAAAATTATTTCTTATTTTTTCATTCTAACTTTTTTGATTTCTGCAAATGTTTTCATTTGTCATTAACTATCTTGTCTTGTCACTATTGTCGTAATTGTCTATATCTTTTGTCTTATCATAACATTACATTCCATAACTTATTGTATTGATTAATAATATAATTGATAATTATGTGAATTGCTTACCGTTCTTGGACAGGAACGAGTATCACTCATTATAGTGATAAGGAAAATTAATCTACATTAATTAATTTTCATTTAATAAGGAAAAAGTATAGTGACTACTTATTAATCATAATGTATTCGCTAGATTATTTTATTAAATAAGCTAAAGCCCCTCAGATGACTCCTGAAGAGGTGAAAACATTCGCTATGGCGGAGTATAAAAAAGCTCAAGAGATAGAATCTGAACAGAGGAAATTAGAAACTCTTAGGCTAGAAAATCAGAAATTTGAAGCAGAAGAAAATGAGAAAAAAAGGAAATTTGAGGCAGAACAGAAAAGATTGGAGGCTGAAGAAAACGAGAGAAAAGCTGCTGAAAAAGAAAGGCAACTTAGAATTGAAATGGAATGTAAGCAAAAGAAAATGGAAGAGAGGAGATTGATAGCTGAAGAAAATACAAGAAAATATCAGCTTCAGGTTCAACATGAACAAAAAATTAAGGAGATGGAATTTGAACAATTTAAATTAGCTCATGAAGCTAATTCTCAGAAAACTCATGAAGGCCAATCTTCATCTAGACATGATAATTTTAGGGAAGTTCACCTAAAATTACCCAAATTTAATCCACCATCCGACGACGTAATATTCTTTCTAGACAGATTTGAGGCCACTTGTAGGTCTTATAACGTGGATAAAACACTATATTGTACATATTTATCCAGATTACTTACAGGGGATGCTATGGCGGTATATCATACAACTATGCTATCGTACGGGAAAATAGGATTATTGCACATGCGGTCCATGAGCATGCTCTAGTGCTAATGAAAAAAATGATTATGACGCACTTAGAGCCGCTCTTCTTAGGAAATATCAAATGACTGAAGATCAATACAGATTGCGTTTTAAGACTATGTTACCACAGTCAGGAAAGAACTTCAGTGACTTTCTTTCCCAAATACGGCTAACCTTGGAAAGATGGATCGAATTGTCCAAGGTAGAAAAGTCTTATGACGGTCTTTTCGATTTATTGCTGCGCGATAAAGTTTTATCGTCAGTAAATCCTGCATTTCTTTCATTTTTGCATGAGCGTAAACCTTCTCCAATAAAAGAAATAGAAGAAAATTGTAAAAATTTCTGCACCGCTCACCCAAACATGGATATTAGTAATGCGCAGATCAAAAATGAGTTACCTGTTGCTTTCGCTATGCAACAGAAGAACGTTTCACGCCATCGTTCGATGAGTAACGATAGATACTTTAATAAGGGAAGTAATGACAATTTTAACTATGGTAATTTTTATAAGAGGAAACAATACCAGCAATCTGCTCCATTTAATGTTTCTTGGGGCCAATCACATAGATCACGAGATTTTGGTAACAATAATTTCAGATATAATCAAGGAAACAATAATAAACAAAATTGGCGATCACAATCGCAAAATCCTCAAAATAGACAGGGTTCTTGGAATAGATCATTTGGCCAAAATCACAACAGTGAGGACTATAATTGGCGTACTCATCCAGATTTCAACTCAGGCAGAAATAGTAATTATAGCAATTTTAATGCCAATAGTCAGAATCGACCGCGACGAAGAGATAGATCTTCAAGCAATTCACGTCGACATGCTAATGTTGCTTTAAGAGATACACAGACTAACAATGAACAAGATAAAGATGCTAATACGCATAATGCCATGTCTTGTTCTCTTGATTTTAATCAGGTAAAAGCTTGTTCTGAATGTACGACTCTTTTCCAGGGAAAGGCGATCACGACGCTGCGATGCGGACATATTTTACTTAGTCTACCTGCAGTCTGCACGGCCACTTCTGCGTCAGTACACCAGGGACAGGGTTGTCTTAAATTTAATAAAGGATATGTAAATTCCATTCCATGCTCTATTTTATTTGATTCAGGCTGTAGCACAGTCGGTGTCCGGACTTCGCTGATCGACCCATCGTACGCTACAGGCAATGTTGTGAAATGCGTCACCTTTGGAGGCACTGTGGAAACCTTTCCCACAGCTATAATTAATTTACATACACCATTTTTTCAGGGAAAATTCATGCGTGCCTGCTTCAGAATCCGATTAGAGATGTGATTCTAGGTCGAATACACGGTATAAAAGAGTGTACCCCTCAGCAAATTGCTAATTGGGAAGAGCGACATATTCAGGCTGCGAATGCAGTAGTCACCAGAGCGCAAGCTACTGTTATGTCACGTGATACACCCGATGAACCTAGAGTTAATGCCACTTATGATGATGATTCTCCTATTTCACGGGAGATGTTTGCGACTTTGCAAAAGAATGATGATTCTTTAAAAAAAAAATTTTCAATTTGTGAACAAAAATAATACCAACACCAGAAATGCAAAATCTAGACATGACTTTGCTCTTAAAAATAGTATTTTGGTTAGGCTGATACGGGAAAAGGATTCATCCTTACGTTCACAGATTCTAGTCCCGTCTTCTATGAGAGCTCGGATATTACAGCATACACACGACTCGCAATGCGCAGGCCATATGCGTTTTTCGCGAACCAAATCTAGATTGCTATCTGCATTCTACTGGCCTGGCGTCCATAGAGATGTCACTCTCTATTGTCGTTCATGTTTGATATGTCAGGAGGTTAAAGTACGGGATCCATTTCATGCGGCTCCTTTTCAGGCTGCGGACATCCCTATTAGACCATTTCATAAAATGGCAATTGATATCATTGGTCCGATGCTACCATCTGCCAGAGGACATACACACATACTTCTTCTTCTTCTTCTTCGATCCTTAACCACCGACCGTCAAAGCAGTCAGTGGCCATCACGCCTAGTGGCGTCTTGTAGGGCAACAACAAATTGATTCCACTTTGCACGGTCGGTGGCCATCCTTCGTACAGTGCCCCAACTCTGGTTCATCCCCTGCATCTCAGCCTCCACAGTCCCCCGCCAAGCCGTTTTCGGACGGCCTCTCCCTCGCTTTCCCCCGGGAGTCCATAGCATAGCTGTTCTTGTGATGGCATCGGGGTCTCTTCTGAGGACATGACCAACCCAGCTCCAGCGTCTGCCAGCTATGATGGTGTGCATGTCCTCTTGCTTGCTACGAGTAAGCAGATCTTGGTCGGCGATGGTATTCGGCCAAAAAATGCGGTGAACTTTTCTTAGGCATGTTGTGTGAAAAGAGGACAATTTTGACATTTCCCTCTCTGTGACCCTCCAGCATTCCGCACCATAGAGAAGCACAGAAAGCACGCAGCTCTGGTATAATCTTAATTTTGTGCTTGTGCTGTATTGGGAGGACTTCCAGATGTTATTTAGGCTAGAGAAGGCTGTTCTTGCCTTATTCATTCTGATGTTGATGTCCTCGCCTGCCCCACCGCCTGGTGTCACCATGCCTCCTAGGTATGTGAAGGTATCTGTCTGTACCAATTGCTGATTCCTTACTGATATGGGCTCAGGGTTGCTCACATTGAGCGTCATGACCTCAGACTTCTTTAAATTGATGTTCAAGCCCACCTGCTGGCTAAATTTATTAAGTCTATCCGTTTTTTCCTGGATGTGTTGATGCGAATGTGCCAGCAGTGCAACGCCATCTGCATATTCCAGATCCTCCAATGCAAAAAATGCAGTCCATCCCATTCCTCCCGGACCGCCCTTCGTTGTCTGACGCACCACCCAGCCCATGACTGTCAAAAAAAGAGTGGTTGACAAGGGGCATCCCTGCCGTACTCCTGTCTTCACCTCGAAGGTTAGGTTGCTCCGCCCAACACTACACGCAAAGTTGGCACAGAGGCTTTTTATGATTGCCACTATGCAGCTTGGAATTCCATAAGCCCTCAGCACCTTCCATAAACCGTCCCTATGTATGCTGTCAAAAGCCCTCTCAAAATCAACAAAATTTATGTAAAGCTGTCTCTGCAACTCTGAGCACTGCTCTACAATGTTCCTGAGAGTGAATATATGGTCTACACATCCTCCGTTCCCTCTAAATCCCGCCCGCTCCCCCCTCAGTCCGTAGTCCACTGCCCCTGAAACTCTCCGTATAACTATCCCGCCCAGTATTCCGCTGGGAACCGAGAGAAGAGCGACTCCTCTCCAACTATTGCAGTCTGCAAGATCTCCCTTTTTGGGCAATTTGACAACCATTCCCCCGCTCCACTCCGACGGTGCCGTCCCCGCTCTCCACACCCGCGCAAACAGTGGCTCCAACAGTTCCGCTGCTAGCTCAGGGTCTGTCTTAAATAGCTCTGCATTTAAGTTATCATGGCCCGGAGCTTTACCGTTCTTTAACCCTTTGATTGCTGTGATGATTTCTTCTTTTCGTGGAATGTCTGTATTTACATCTAGATCGTTTTCAGCCTCAGAAACATTCAATTGTGTCTCTGGTATTTCCTTGTTCAGAGTTTCTCTGAAGTGCTCTGCCCATCTTGTTTCCTGTCCCTCTGCTGTCTTGATGAGATTTCCTTGCTTATCTCTTACTAATGTAATATTGTTTGCACCTTGTTTTCCGCTGATGAATTTAGTTATTTTGTATACTGTGCTTTGTTCATTTCTCAGTGCTGCCTCTTCTGCCTGTTTTGCAAGATCGTCTAGGAAATTCCTTTTGTTGGCTCGGGTTTGGCGTTTAACTTCCCTGTCCAGCTGGCTGTACTGTTCGCTATATAGTTGCTTTAACCTGGGGGACTTCGCTTCTGTTTTCTTTCTTTTCATTTCCTTTCTCATCTTTATGGTGTTTAGTGTTTCTGGTGTTATCCAGTCTTGCTTCCTCCTTTCCTGGAATCCTAAGCATGATTTGCTACTTTCCTTATATACTGTTGAAATGGTGTTGAAATTCTGGTCTATATCATCAGTCAATGTCTTTTCCTGGCTTTTGGCAAATTGATATCGTTTCTTAATGTCGGCCGCAAAAGCTTTTCTGGTAAGGGGGTCCTTCAATTTGCTGATGTCAAACCTTTTCTGTGTAGTTACAGTTGGTCCAGCCCTTCTTAGTTTCACTTTCAGTTTTGCTACTACTAAGTGGTGATCCCTTCCCACATCTGCACCTCTTCTTACCTTCACATCTTGTAATGCATGTCTCCATCTACCGTTAACCATGATGTGGTCTATCTGGTTTCTGTCCCGACCATTTGGTGATTCCCATGTTAACTTGTGAATTTCCTCATGTGGGAAAAGTGTTCCTCCAATGACCAGGTTGTTAATGCTACAGAAACTTATTAGCTTATCCCCATTTTCGTTTGCTGTTCCGCTGCCGCATTTCCCCATTGTTCTTTCATTATATGTATTGTGTGTACCAACGTTTGCATTGAGGTCTCCCATTACTATAACAAGATCATAACTAGGTGTGTCTTCCATTTCTTTCTGCAGTTGTTGATAGAATTCATCCTTGACCTCCTCATCGCTATCATTCGTTGGTGCGTAGCATTGTATTATTGTAGTGTTGGTGAATCTCCTTCTCAATCTCAATCGTATCAGTCTGTTGTTGATGGGTTTCCATTCCAGTAATGTCCTTTCTATCCCTTTCTGTAGAATAATGGCTACGCCTTCACTGTGCTGTCCATCCTCTCTTCCAGAGTAAAGTACTGTTTCTCCTGTTGCTGTTTTAACTTTTCCTGCCCCTGTCCATCTGCTCTCACTTATCCCCAGGATGTGTAACCTATAGTTTCTCATTTCTGCCGTGACCTGTCTTAGTTTACCTGTCTCGTACATTGTCCTGACATTCCAAAATCCTATTCTTGTATCCTGTTTTTCGGTCAGGACATCCGTTTTCACACATACTTACTTGTATTGATATGTGTACGCGTTGGCCTGAGGCCATACCTCTGAAGAACACTTCATCGGCTAGTGTAGCAGAGGCGTTGATGTTGATCTTTTCACGCATTGGTTTTCCACGTAAGATCTTATCGGATCATGGTGTCCAGTTTATTTCCGAATCCATGTCTCAGGTTATGAAGACGTTAGGAATAGATAGATCTCTCAGTTCGATCTATCATGCGATGTCCAATGGGTTAATTGAACGTCTGAATAGGACACTCAAGCAGTTGTTGGGTAAGATAACTCAAGATCACCCTCAGGATTGGGACCAAGTCCTGCCAGCTGCTCTTTTTGCATATCGCGAGGTACAAAATCAAGCCACTGGTTTTTCTCCATTCCAGCTTGTTTTTGGCATACAACCACGCGGACCGACGTCGTTAATTCACGACTTACTGGTTGAAGAGAATATGGAAGAGGAAACTCAATCCTTTTATGAGTATGTGATCTCGTTGAGAAAGAGAATCATAGATGCTTGTAGATTAGCTGCTGCATCATCCGAACAGGCCAAAGAAAAAGCTCGTCTATTTGCAAACAAGTATAGACGTCTTCGCCAGCTTCTTCCTGGTGCCGAAGCATTTGTTCTATTACCTTCTCATAACAATCGTCTTCTAATTACTTGGAGAGGTCCTTTTAGGATCATCTCGAGAATATCCGATGTTGACTACATCGTGGATATTAATGGCAAATATAAAACCTTCCACATTAACATGTTGAAGGAGTATTACTCACGTCCTGATTATCTACAGTCAGTGTTCTAAGCAACTGACGATCCCACCCCTCCTATTCAACACTACTCTAATTTATCGGTTATCCAAGAAGAAGAATCTTCTTTTGATGATGTACAATTGCCTATACCAGTTGTACCGCTTCATTCCACTGAGAGTTGGAATGACGTCACTATTTCTTCTACTCTCTCTGCTGATCAACGTCAGCAAGTCTCTTCAATTCTGCACTCGTATGAGGAGGTTCTCACTGACATCCCAGGTCATACGTCAGTTATCCAACATGATATTCTTTTGACTGACGATACACCTATTCGAGTCCGTCCATACCCTATCCCTTTACACTTTCGTGATAAGGTTGATAAGGAATTGGATGAGATGCTTCGATTAAATATAATTGAACCATCTTCATCACCATACTCATAATCTATGGTGATCATTAGAAAGAAAGACAACAATATTCGTCTTTGCGTAGATTACAGGAAATTAAACAAAGTGACAAAATTCGATGCCGAACCTTTGCCCCTCTTGGAAGACTTATTGGTCAAATTAGCACATTCTACCTTCTTCTCTAAATTTGACCTTTCCAAGGGATACTGGCAAATGCCACTCACACCTAAAGCAAAACCACTCACCGCTTTCTTGACACCACGTGGGCTATTCCAATGGAATTTTATGCCATTTGGATTAGTAAACGCACCTGCTAGCTTTGTACGCATGATGCGTCACGTATTTTCTCATCGTCCCGATGTCATTACTTACATTGATGACATCTGTCTGTTTAGCGACTCATGGGATGAGCATACTCAGGGATTAAATGCTTTACTGTCTACGTTACGTGATTATACTTTAACAGCGAAGCCATCGAAGGCATTTGTCGGTTTTCACGACATCTCCTTTCTGGGTCACCGTATTCGTCATGGCTTGCTGTATACAGAGGGCAGTAATGTCTCTAAAATTCTAAACATCACAGCACCTAAGACAAAAAAAACAAGTTAGATCTCTTTTAGGACTAATACAGTTCTATGCTAAGTTTATCCCTCATTTGTCTAATATAACTGCTCCTTTTTCTTCTTTGTTGAGAAAAGGGACAGCTAACGTAATTCAGTGGTCTAACGAGCATCAAATCGCGTTAGATGAAATTAAAAGATTTTTTTCACAAGCTCCAGTTTTAAGGTTGCCTAACAAAAACCTTATTTTTATTCTTCGTAGTGACGCGTCATCATATGGAATCGCCGTGTTTTTGATGCAAGAATATTCAGGCACCTTGCACCCCGTGATGTACGTGTCGAGAAAATTGACGACCACTGAACAGAAATATTCAGTTCTGGACAGGGAACTTCGTGCCTTAGTTTGGTCTATTACAAAACTGGAACGATACCTATTAGGCTCACATTTTATTGTTGAAAGTGACCAAAAGGCTCTCACTGCTCTTAATACGAAAGACGTTAAATCTTCAAAGTCAACAAGGTACGCTATAGCCTTACAACCATACTGCATTGAGATTCGTTCAATACCTGGAGTTAAAAACGTGTTTGCGGACTGTTTGTCACGCTGTCCAAGCGAACCTGTCGAACAAGAACAACTTCCAGAAATGTAAACGTCTCTACAGAAAATCGTTCAAATGGAATGTGATGATCATGGAACTATGTTATTTGCCTAAACTCTATACAGACTTCGTATGGATCAGGATTATTCGTACCGACATTACTTTCAGGATATACTAATTGTTTGCATTGAAACATGACTTTTTAGATCTTACCATTTTCTTGGTACGGGAACACTGTTGTCTGTTGTATACAGATATAGTCAATATTCATAATGAACATATTGGACTACGTAATGTGTTCAAAAACTATTTTTTTCATCGTGCATGGAAAATAAAAGAACAGATTCTCATGGCGAGAACATTTAGTGTTTACCAGGGATTCTTGCAATATAACAGTAACACCTGTCTTTAGTAAGGGACTCACGTTAGCAATTAAATGAATGAGATTTCGTAATTAGTGATTTTAATATTTAATTAAGGACTGTTAGCAATTATATTGATTTAGTTTTTAATTAGAATCACTTTAAGTTTCTCAAGTAGTGGTATAGTTCACATTCACTAACTTTAATAGTTTATATGTGTCTCCTCATACTTATATCTACCACTCATGGTACATGATTTTGATACTTATCGATGATTAGTCCACCTTAGTAATGTTAGAAACATTAAGTGTGTTGTTCTCTTAGCGTGTTGAATTATGCATTGTTTATTCACTTTGCGTGTTTTAATTTCATTTTTCTTTTTATGGTATAATATTTTAACTATGAATTATTTTTATAGATGTCGATGTAGTTTGACTCACCTCTCCGAATTACTTCGAAAAAAAAAGATTAATATAATTAACTTTTTTTAAGGGGGAGTGATAAGGAAACTGTTGCGTACTTTTACATAGATGGCAGTCTTAGGTCCTGCCTGTGTTAAAAGGTTACGCACCATTCTTATGATAGGAATATTATTTGTGCGTATGATTTATCACGCACGTGTGTGCACTATGTAGTGTATGAGAGACTCTTAGCGCACGGGTTTCTAAGATCTAGAAGATGACGTCAGAGAGTGATGTTGAAGGGTCAAGCCGGACTGATCGTCCGTAATATATTGTATTGTGTCCCTGATGTATGGGAATTATTTCTATGGAGGACGACTGGTTTTCTTATCAGAAGCCAATGTCAAGATGTATATGTATGTCTTGCACCCATGTGTTGATAAATAATCTTATTGATGATTTTAAGTGATGTCTCCACTCATTACTGGCATCTAGCTGGAGTCCTCATGGCAGGATTTCAAGAATGGATCAGATGAGCTGATAGCTTCACTTGTAAACGTAGTGGTAATCCTACGAGAGGAAATATTATTTAATATATTGCAAAATTGTATTACGAAGTGCCGACATCTCGGTCATGGCACGTATTGGAGAGGTTAGCCAAGGATAGTTGCTAACATGTATTTGTTGCCTCCTTTATTAGTCCTTAACATTCTTAAGTAGTCATCAGGTTCTATTTTTGTTAAGTGAGTACGCACCAAATTAGGTGGGTGTTATTTTATGTATAGCTCATTTATCGCGCACGTAAATGCACACTTTTGTGTATGGGTATCTGCGGGCGCGCTTGTTACCAAACAAGCCAGATGACGTCAGAGGTAAAAAGAGGAAGCCAGCATCTCATGCCAGACATTGAGTCTGTTGCCTATTTATATATATATATATATATATACCCAGTGTGTTGGGGTAAGAATTCTTCTGGAACAATGACTCCTTGGTAGAAGCCATTGTCGGCTTACTCTACACGTAAGTCCGAACCAGTTTTGATAAGAAGTGAATTGATTTTTTTTTAACTTTCGTGTCACCATCCTCTGTTGGTATCTAGCTAGCAACTTTCTGCAAACAGGGGTGCTATAATGGATCAACGGGGACTTTCACCGAGAGCATTTTAATATTGTATAGAATTCATGGCTTCATCGTTACGGCTTATCGATTTGTAATATTATGTGGATTGCCGTCGCACGAGTCACCGCGACGAAGAGATATTAACCAAGTATTAGGACATAACCTTCGTTGTTTATTTTATATGCAAGTATGCATGGATCTGCCATGTCAGAGGTACCAAACCACTTAAGTACCCGACCAGAATTATAGGATAGAGTTAATATATTCATTCCAAGATTAGTAGTTTGGATAGTCCTAACGGTCATGACATTGACGCAAGGTCAAACCCTTATCTTATGTGAGGAATTTAATATGATGCCTATACCATGCCTATACATGCTACATGTATGTTTGCTCTGTGGAATCCATGCTGAAGTACTGTAACCTGTTGTCGTCAACGTATTTCGTCCTAAATAAATTATGATGCCAGTAAACGTAACGAGTTCTCCCATATCTGCATTGGCACGGTTCGAAGTGCCCAGTTACGAGTCCAGTTCACGGATGTTTTTATCATACCAATCATTCATTCGACATTCGCGTGTATATTTATAGATGTGCTCCAGGAAAGAGCAGTTACAGTATTGTATCTTGATGTAGAAACGTGTGGATCTAATGTTTAATCAACTGTCTGAGCAGTCTATGGAAGAAGTTTATTGAGCAAGACAGTATATTTTGGATGCCTTATCAAGTATTATAAAGATGTATATTAAGCCCGATGTCCTTGTAGAAGGTCAACGGCCGATGCCTTAGAAACTATCATAAAGACAGATTAATTGTATGAACTTTAGTTTAGCGAGGAAGAATATTGATAATGGAACTGTCTGGAAAGACGTATATTGCCATTAGGAACATTACGCCAGTCAATTATTTAACAAAGTATGCAAATAAAATTATCTTTCTTACCCTCAGGTAAATAAGTTCACATCCACACAAGCTGACTGGCTGTAAAAGGGTTCTTAGCACTGCTCTCTCAGTTCAAACGGCAAAGGCTTGGTCCTACTGTCTTTTAGAATACGTCAGCTCGGCGTGGTTTTTATGATTCAATGGCGGAAAACTACAAGCGGTTGTTCTATTTATAGATCTACACCCCACCAATCAGAGGAAAGTCAAAAATGTATTTTTGAGACTTGAGACTATTGCGGTTCTAAGCGTGTTTGTATAATCTGACCTAATTTGAATCTACTATATTCTAGTTATTTGTGGACCGATTTTAATTATCAAAAGTGATAATTAAACGGCCAATTTCTCTCTATCGTTCTATATAGTTTCCCTTTAGTTATTCCTTTGCATTTCAATCTGGGTAATTTTTAAGTAATTAAATTGGGATTTACCCTGATGTGAAAATATCACTAAATTGAATTTTTCTAAGTTAATATAATTTTATTATGAGGGAATCTTTATGTTTAGGTGTTAAGCAATGTCAGCGCTATAATTTGAGATATCCCTTTCATTTTAATTATCTTTAGTTATTAAGAAATAAATTATCTACGTTCGGTCAAAAACACAAAATAGGCATTATTTCCACGTCAACCAAAATTTTCTTGTCACTACAAGAAAAAGAAACGATTTGATTGGTTGTTAAATTGGTACTACGCTCTTAGATAAATTTTGGTGGGCGGTAACTTTTGACTTGTTTCCTAGACAAATTCAAATACACTAGATAAATTGTTGGCGGTAAATTTGACTGGGCCCTCAGACAAATTTCAAATACTGTAGTTATTTTTAGATTCAAAACACATTAACTAGTTTTTGAGCGGGGAATTTTTGAGCGTGTTGTCATACAGATTCACTTCACTACACCATCGCTAGTATTTTTATAAAATTTACCTACCCAGGCAGCTACAAAACGTAATAAAATTGTATATTGCCAAATCAAGAATTAAAATATAAGTTATAACTACCAGAACAAATGAAAGCGATAAAGGAAAAATAAAAAACACTTAAAAATAGTATACCTCACACAATATCAGTACAAGAAGTACAATAACCTACCAATAAAAAATCAACAATGACCTGTAGATACATTTATGATAATATTTTAAAAAAATATTATATTACATTATATTATGCTATATTATATTATATTGTATTGTATTGTATTATATTATTTTAATTAACTACAATGGCATCTAAGTGTAGAAGTGATAAAAAGATAAGTCGTAAGCCTCTTACTTTAAATGCCGTATATTGATTTTACTGTACAGTAAAAGTCCGAAAATTCAGACTGCTGGGGGATATGGTAGGTCCGGATTGTAGGATTTTCCGGATTCTTGGGCAGTACTTTTAAAATTCAAATTTAAGGAAGAATAAAGAAGAGACGACCAGGCAAATTTTGTTACTTTATTCATTAGCAAATACAGAAGGCTTCATTTATCAAAATTAGTAAATTTATTCGTTCATTTACGCGACTTCTGTTGCACTGCTTGTGGATGGAATACATACAGCCATGTTGTCGCTTGTTGCCGCTGTGTATCTGTAGCGATCACGCGCGCGCATGCGCTCTCACACACAAAAGCCTGGAAGTTTTCAAACAGTCCGGAATCTCGGCTGGTCTGGATTTCTGGAATCCGGATTTTTTTTTTACTTTTACTGTAGATTCGGTTTTTTTAAGGCCTAACTCTATTGCAAACTTAATAAATGATTGTGTAATAATGTTATTAGGATTTTATAAGCATTGGCAAGTTTTAAAAAGGCATTCGATTTTTGCGCGTTTCGGCGGCAGTCTGGAACCTGATCCGCCGTATGAGCGGGGCCGTACTGTATACATAAATGCATACTTAGGTCCATAATATATATATATTAACGCACAATATACCCCAATTATAACCAATTTTCAGGTTGAACAAAGTATAACAGCAATATAGTAGACGAACGAACGAACGAACGATAATATATACATGTGATACCACAATGACGACTTAATTTTAGAGACGGCGATTAGGGAGACGCGTTTTTTCGATGGTCAGTCTTGGAAGCCTCCCCCTGATAAGTTATTCTGCAGTTAAGTCGTTTTAAATCAGGGGTTCCAAACTTGACGTACGCATGCCATCGGAGGGTACGAGAAGCTTGTAAAGGTGGAACGTGAATATTTGATAAACAACTATTTCATGCCAGTTGTCATGGTTGAGTTAAAGGTGTTAGAGTATTTGTCGAGTTAGACAATTATAGTGAAATCGACAAATGATAGTGAACTGGCAAAATTATAGATTACACATAGATAAGGTGTAAATAGCGGTGGACTTGAGACCAACCTGGAAGAAGATTTATTTTAAAAAATTATCTCTCTCTCCAAGCCTCAACACACTTATATAGTCTAAGCACCGCCCGCTCTCTCTCTCTTCTCTCTTGTCAAAAATAGAGACTATAGTAAAGAGCGTGTAATATTAAGTATGGATGAAAGGGTCGTGAACAGCGCGTTAATAAATGAGTAAAATTTATTAAAGAAGAAATATATAGGAAAATAATGCATATCATCACAACAACATAGAACAATCTCAATAATCACATTGAGTATACACATATGAAATTACACACCAACGAAACCACAAACCACCAACATAAAACCTAAAGAACATTGTGGTAAAGTGGGATGATATAAATATTTATAGGGACTTAGTGTACTGACTGAGATCAGCTGTGAAGGTATCTGTATCTAATAAGTGTGGTGTATTACAGATGACCTTACTTGCTACCACATTTAGACCTCAGCCATACTTATTCTGGGCTATTGTGATGACTACGTTGAATGTCTAGGGTTATGATAATGATGAAGTGTATGTTCACAACAACCAACAAACAGAAAACAATTTAATTTAATCCACAATACTTTACAACACTGTGACACTCACATACATAGAACACTCTATAAGACTATCTTAAATGAGTCAAGTGTTAAAGTTTAAAAATATATGTATTAATTCCTTTCAATAATAGATATCCTGATTCAACTACAAAGTGAACCAGGAATCACAATCAAATGTAATTACAAGTTGTATGTACACAATTTATAGATATGATCTTGGTATTGACATATATTATTATTATTATCATATGTGTGTAAGTTGTGATGTAGTACTATGAGGTAATACTGGCTTTTTCAAGCTAGGTGGTTGTTTGTCATCATGACTTCAAGTGTTTGCTTCTGGAGGAAATAGTATTGGGAAAAGTTCACAGTTCCTGTCATTTGAAACAATTAATTGTCCCTCTTTATTAATATACTGTCAATTTTAGAGGGGGGTACATAAGATTGAGCTGCTCTGGCCACAGAATCTTATCTTCTGTGAGGGCGGCAGGAAACAGTCTCCTCTGCTCGCTTGCTTCATCGTATACTTGAGAACCAACACTGGTCGCTATCTGGACCAAGGGGTATGCTATCAGCCTCTGGATTCAGCAAAACTCAGACCAGGTGCTGCTTCAATAAGTTAGGACCACGGTCCCTGAAACAAGAAGGTTGTACCTCCTACTTCAGAACTAATTTATAATCTATTTCCCACTGAAACACAATACATAACAAACACTGAGTTCAGAGCGGTAGGCCAACTGCTAGCTTCATCTGAAACAATTTACACCAGTATTCTTCTCCCTAATGGTTACTACGCCTCTGCAATTCCAGCATTATTTCCTTCTAGTCAATAAGATAGGTGTCACAGTACTATTTGGCAATTCCATGCAGTTATACTTTTCTCCGACAAGTTTTGTTCAGGTTGGAGCAATATCTAGGCTTTGCCTCATGTTTGCTACTGAACCACACACATATACAGACATAAATTATCAATTCACATTCAATTTTCATCAAAAAGATATCAAATATGTCAATCTTACCACAATTCATGGAAATAATAAACAAATACGTTGACTGGCGATGAATATGGCACAATTCCGATCTGCCTCTGTCCCAGGCTTTTATTTAGAAAAAATATGAGCTGGATCTCAACGCACTTGTTGTTACAAATTGAATTTTCAAAAAAGTGGCACTGAACTGACGCTCCTAATTGACTATATCAACTGGTCTAGCCAATAAGACCATGTTTACAAAAGCTTTTAAAAAAATTTACCCTTCCTACGTTTCCCCTAACAACCAAAAATAGTATTTGCAGTCCGACTAATCGTGTTTAGCCTTACATATCATTCCCGCCAATCAAATCGGATTTAACATGGTGGCCTCATTTTTTCTAAAACACTGTTCAAACACGCCATTATGAGCAAAAATTATTCTGTGTTGTCTGACAGCACCACTCTAGTATTATGGCTATAATTTGTTAATTATTAAACTAATTTCTTAACACCTAACATATTCTTTGTCAGCAAGTCCTAAGGCACCCAAATATATAAATTTAATGGGGCCTGCCTTTTCGACTGTTCTGTCAGACTAATGTCAGGATTTCAGACATAAAACAGTAGAATGTCATGTTTCCTAATAAGCATTAAACATGTTTTTTAAAACCTAACCGTGTATTGGTAGTGTTTTTTATCACTGTCTATTTGAAACAAAAAGTTAGTGCTTCATGCCTTTCGCTTGGGGGTGGCATTAATTTTATATCGCGAGACGCGTGTTAGTGTTGCCTGCGTTCCTCCGTTCAGCCCTCTCTCTCTCTCTCTCTCTCTCTCTCTCTCTCTCTCTCTCTCTCTCTCTAAGTCCACCTGTCCTTTCGTTTATGTTAACGTAGTGTATATAATTCATTAATGCTAGTATTAATCTAGGTCATTAAGCAGCTTGCGTATCTCAAGGTTTTCTAAGAAACACAGTACTAGTTGTATTTTTCGAACGTGTGTAGTTTTATGCAGACGGAGCATAAAAAGGGGGTTTCTTGTTCAACTAGCATGACGTTCTATTAACACAGGCGTACGCTATTGGAAAGCACGGGTCTTTAACCATTCTTCTTTCCCTTTTCTTGAATTAATGCGTTAGGCTTTACATTTACTTTTTAATTTATATATGTGGATGTAGAATGTTTCACGACAAACATCCAGAAATAAATAAACAGAGTTCCAATCCGTCCGCTTTCGTGGGACCAAATGCAATAGCTCCAGTAAGTGTCTTTACGTGTAGCTATCCTTCATAGGTGATGGAATAACATAAATAAATCCACTGTAGGCGCTATCGTTGGTGACACCCTAAGGGCGCGATGGGCTGTAGATGACTCTGTCTATCTCCGGCTGACCGTTAATACGTGCGGAGGTTTTGTATGACCCGAAGACACACACACGATGAGGTTACTTTAGGACAAATGGTCCATTGCGCTATTATCCCGGCGCTGAAATTATGCCTGCGTGCTTGGTGTACAATCCGGTTGGGCTGGCTTGAACTATTATTGGTAACTGGGGTGCTCCGTTTAAGCACACACCTGGTGTTTTTGATTCTGCTGAAGACGCTGGGCTGGTAGATATGTTGTAAGCCACAATGCTCTGACTGGTGATCAAAAGGCGAGTAGGAAACCACTACTGCAAAATGAGATTGCCAGATTGGCTATGGCTCGTTGCACACTGCGTGAGCTTAATTCCCATTAGAGGGATGGGCGTTGGCAAAAAAGGGTTTTACTTCAGGTATGGGGGGTGACAACTCGTAGTGCTAATTGCGTTCTGGAGCCGTGAGAGCGATGAGAATGTTACGTTCGTCGCCTGACTGGACTCTTGCGATAGCAAAATGCAGTATATCCTGAAACTGAGACCCAAAAAGAGACGACCTTTACATCAAGCAAACTATAAAATTACAATAACGTTATACTAAACAGTTATGCTCCACTACGGGATTTAGAGTTATTTTAATCATTGCTATGATAGTCTTGGGCTGTCCTTTCTCCATATTAGTCGCTCTCCTGTTACTTCCACTCTATCAATGTATCAGCATGCGCCCGCATAGGCTAATATATTTTGTACACACATGTACCTGTCAGTAAAGACAGCAAAATCTATTCCGTCTTCTTTCAACTCAACATAAGGGATATCTAACCCTGTAGTTCCAGCTGACTGGATATGTTATTCATCTTACAACATTAAGTGAATTTACATAACAATACAGCATTTGACATTACATAATAAATGGTATGCGCCCCCTTGGGGAAAAATATTAACATCCCACAAATGAATACATAGAAAATGCAATGTTCTTGCTATAATAATACAGTTGTGACTGAAACTTACGATATAATGTTATCTATGGCTGGTGACTGCTTTCTGTGAAAGTGATAACTAGTGTCTAACTACACAAATCCGCATATCATGATTCCACCCAGCCACTAGAAGTTTCTATCAGAAAGAAATAAGTGACTATCTCCTATAATTCAGGGTTATAGCGCCTGCACATCACTATTCAGTTTTAAGTGAATAACGCACACCTCTGACATTTCCTTACAGTAATGACAGTTATTTTAGCCTACTCTTAACCCATGGTAAGCACTGTACTGACTGATTCTACGCCTAGTAAGTATCTGTTATCGGAAGTCTACCATTAACCCATTGTAAACAATAACACTGACACCGGACTGCTTTGTCACCCGTTAACTAACGCGGTAGACGGCGCTACATTATCACTGAATTAATTACCGGGAGAAATCCTCAAAATGAATTCAAGTCACACTCCTATCAGATACATAAAACTAACATGAATATATATATTTTAAGAGATGTCTACTCACCCCGAAAAATGACGGGAGAACATAGGCAACACAATTTAGTTCTGTGTTAATGTCTGCCTTTCTCATTTAGTCATCACGGGCAGGAACATTTTACGAGTGTGTTTGACTGAGTAAATCTATCTCATTTTATAGTCTACAAATGACGCTACCCCAGGACACCTGGCATGGCCGGTTTCTACAGATGTTCGGCGTATAACGTAATCAAGAGTAAGACAAATGTTATTCTAGAGGTATACATCAGAAGCAACAACCGCGAGAAAATTTCCCAGATAGACAATACATAATATTATGGTCAGGGGCCACAACAAATCTCTCAGAACGAACGTGAATGTTATCTCCCCTTTTGATCTCGCTACCAACTGTATTAGGCTAGCGGGTTCCCTTCAAAGAACTCTTCCTCGCTGGAGATCAAACCCGTTACGCGCAAGAGACATTCCTCTGGTCAGACAAACGCCAGGTACAGTTTAGATAATATTATCGTAAGCTGACCGCTACTGACAAGTGGGGAATTTATAATGAAGCCAGAACGAAAACAAACCGCGGGGTGGGGTCTGAGAGGGGAATAATGGGCAACGTAGGTAAAATCCGAAAAGAAAAGAAAATACAAAATGTCGTGGAAATCAGAACATTAAAAGAGTAATAAAAAAATGGGACTTGATGGTAAAATAAATTATCAATCCCCCGTGACACCAGTGAAGGATCCAAAAGTAGTTTTCATGCAAAAAAATATGGATGTTAGAGAGAACGGGAAAAGGGAGCAAGCCCAATGTCTGATTTATTGGGATAGTATATATAAATATAAGATTCAACGTCTGTCTGTCTGTCTGTCTGTTACCTCATAACTCAAGAACGGATGAACCGATTTTGATGCGGGTTTCTTCCGCGTATTTGACATCTCTCTGGAAAGGTTTTAACCTATCATTATGGTACGACATCAGGAGGCTGAGTAGTGAATTTTTCGTCACTCCATTCATTCTTATCACCAGGGACAAGGGACGTAAAAACTATACCGTTTCTTGGGTTAACACCCTTAGCTTACAAACTATAAAGTCGTAAATTTTATCCGTTTACGTTGAATTTACAAGAAGTGCGCTGTTTTCTGTTATGCAAGTTTTCTAAGCTAGGATTCTTAATAAGGTAAGTTTGAATAATACTCGGCTATGTAGAGTTGTTACTTAAATTTACAAGTCCGGATTCCGGAACAGTTTTTAATCTTTAAATGTGCTAAGGGAATTGCGCGCATGTTTTATATTTTATACTGCAAAAATGGTTTAAAAAAAAACAACTTAGAAGAAGCGCAACACTTTTTTTGAGGCAAATAATTACTTAATTTTATTTAGTACTATTCTTCTTCCTTTTATGTTTCAGTATGCAAGTGAAACTACGCGTGTGTGGTTTTATATGTAATGTATCCCCTTACAGCATTATTTTATAGAGGAAAGGGCATTAGTAGTGTACGTGCATTCATTTGAATACATAAGAGCGTGTGTGTGTGGAGTTACGTATGTGCATGAATGTATGTATGTACGTGTATGTATAACTCAGCTATGTAGAGTTGTTCACGATACGCCTCTAAGAATACGTTACATTCACTAAATTTGCTCTGAAAGACGTTTTGTGGGCGAGTGTGTATGTGTGTGTGATGGGTATATATATATATATTTTTTTTTTAATTTTTTCAAACTGGAAATAATCCTAATGTCTTTAACATTATTCGATAGCAATTTTAATAGACAGACAGACAAACAGACAGATAGATAGATAGATAGATAAATAGATAGATAGATAGATAGATAGATAGATAGATAGATAGATAGATAGATAGATAGATAGATAGATAGATAGATAGATAGATAGATAGATAGATAGATAGATAGATAGATAGATAGATAGATAGATAGATAGATAGATAGATAGATAGATAGATACATACATACATACATACATACATACATACATACATACATACATACATAGAAAAATAGATAGATAAATAGATAAATAGGTAGGTAGATAGATAGATGCAACCTCTTTAAAATGGTCGAAGTAAACACAACCATTAGGCATCCTACGAGGAAGATATAAGGACAATACAGATATAGCTCTATAAGTAGCGAAAGTCATCAGTAACATTATCAACTCGAGAACGGCTGAACCGATTTTGATGCGGTTTTCAAATTTGCTCAGAAAAACGTTTTGTAGGAGTGTGTGTGTGTGTGTGTGTGTGTGTGTGTGTGTGTGTGTGTGTGTGTGTGTGTGCGTGTGCGTGTGTGTGCGTGTGCGTGTGTGTGTGTGATATGGGTACATTATTTTATAAAAAAAAATTATAACTGGAAATAATCCTAATGTCTTTAACATTATTCGATAGCAACTTAAACCTCCCGAAAACGATTCGCACCAAACCCGACTTGCACCCATTTCGACATGGACCCGGGCTGGGCCGGTGTCGTACCGATAGGTTTGGAAGTTAATTATGGTCCCGTCTGAGTAGAGTGGATGGTGATAAGTACGTGAGAAATAAAGGTGTGAGAAATAGATTTCACGGGTGAATAGTTTAAGGAGAAGATGTGTCTCTGGAATGAGTAAGTTTCTCTGGTCCAGCCTATCTATACGACTATAATTTAGTACAAGACAATCTTTCCCTCCTCATATATGTAAATATAAGTTTAACTACACACACACACACACACACACACACACACAGATGTGACTACAAGACACTCAAACGTGAAAAACTACGGTTAATTGGGTATGGGTCTGACCAACACACAAAGTTAAGTTTCTTTTGTTGTCTATTATCATTAAAACTTGACAACACCAAATATCTAAAGAAAGATCAAATAAAATAAGATTTACATACATAGGAAATAACTGAATAAATGTGCCCTCCCCCTATTGAGAAAATAACCCAAAAAGTTAATAACCGAAAGGTCAAAGGTTAGCACTATGTTACAGAATAGACATTAAAGAAAAACAAAGTTCCTATTAAATGCTACTCAGTCAAGTAAACAATTTGTTTAAGCAAAATCCAGGTTAGTTTGATCCTGTAACAAAGAAAAATATTTGATCTCTCTCTGACATACAGTGGCCACTCTATCACGCTTACCTAATCTTGGTGATATCCTTTGGAATTACAATGGTTCCTGAATATACAAAATATCAGGTGTATTACCCAAATTGGCCCCAGTCCATCCTCAAATACTTACTTACTTACTTAGTCGTTCCCCTTCTACCGTGAGGTGTAGAGGTTTGGAAGAGAGAGCGCCAGACCATTCTATCAGCTGTCTTCTTCCTGGCCTGGTTCCATTCTAGTCCTCGGTCCTTCAAAGATTGTCTAATGTTGTCCTCCCAGCGGACTCTGGGTCGTCCTGGAGGTCTGGATCCCTGGCTCTTTGTTTCCCATGCTTGTCGTGGTAGCCGATCTTCTCCCATTCTGCAGACATGGCCAAACCATCTTAGTTGGGACTGTTCTATTTGGGTCTGCAGCGGATGGGATTTTAGGCCTTGACGGATCGTCTGGTTGCGGACCATGTCTCTTCTTGTTACTTCAACCACTTTCCTCAGATACCTCATTTCTGAGGTTTGGATCTGGCTTTTGTGGGTTGTAGTCATTGCCCACGACTCGCATCCATATGTCAAGACTGGGACATAGGTGGAGCGGTATACAGCCATCTTCGTTTTCTTACCAACCTCTTTCTTGCTGAGGAATCCACGATTTATGGCCTGAAAAAGTCTCCCAGCCGCTGCTTTTCGAGTGGCCAACTCTTCTTTGATGCCTCCCTTTCGGTCTATAATAGCTCCGAGATATTTAAAGTGGTCGACCTGCTCCAGGACCTGTTCTCCCAACTTAATCTGATGTTTTCTTTCTTCTCGTGATATCACCATGGATTTTGTTTTAGAGCTGCTTATGACCATCCCTCTCTTCTCCAGCTCTTCCTTCCAGACTTGCAGGTTGGATTGGAGATATGCCTCTGATTTAGCAATCAGGGCAACATCATCAGCAAATGCCATCTCCGAAATATAGACCTGTCTCATCTTCCAGTACCCCACTGAATACTTTCTTGTTCTCTCCTTACATGCCTTGATGACATCGTCCATAAGGAGTATGAAGAGGTAAGGTGATAGGATATCACCTTGTCTTACACCAGTGGTGGTCCTGAACTCTTCTGACTTATGGTTTGCTGTCCTCACATAATTTCTGCAAGACTTGTAGAAGCTCTGTATAGCATGAATCAGAGGTGCTGGAATATTCTTCCTTGCCAAACAGTCCCAAAGTTTGCTCCAAGGGACCCTGTCAAACGCCTTTTCCAGATCTATGAAACAAAGATGGATCTCACTCTTATACTCAAGGGCCTTTTCACTCAGCTGTCTGAGTGTGAAGATTAGGTCTTGAGTACTTCGGTTTGCTCGGAATCCGCACTGGACCTCATCCAATTGTGGCTCAGCTAGGCGTCGGAGTCTCTGCTCTAGGATTCTAGAGTAGATTTTACCAGGGACACTGAGAAGGGATATGCCTCTATGGTTTCCACATTGTCGATTGTCACCCTTTTTGAAAATTGGTGTTATGATGGCAATCTCCCAATCCTTTGGTATGGTCTTGTTGCACCATGCTGCCTGTAGGACCTTTAAGAGTAATAGGTCGCCTGATGCTCCCATGTACTTAACCATTTCTGGTGTTATACCATCATGCCCTGCTGCTTTGCCCATCTTGATTTTCTCCAGTGCTGCCCTCAGTTCTTCCATCTTTATGTCATCTTCACCATCATTGGTTTTCTCTTCTGTGCTAGTGTTTATTATTTCTGATGCTTCATCATGCTCACCATCCAGGAGTTCTGAGAAATATTCTTTCCATCTTTCCATTACTTCCTTCGGGGCAGTAAGCAATTTGCCTTGCTTGTCCTTTATAAATTTGAGAGGGCATTGTTTTTCTTTCCTCATGTTCTTTAGGGTCTTATAGAACAATTTCTGGTTTTCTTGTGCATCTTTTTCTAGCTTTTCTCCAAATTCTTCCCAGGACTTCTGTTTTGCTGCTAGCACTTTGTTCTTTGCTTCTGTTCTGAGTGTCACATATTCTCTATATTTTTCCATTTGTCCTGTTGTGTTTTTAGCTCCCAAGTATTGTTTCCATGCCATTTTCTTCTCTCTTATTTTCTCTTTGACTTCCTCTGTCCACCAAGGTGTCCTCTTTCTCTGGTTCCCAAGTCGGACTTCACCGCATGCTTCTGCAGCAGCTGTCTTTATGATATCCTTGAATTTATTCCAGAGGGTTTCCAAGTCATCAGGTCGTTCTTCTGTGTTGCTCACTGCTGTAGCAATAAGCCCCTGATATCTGGTCTTAATTTCTGGCTCTCTAAGCTTGTAGGTCCTAATGCTCATTTCTCCTGCTCGTTTACTTGGTTTCTTGCGTGATGTTGGGCAGTTCCTAGGCTGAGCAACTCTTTCAGTTGTTCGTTTGATTGTTAGCAGGTAGTGATCACTTCCAATCTCTGGCCCCCTCCAGACTCTTGCATCTCGGACATATCTGAATGAGCTTCTCCGAACAATGGCATAGTCGATCACTGACTTCTCATTCTTGGTTGGTTCACATCTAGTGTATGCATGTATGCGCTTATGGGGGAACTTTGTGTTTGTAATGATCAGATTCTGCTCACTGCAGAATCTAAGGAGTCGCTTTCCATTGTCATTGAGAGTATCTTCTCCATATCTTCCGATAACTCCACCCCATCTAGCATGGTCATTTCCAACTCTGGCATTAAAATCTCCGAGCATAATAACTTCATCTAGGCAGTCATCCACTGTCCTTTGAAGCAGCTCGAAGAATTCCTCCTTGACCTCTGCTTTCTCATCCTCATTTGGCCCATACACTATGACCAGGTTGACTATGGTTTCTCCTTCTTTTAGTTTTACAACCATAATGCGCTCCGAGACAAAGTTCCATCCCTTGATACTATCTTTTTGATTTTGGGCCACAATGCAACCCACGCCCCCTTTAGCTCTTTCAGATATGGGTACACCACTGTAGAGCAACGTGTTGCCATCGAGATCCATGACTCCTTGTCCTTTTTTCTTCGTTTCCGTTATAGCCAGGATTTCTAGTTTTGCTTTCCTCATCTCTTCCACCAGCTCCTCTTCCTTCCCATTTATACTTCTTGTATTCCAAGTTCCATAAGTCGTAGTCCGTAGTCCGTTCCAGTTCGTCGCCTTTAGAATCAGTCCGGTCATCCTCAAATAAATAAGATTTATAAGGTGGACGCCTAATTTGGTGGTTTATTCCTGGATGGACAAATGTCACTTCGAATGGTTAGTGTAGAAAAACCGAGATCTTGGGTTCACAGTAAGCAGAGGAAAATACTTCCAGTATTGGGAAACATCTGGTTGCTAAAAACTGTTACAATTGATAAATGATGGCAATCCTATCGGCTGGCTCTATGTGAGTGCCGATTCTGAAACAGCGTAATTCTGGATGATACACTTGAATACGACTGTCAGTCGTCAGATAATGTTATTGTTCTGTACAACCCCAGTGGGCTGATAAAAATTGAAAGAAAATATTGCTGGCCTTTATACGTCCAGTTAAATTTATAATTTAAAATGTTTCTTTGTCTCTTTGGCCAGTCCTGTTCACAAATGAACTTGGGGACACACAAGCCAAGAAAAATACAACATTAACCATTCAGTAAATGATTAAAAAGACCGAAAAAGAAAGACCGCTGGCCGCTCTTGTGATCAGGTCTGCGTGGAATAAAGAACATTTATGAAACAAATGCTACTATTCTATATACACACGGACGGGGACAAGATAATCTCTTTCCCATTCCGTCAGTCCTGATTTAAGTTAAAAGGCACACGGTGACTTTAGGCCGACCAAAAACAACTTGGCGGAGGACTGTAGAGGGTGAGATGCAAAGAATGAACCAGAGTTGGGGCACTGTGCGAAGAATGGCCGCCGACCGAGCAAAGTGGAATAAATTTGTTGTTGCCCTACAAGACGCCACTAGGCGTGATGGCCACTGACCGCTTTGTCGGTCGGCGGCTAAGGATCAAAGAAGAAGAAGAAGACTATAATTACACAAAATGAAATATAACGAGATTTCTATCTTCCACTATCAGTCGCGCCTAGCATATAATATCAGTCAACTAAACTGTATCTTCTTGTGTGAGAAAGCGGGGGGTTAAAATTAACATTACAACTGAAACATCTGGTATAGAACAGCTACTCGTTATTATTTGACTGGTTGTAACAGCTAGAACTCTAAGTGAATTAAAATGGTAAAAGCTTTAACACTTTAACATTTAAGCACTAATTTCTATTACCAGAACATCAGAATGACAATCCCAACGAATACTATTAACACATCTTCCACAATGGTTCTAGACTACGTGTTTAGACTATCCGAAAAATTCTGAGTGACAACTGATAGCTGGTTTCGGAAGACACAGTTTATGTATCATCAATGTAGCGAAAGGTTTTTCTAGTAGGATAATAGTGGTAGAGGAGAAGTAGAATCTCTCTCCAGAAAGGATGAAGTTCCAGGGAAGTACACTGGTATCACAAGTGAGTTACAGCTGTGAATACTCTGAGCTGGACAATAGATTTAGGCTTCAGAAGTATAAGTTGCTACTTTCGCTATAGTAACCCTATGTGATAATATAATTAAATTAGAAAAAGTAACTCAAAATTTAACAGTTAAAAATTTACCAAGTCAAATGAGTACAATTTCATAATTTATTATGTACATCTATATATTCTTGTAATGAGAAATGGGTGTTGGAAGATGGTAAAATGTATGATTATTTACAGTTACAAATCAAAATAAACAAGCGAAAAAGTCTTGGATTTATCTTCCACTGAAATTACAACAAAAGGATTGTCACATTATCTCTTGCCATCTAGTTGTCATCATTAGACAGTCGTTTTAGAAACTGCTCACAGGATTTGGTGGATTGTATACACATAACTCATCTGAAATTAGTTCGAGGTTCCTGAGACACACTTGAATCCGGAAGACTTTCCTTCAGCCCGCTCTATAACTACGGGGGACTAAGGTGTTGAAGATTGGTTGATCTCTAGGCTTCAGTTAGAACGATCAGCGGTCTTCAAGTCTTTTGGGTAAATTCGGTCAGGAATGATCATAATCTTGATCAGCAATGATCATAAAAACTGATCATAAAACCTGGAACAAAAGGTAATAGGTGGCCATGGTGTTCCAACAATCTCACCACCCACTGCTGTTCATGATGCGACCATGTCTTTAGTGTTTGTATATAAATGAATGAATCTTAGTAGTATGTTACAGAGATAGCATGATAAGATGATGTATACTGTGCAGAATTAACAAAATACATGAATAAATCACATGTTATGATACATGGGTACGATATAACCTTTGCCTTCCACTTATGGATGTCAAGTCACTTATGTACTTGCTGGTATATCGTAAGCTTCCAGGCAAGAACTAGCCATGATATATTTGGCTAACCAATTAATGGTTATGCTTCCTGACAATGCCGGTGAAGGTTATCTCTGGTTAGCGTCATTCCCTTTTTATCATGTCTGATACAATCAAATCGTAAATAACATCTGAAATAAAATGATATTAGTCATACATATATCTTTAATAAACTTACATACCCTCTTAGGATTTATAAGCTCACGGTGAGACTGTTTTGGCTGAATTTAATCTGCCCTGCATGCAGCGTGAAAAAATAACTTTTCTTGCAGATGCTGTCTTCCAGTTTCTCACTCTGGCTTCTGGATTTGGTGTGTGTGATTTTCAAGGCGCCGCTATGTCCTTATATTTCAGTCTCTCGCCCGTACGAGAAAGCACCTCTAAAAGTCCCAAAAGATTTTCGTTTAATCTCTCGGTTTGAGGCGATTTGAGGCGATCTGTGCGTTTCCTGTACTTGTTTTTTTCTTCTGTTCACTACACACTTATATTCTTCCTTCCTTCCTAGGTATCCTTTCATTTTCCCCATATGAGGCTTTCAATCTATATAAGTTTTATCCAAATCCGTTGAGGCTTGTTAGTGTAATACATTTTTAAAGATTATTAGCTAATTTTTAGCAGATGTGATGACGATGAAAATGTTAATTATTTTTAAAACTATTTATATTTGAATAATATCCTTTTGGATATAATTCATAGTCCATCTCCTTTAATGAACTATTATTATTTAATTGTATTCCAACCAGGCGTTTTCTTGTAGTTCTAAATTTAATTTCCTGTAAATGCAAACTTTGAAAGTCCGCCATACATTCCTATATTAGCTATTTCCTCATTCTTCAGTACCGTCTGGCTTAAACATATTTCACATTTTTCCGCCGTCTTCAAACTTAAAGAAAGACCGCCGCGTTGTCCTTGCGCTGTGTGTGTGTGCGCGCGCTGTGGGCGTGCGTGTCGCGCTACAACCAAGCAAGTGGTACCAAATCTCGCTACAATCATGTTTATCTGCTCTCTAGAGAATGCTACTTTAAACACTATAGTGCGTAGCGGAGAATCAGAAGCACGAATCCCCCAGATGGAAGTTTTCACGGTCGCTCTGTCGGGCGTTGCTAATCGACATCAGAGACTTAGAACCGTGTAACGGGTTCTCTGAGATTTTGCCCGTATCTAAAGAACAAAGAGTTAACTCCCCTCTCTGTGAACGAACTTCAAAGGGCACTCGGGGACATATTTTTGCCCGAGTCCTACTTCAAGAAGATCCGGTGTTTTTCATGTGCGGTCTGTCAGTTATCCGATGATTGACAGATCACCTCGCGTGAGAAACTTGATAAACAAACCTGATTCGCTCCCTGTTATGGCTGGCAGTTCGCGAAAGTTGGTAAACAACTTCGTGTGTTTATGTTCAAGGAAAAGAGGCGTGGATGAAGAATAAGCTTGTGTGAGTAAGACAGGCAGAAAAATGCATGATTTTGCTAGCAAATCATAGAACGCTACGAGGTCACGAAAGACTGTCGGATACTGTAGGCTATATTTCCATTATACGTCACTGGCGGGTATGACCAATATATATATATATATAACTAACGGTACTGAAACTAATTTTTTTTTTTTTTTTTTGCGTACATTTCTTGTACAGAGACAAATGTCCCTCGCCATTCAGGCAAATACTCGCCGATTTCGGAGGTACCCATTGCAGCTGGGTCGGCTCAGGAGCCGCCAGTCCCTGGTCGACGACACTCCTTCAAATGTCCTCGCCAGGTCTCGAGTTAATCCAGTCCAAATCCCGGTCGACGAAAAATCCTCAAATGCCGTCGCCCGGGTTTGATCCTGTATCACCCGGTCGCCAGAGCGGTGTTGTAACCACTACGCTAGCGCGGCTCCTACTGAAACTAATGAAGATTTAGACGGAATCTGTGGGAATTTGATATTCACTGCTTAATAGTGTTTATCACTTAAATATCGGCGAACATCCCGTGGTAAGGTATCTCCTAATGTACTTTTTCGTATGTGCATATGTATGGCAAACTATAGAATTTATTTCCTTTCATACTGAATAGTGGGTACCAGAAGGTTTGCTATAGGTCTTTGGGGTACAGTTGCGGGGAGATAAGTTGAAAACCCATGTTCTAAATTGTACTGATTGTTCTGATCAAAGTGGTAACGTGAATGAACGTCCTTAAAGGAAAAGTATGTAATCTAACGAACGCTCAGAAGAGCATCACAAGAAAGCTTCTGAACAATCCAGTACATATCAGGAAAGATTTTGGGGAGGCAGGCTGGTGGAATTCAAACTCCCCCCCCCCCCCCCCCCCCTAAGTATGGGAACTGTATACATGCACACTTGAATAAAACGTACATATTGTTACACACACAATCGTACATGCACAAATGCACATTTACAATCATACTACATGTCCTTACACAATCTTACATTCATAAATGCACACTATAAATTTACTAATTTTGTATTCAATTTAAATAACTATTGTCTTTTGCAGTTGCTGATTTTTATTTATATTAGTATTTTTCCATTTTATTTTCTCTTTTGTATTGTTTATAGATAACTATTGTCCTTTACACTTGGTTTTAATTTGTATTAGTATTTGTTCTTTTTGAGTTGTTGCCCTTTTTTTAAATATACCTCGTTGTCTTTCCTTGTCCTAAGAGTAGTTAGTTTTTTGTTAATGCTTTGTTAGTTCTTGCTGCTTAATTTCTATTTAGTTGGATGTTTTTCCTGAAGTACTAACCTTACATGTTTTCCTTTGTTTTATGTATATATCTTTTAAGTATTGATTGGGCATCTCTTGGGGCATCTATACTTAAAACCTTATCACCTGTTAAGTCTATATTGTGATTTCTATAGTAAGTTTTTAATTCAAGCCTTTGTTGTTCATACTTTTTACAGTGGATCAGGTAGTGGTCTATGTCATTCTCTTCCTGACATTCTTGGCAGTGTGGTTCTTCTATCATAACGTATGCTGCACAGAGACGGAGACGCCACAGTTTTTTGTTCGATGGTATCTTTAATTCTTCTCTGACCTGGCACGTCCTCGTTGGTTCTTTCAGCAGTTTGAACGCGTGTCTGCCTCTTCTACTTTTCTTCCATGTTGTCTTCCATTCCTCGTTTATAGTTATCTTCACTTGGCTCTTGATCTCCGACCTTCCCAGTCCTGCTCTTATATTGTTTTTACTTGTTCTTCAATTCTTGGCGTTCTGATCTGCCATCTCGTAACCAGCAATACCTATATGTGCTGGAACCCACACTAGCCTCACACTACATCCTCTGTTCCCTAGTGATGTATTAATTTCTAGAATTTCTTCCTTTATGTCTGGCCGGCTACATTTACTTGGTTGTTCTAGTGCTTGAAGTGATGATAGTGAGTCTGTAAATATCGTAACAGCTTCTGGTGGGTTATCTTCGATTATTTCTAAACTTTTAAGAATTGCTATCATCTCTGCGGTAAAAATCGAAGCCCCTTCAGTTACACTGTAGCTCTTTTTTATTCCCCATTGTGGTATTACAACTCCGGCACCTAGTTGCCCACTATCACCCTTAGATCCATCAGTGTAGACGGCCAGACTTTGTTTAGTTAGTTGATCTATGAACTTTCTACTTATCATTTTGGTATCCTTATCTTCTATGTTTTGTTTGATCTTTTCAGTAAGTGAGTAGTCTACGATTGGTGTTTTTAGTTCCCAGCTTGGTATTTTGCTTCTATATTTATTACTATTTTTAATTGTGTTTGATAGTTTTTTGAACTGCGTTAGATCTTCTATAGTTCTCCACCCTGTTGGATATCTATCTTTATTTAAGGGGACGTCCCATACACTTGGTTGGTTTTTGACAAATGCTTTATGTGCTGGGTGGGTCACTTTTTGTGCTACTTTACTCCAATAATTTAATCTTAGTTCTTTCCGTCTTAGACCAAGGGGAGGTATGCAGAGAGCTACTTCTAGAGCTTCTATTGGTGTCGATATAAATGCACCTGTAATGGTTCTCATGGCTGCATTTTGAATCCTGTCCAGTTTTGCTTTGTTAGAAGCTGCTGCTGAGTCATAGACTATGCTGGCATAATCCAGTTTCCCCCTGATGAAAGACTTGTAGAACATAAGCATTATTTTATTGCTTCCCCCCCCCCCCCCCATCCATTACCTTTTACAATCCTTAGTATATTTAGGAGTCCCCTACAGCTTTCTACTAAATTGTCTATATGTTTATTATAATTTAGTTGTTTATCTAAAGTTATGCCCAGAAATCTTGTTGTTGAGGAGGTACATATTTTCTGTCCTTTAATGGTTATATTGATTTTGTTATTTTTTTTTTAAATTTCCTTTGCTGAAAATCATACCTACTGTTTTGTTTACATTAATTTGGAAGCCCCAACTTTTCATCCACTCTGAAACTTTGTCTATTTGATTTTGAAGTTTTTGGTAAACATGGTCCAAGTTTCTTCCAGATCGCCAAATGGCACAGTCATCTGCAAATTGTGATACTGCATTCTTTATGTCATTAAATTCATCTGCTAAATCATTTACAGCTATAGTGAAAATTGAAGGAGAAATCACTGATCCCTGAGGAATCCCATTCTGTTGTTCATATATTTCTGACCTATCATTATTCACCTGTACAGCAAAATACCTGTCCTGTAAAAAGTTTTCTAGATACCTATAGGTTTTACCAGTAATGCCAATCTTTTTCATTTTGTAAAGAGCTCCATCTCGCCAGCATTCATCATCTGCTCTAGCTACATCTAGACAGACTGCTCTAGCTACATCTAGACAGACTGCCACTGTTTTCTCTTTCCTCTTGAACCCTAGCTTTACATCATGTTCTAATCTTACAAGCTGGTCTACTGTACTTCTGTCTGCTCTAAACCCTGACTGGTTTGGGCTATATAACTGGTTTTTTTCTAGGTAGAATTTAACTCTTTTATTCACAACAGTTTCCAGTATTTTACCTAGTTGTGATGTTAGGAGATAGGCCTATATGAACTTACATCATGGGCTTCCTTATTGGGTTTTAGGATGGGTACTATCATAGCTACTTTCCATGCTTTTGGTATCTTTCCTAAGCTCCAGATTTTGTTATAGAGGGAAGTTATTTTGTTTATAGTTTTTTTTGGTACTTTCTTAAGGATTTCATAACTAAGTATATCATGCCCTGAGGCAGTGTTAGATTTCTCATTTATTGCACTAGTTGCTTCTTCCTCTGTTATATTAGCATTTAAATAGTTTGCTTCATCTATCTGATCTGGTAGTTCTTTTAAAAACTGAATCCTAAGTCTTTCTCTTCTGTCATTTTCTTCCTGTCCAAGACTACTTTTTGCACTGACTTTATAGAAATACTCAGCTAGGGCATTAGCTTTTTCTTTATCTGTTTCTGCTCTCTTTGGTAGTTTGATTGTTGGCATTATTGTTTTCATTATTGTTCCCTTTGATTGCCTTAAGCTTTTTCCATACTTCTTTAATTTGGGTGCTTTAAGTGACTGACAAAACTCCTTCCAGTTAGTTTCTTTGGCTTTAAATATTATTCTGTTAGATTCATTTCTAATACGTTTATACTCGACATAGTTTTCTTCTGTTCTGTTATTTCTATATTTTTGTAAGGCCCTTTTTCTTCTCTCGTGAATTTCTGCACAGCTTTTATTCCACCAGGCAACTGGATCTTTATTCCACTGAGTTTTTCTTTTCTTGTTAATATTATTTATTGGTTTTAGGTGCTGTGGCATATTTTTATTTGGTATATATTTTATTGCTATTTTAAGAATTTCATTGGTCAGTGTTTCTGCCCACAAGTCAGTATCATCTGTTTCCATGTCTTTATATTCCATCACTTCCAGGTCTGATTGGAAGGCTTCCCAGTTTGCTTTTTTATAGTTGAAAGTCGGTTTCTCTGGTTCTGGGTTTGGAATGACTTTTTCATGCATGGTTATTACAATGGGCAGATGATCTGAGTTTGTGTCTTGTAACACTTCCCAATTTACATTCGCTAGGTTGTTAGTTGCTATACTTATGTCTATTGCTGAGTCTGCCAGCTTGTGGATTAATTCTAGTTGCAGTACCATCACTTAGTATTATCAGATCGTTATTTTCTATGAAGTCAAGCAGGCACTTTCCTGCATTGTCTGCATGTTGTCCACCCCAAGCATAATGATGGGAATTAAAATCGCCTACTATGACTGTTTTGGGGCCTAGTCTGTTGCTTATGGCTAGTATTTCTTCCTCTTTAATTGTGCCATCTTTAGCGTATAAATTTAGGATTGTTAGATTGTTTGGTTCTGCTGCTATAGTTACCTGGATACCTTCTATGTTGGTTGTATCAAATACTTCCCAGTCTATAATTCCTCCCTGTAAGGCGCAATCATCTCAACGTCTTTCCATGTCTCCTTGTCATTTTCCTTTCCGTCTCCAATTCTCTTCTCCATGTGTTCTGCGACCTGACTCTACTTTTTTTTAAACCCTGGGGAATCCTTTCAGTGTTATAATATAAATGTCTGTTGACATTATCAAAAATACTGAACCCAATTCACGCACATAGCGAAACAAATAAGCATATTTGAAAAGAATTTAACATGTCGTCATGGCCAAAAAAAATGTTTTTTACTTATTATACGAGGAACGATTGTTTATGCCACCACAACACTAGTTAAAGGATAAAATATTGAAAGCAATGCAACAGCTGGCCAGTACGTGACATAGGTATCAAGGAAAGGTGATGATCATATATTTACTTACAAAACAGTTTAGTTGATTATTTTGTACACGTATTCTGAGCCATTGAATTGATGCTTTTGTATACCTCTTCCATATTGCTTACGTCAGATAAACTAACGCAGATTGTTTTGTTGGAAATTTTGATTTCACGTATGTGTCAATCATATAATGCATGTCTTATCATTAGTCGAGAGTGTTATGCAAATGAATGAAGGCGGAGATAACGTACGTTACTGCAAACAAGAACAGGCGAGCTGGCTATGGAAATGGTCATTTCTCTGTCCATCGTCACCATGGCTCCGTTTTACAGTTTCATCCTGACCTTTTTTCTCGCAGGTAAATTGCCATTTGTTTTTACTTGATAGATATATCAAGTTATGGCTTTATGTTTGTCTGTTTATATTTATGTCTGTTCATTTTTATCAGCCAGTCTGTATGTGTAAATGTTTGTGTGTCTATCTGTCTGTTCGTCTTCTGTCTGACTACAACATATCTATCTATCTATCTATCTATCTATCTATCTATCTATCTATCTATCTATCTATCTATCTATCTATCTATCTATCTATCTATCTATCTATCTATCTATCTATCTATCTATCTATCTATCTATCTATCTATCTATCTATCTATATGTATGTCTGTCTGTCTGTCTTTCTATCTGTCTATGTATCTGTCTGCTTCTGTGCTCTTGAAAAGACATGAAGGCCATGAATCATTATCGGCACCCACTCTAGCGTTGAAGTCACCGAGGAGAATACGTTGTTCTTGATTGGATGTACGTTTGATGACTGCTGCTAGATTCTCGTAGAACTCGTCTTTAGCCTCAGAGGCAGAGCACAACGTAGGAGCATACACGCTGACAAGGGTGATGGAACCTGCGCTAGTTTGCAGGCGAAGCGTTAACTGTCGATTTGATCCATTCTGACCTGGTTGAACCATTTTAGTTAACTATTTTTTTATTTTACCGCAAAGCCTACTCCGTGTTCTCTGGTTTATTAGGGTCAATAAAATGAGGAGTGCTTCTTTGTTCACCGTTCCAAAGCCTGCCAGGTGCGTTTCCTGAAGTGCAGGTATATCTCCCCTGGAATCGTTTAAGTTCATCGTTGATTATGGCTGTCTTCCTGACATCGTCTATATCTTGCAGGTTTCCGGATATGCCAGTCAGCATAATGCGAACGTCCTAACATCCCAACCTGAAAGTCGATTTCTTTATATTAATTCTTATTTACGTGTTATGGTCTGGTGCAATATATTCTGTATCTTCTTTTTCTTCTTATTTGATCCTTAGCCGCCGACCGTCAAAGCAGTGGCCATTACGCCTGGTGGCGTCGTGTAGGGCAACAACAAATTGATTCCACTTTGCTCGGTTGGTGGCCATCCTTCGTACAGTACCCTAACTCTGGTTCATTCGTTGCATCTCAGCCTCCACAGTCCTCCGCCAAGTTGTTTTTGGTCGGCCTCTCTTTCGTTTTCCTTCAGGGGTCCATAGCATAGCTGTTTTTGTGATGGCATCGGGGTCTCTTCTGAGGACATAGCCAACCCAGCTCCAGCGTCTGCCAGCTATGATGGTGTGCATGTCCTCTTGCTTGCTCCGAGTAAGCAGATCTTGGTTGGTGATGGTATTCGGTCATAAGATTCGGTGAATTTTTCTTAGGCATGTTGTGTGAAAAGATGACAATTTCGACATTTCCTTCTCTGTAACTCTCCAGCATTCTGCACCATAGAGAAGCACAGAAAGCACACAGCTCTGATATAATCTTAATTTTGTGCTTGTGCTGTACTGAGAGGACTTCCAGATGTTGTTTAGACTAAAAAAGGCTGTTCTTGCTTTGTTCATTCTGTTGTTGATGTCTTTGCTTGCTCCGCCGTCTGGTATTACTATGCATCCTAGGTATGTGAAGGTGTCTGTCAGTTCCAGTTGTTGATTCCTTACTGTTATGGGCTCAAGGTTGCTCACATTGAGCGGACCTCTGACTTCTTTAGATTGATGTTCAAGCACACCTGCTGGCTATACTTATTGAGTCTATCCGTTTTTTCCTGGATGTGTTGATGTGAATGTGCTAGTAATGCAATGTCATCTGCATATTCCAGATCTTCCAATGTAGAAAATGAAGTCCGTCTTATTCCTCTTGGACTGCCCTCTGTTGTCTGGCGCATCACCCAGTCTATGACTGTTAAAAATAGAGTGGTTGATAAGGGGCATCCCTGTCGTACTCCTGTCTTCACCTCAAAGGTTAGGTTGCTCTGCCCAACGCTACACGTAAAGTTGGCATAGAGGCTTTTTATGATTGACACTATGCATCTTGGAATTCCATAAGCCCTCAGTATTTTCCATAAACTGTCCCTATGTATACTGTCAAAAGCCTTTTCAAAATCAACGAAATTAATGTACAGCTGTCTTTGCCATTCTGAGCACTGCTCTATAATGTTCCTGAGGGTAAATATATGATCTACACATCTTCTGTTCTTTCTAAATCCTGCTTGTTCTTTCCTCACTTTGTGATCCACTGCTTTTGAAATTCTCTGTATAATTATCTTGCCTAGTATTTTGCTGGAAGCTGAGAGAAGAGTGATTCCTCTCCAATTATTGCAGTCTGCAAGATCTCCCTTCTTGGGCAATTTGATAAATATTCCTTTGTTCCACTCTGTTGGTGTTGTTCCTGTTCTCCAGACTTGTGCAAATAGTGGTTCTAATAGTTCTGCTGCTAGCTCAGGGTCTGTTTTAAATAGCTCGGCATTTAAGTTATCATGCCCAGGAGCTTTTCCATTCTTTAACTCTTTGATTGCAGTGATGATTTTTTCTTTTCGTGGAATGTCTGTATGAACATCTAGATCGTTTTCAGCCTCAGGAACATTCAGTTGTGTCTCTGGTGGTTCCTTGTTCAGAGTTTCTCTGAAATGCTCTGCCCATCTTGTTTCCTGTCCCTCTGCTGTCGTGATGAGATTTCCTTGCTTATCTCTTACTAATGTAATATTGTTTGCACCTCGTTTTCCGCTGATGAATTTAGTTATTTTGTATACTGTGCTTTGTTCATTTCTCAGTGCTGCCTCTTCTGCCTGTCTTGCAAGATCGTCTAGGAAATTCCTTTTGTTGGCTTGGGTTTAGCGTTTATCTTCCTTGTCCAGCTGACTGTACTGTTCGCTATATAGTTGCTTTAACCTGGGGGACTTCGCTTCTGTTTTCTTTCTTTTCATTTCCTTTCTTATCGTTATGGTGTTTAATATGCTCTGTATACAGTTCGGATTTGACCCTAATCCCAATGCACCCAATGGGCAAAGCGGACAAAGACGAAACAGCACCTAATTGGCTGGGGCTGCTATCACGACATGGTCAGATACACGCTGGAAATCGCAACAAACCTCTATAGAGAAATTCCATGTAAACTTGAACGACATAAATTCTGCGATATTTTTATAATTAATGCCCCGAATAGAATAATTCTTTTTGGGATTTGTGCAGAAACTACTAATACAAGTAATTATGTCAGTGGGAGAACAGTATCCTTGATAATTGGCATAAGCATAGCGTCTTCAATGACCAGATGTAACGACGTAGGGAAGTCAACTACAACCACCTGCCAAGCAAGTTAAGTTTAACTCATAGGGAAAACAAAAACCAAGACGTTAATACCACATAATGATGAAAAGGACTAACAGTGACATTATATTGTTTCTGTAAATAGTTTTTTTGTGTGTGAAATATTTATATACCAAAGGTGCAAGTGTTTTATTATACATTAGTAATCATTAAAGTGCATTGATTTATTTTATAACTGCAATTATTGAATTTCTTAAGTTTCCAGTTATAATTTGGTTGTGTGGTTAAGACGAGTAATAATTTAACTTAGTAGGGAATAAATAAGAGCTGAAATCACATACTAATCAAACATCCCTGGAGCATAGGATAGAGCTAGCGAGAAGGTTACTTACCTATCAGGTCTCTTCTACAGCTATCGTCTGAACGGTGAGGTTAACTACCTGCCTTGTCTTGTGCCATTCCTACATCTAGTTAACCAGTTCTATTCTCTAGTTCTGTGAACTAGTTTTCTATCCAACCTCCATCACGCCACAACTAGTTATTATCTAACTTCAATCTCGCTACAGCTGCTAGCATGAAGCAGGCGGTAGCTGTCCATTGAGATCCTATAACCTCTTCCACTGTCTGAAGTTGCTCCTGGCGCCATGCATTACGCCAATTGAGCGAGATGCTTATAACCAGTAACTTCTGCTTTCTGTGTTGTATTCACACTATAGGGTAAAGCTGTACTATCCTCTCCAGGCCGCGAGCTTGGGCACAGTCATGTAGATATTAATATGTTGCCCATGCAGCATGTTGCCCATCTCCACGTAGCCGGTAGGTCTAAAAGGAACTGCAGCAGCCGATACAGTTTGGTACCAGCTACATCGTCGTTGTTGTCAGAATAACGCCTGATCAACATTAGACTGTCTTAGGGACTCTGACTCTGGATTTATCCTCAGGGTTTATTCCCGAACTCTTTCCCTAAACGGATGTTCCTGCATTGCAGCGAAGGTTTGAAAGAGTTTTAATTTCTCCTTGATAGTCTACCAACCAAGGATCACGAGCCCTATTTACCAAAAAGCTGCTCGTTTTAAGGCGCCAGTGGCTCGCCTTCGCCACTTCTACTGTCAGTGGAAACATTTTTTCCGGGATAAAATTGAGCCACACGTGGGACCCACAGACGCAACAATAGACAATGCAGTCAGCGACCCATAGCTTGACTGCTTGCGTCAGGGTCAGCGAACCAGAGCTGACCAAGACCCTACTCCACCTCCAAGTGGTGGTCCTGGAAACACGCTGCATCACTGCAGTCTGGCTGAGTAAGTAGGGATCGAAGAGAGAAGGCTAACTCGGTCCCAAAAAAAATGCCGTGCGGAAGTCGGATGTGTCGGCCGAAAGGCGCAAATATCGCAGCTTCGCTGTAAACGGGCACAACGCAACCAACGTCCTTTTCAGTATGAACGAGGAAGAAGAAGAAGAAGAAGAGCCACACGTGAAAGCCAGGAGCTGGACTTGGTTGTCAGAGGCTATGTAAGGCACATGCCATAGGTGCATTTATCTGGGGTAGGAGCTTATCCCCACTACAACTCGCGTAATGAAAACCCCTGGAAACGTGATAATTAATTTGTTTTCAGTCAAAAACCACATTTCTTGCTTCATATAATATCGCATATCTCTAACCTACTCTCCTTAATTCTTCTTCCATTCTTTGAAACTCTTCATTTTCCCCAATATCAGTCTTTTTGGTGTTTTATTTCTCTGAATCATCGTCTTATGTTCAATCTTAACATTTTGTTTTCTCCATTTTTATTTTATTTTTTTTCATCCTGCTAATTTTGTTATGTTGCCCTTATATAAATTTCATTTTTCCCCCTCAGCTAGGTCATATGGTAATCCTGACGGACAATGCCCTAATCCTGATCCTAGGGTGTTTCAAGCACCTGATGACAGAGACTGCACCTTTTTCTATAAATGTGTCTATGGCGACTGGGTAAAGCAAGATTGTCCTGGTGGTTTGGTCTACAATGCTGATATGCAGATCTGCGTGTATCCAGCAGATTACAAGTGTCGTAAGTAGGTTTGACTAATTCGTGACTACATCTAGTTGTCTCTCTTTTCCTTTGTCTGCCTGCCTCTGGAGGACCTACGTGTTAACGACTCTGAATCTAAGGGAAATGTTGGTAAATAAAACATACAAACAAGTCCTCAACATGAAGAAACCAATCCGACGCTTAAATGACGATCCTTCATTACAATCTCAACAATTTGACGAAACGGTAATAAAGTTCATAAGGAAATACAGACATTCTCTCGTACATGTTCCAAATGATCTTTACTTCACAGATGCTAACATATCATTAATAATGATCGTCTCATAACAACGACATCAATCCACGAGGTAATGACTAGTTGGTCATACAAATAGAGTAAAACATCTATACAATATATTCGTTTGCCCATACTTCATAAATCCATAAAATCATGCATGAACGTCACTTTGATTCTCACGATCTATAAAATTATTTCCACACGCATGTCTAATCGACACTTATCCACACATTGTCTCTCTCTCTCTGCCATAAAATTCTGCAACAACATGAGTACTCCAAACGCAGATCTGCGCGACGATAATTGAACCAACACCCCTCTGGGAAAACCCAAATCTTTCAATCACCACGCACAGCTCTTAACATTGCATAACTACCAGATCTCTCGCAGCAAAGGTGCCAGGTTTGAATCACGGGGTACCGACACGCTCCAGTCGACCAAGCTGTATATTGGTACCTGACTTTGAGTAAGGGAAGGAAAAGGCAACGAGAAAGGGAACTTGTCACCCCACCTCTTGATGCTGGACTAAGTATGGTGAAGTCTCTAACACTTCACTCCACTACGGCAGTATCTGACATCTGACATACCTTTACCTTTTACCTACCAGATAGATGTAAATTCTGCTTTCTTCAAGCTCACAGTAAAGAAAATGTCTGTCATTCATTTGAGCCAAGCCCTCGTGTCTTGCCCGCCTGTTAAGGTTATTTTCAAATCTTCTTTATCTTTATTCTGATTGGCTTAAGCTACCTTCTCTTTATGCTTTTCATTAATTAATGTGACAAAACGTCTGTACGTGTTCTTTTGGTGGCTCTCTCACACCTTCGGCTACACCGGCAGTATCCCTTCTTTTCTTCATTTTTTTTCTTTCTCCCATTCAACCACTTTTATGTGGAATAATTTTTCTCTTTCATTCATTATTTTACTCTCTATACTGAATCTAGTAGGGTGAAGTCTCTAACACTCTACTCCCCTACGGAATTATCTGCTATGGGACTATCTTTATCTCTTACATTCTTTTTGCTGTGACCACTCTTCAGACTTGTTTATGCCTCCCCATGTGACTCATGATAATACGAGGTTAATTACACCGGTCAGCAATAATACGTTTATCTCTTTGAGACGCCTAGCAAACCTTTGATGGAGTCAATCTCTATTGACCCAAACTGGTCGCGCATGATCGGGTCAAAGGAAGCCAAGATTGTCTGTCTGATAGAGCTGTCTGAGGTGTGCGAAAACATTGGTGATAATGAGATCATCGTTTTAACTGGACCATCCCTGTGTAAGGATTACATATAACCTGTCTGGGGGGGGGGGGGGGAAATAACTTTATAAGGTAACATCTGGACATCAAATCAGTGCACAGATTTGTTTGTTTGCACAAGATGCCACAGGAAATATTACGGCATCGCGGAAATAGGTCACGCGTTGGAATTTTAAAATGTAATATTTTAAAATACGCGGGGGAAATTATGAATTAAAACACCCCAACCCGCGTATTGCTGAAAGAGATTGGAGTGGCTTGATTTGAGAAGCGGGAATATACATTGAATTTGATTGGAAATTTCAGCGGAAGTACCATCTGAGATTCGTACTGGAAACTGAAAATATAATCTTGTGAAATTGGAGACTCGGATCAGACTGCATCGCACTTCAAACTAGCACCTCCCAAAAACCAGAAAGAGAAGGATCGGACTTAGAATTCCATAATTATAAGTGCCAGATTGAAGTATTTGGGAAACTTAAAACTTGCAAAAGTAAGCCCGATGTTATAAATACAAAGACTGTAAAACTTAAGGGACCAGGACTTTAAATACCAATACTGGAAACCTAAGGAATTGGATCACTCGTCATAAGAGGAATTATACAATATCCAGACCAAGTGTTCTCAACCTTCATAAGACGAATTATACAATTTCCAGACCAAGTGTTCTCGCGCGTCATAAGAGGAATTATAAAATTTATCAGACCTAGTGGTTCGAAAGTATATAACCTAAATTGCTTGTGTCCATTCTAACTTGTGCGAGGAGATTGTGTTCCCAAAAGTTACTTTGGGTTCGTGGAACGAAGCTAGTCGTGAGTGAAAAGCAGGGAATCGACACCAACCGCCTAAATTGGACAAGTTGCGTGGAGAAGAGCCCTTACCACCGAAGAACTGACGAAAAATGGCGACAGGACTTATATCAGTTAAGTGCTTATAAAAAAATCACCAGCAAAACGGACTTTTATCACGCACGCCCCCCCCCCCCCCCCCCCCCCCCCCCCCTCCCCCCACCCCCCCCCCCCCCTCCCCCCCCCCCAATCAAGTCTCGATGAGGACTTTTATTTAAAATTTCACCAATCTTTCCATATTTATTTTAATCTGTTAAAGACTGATTCACTATTAAATTTGTTACACGTTATTTTAAACCTAAACAAAATAGTTTATTCAGTTATTACATGTATGAAAGCAAACGTATGAGGAAGACTATTTTATATATATATATATATATATATATATATATTATATATATATATATATATATATATATATATAATATATATATATATATATATATATATATATATATATATATATATATATATATATATATATATATATATATATATATATACAGAGTGTCCATAAAGTCTCTTTACAATTTAACAAATTTATTACAAAGGCAAATGAAAAGACAAATATGTGGAAATTATTACAAAATGAGAAGTAGATATTGAAGTTTTTTTTGCCTCATTTAATACACCTCTATATGGGCACCATTAGTTGCACGAAACACATCAAGACGGTACTCGATTTCTTGCCATGTTTGCTGTAGCATAGTCTCATCAATGGTGGCAATGGTATCAGTGATCTTTTGCTTTAGGTCAGTGATGTCCCGTATCTTTGTTCGATACACGATATCTTTAACATAACCCCATAGAAAGAAGTTCAGGGCAGTGATATCTGGTGAACGAGGTGGCCAGGGAATTGGGCCATCCCTTCCAATCCACCGGTCTGGAAATGTTTGATTTAGGAACCCACGAACATGCAGTCCCCAATGTGGTGGTGCACCATCTTGCTGGAAAATGATGGTTGATTGAAGGTCATCTAGTTGTGGTGCCACATATTCAGTCAAAAGGTCAAGGTAAACATTTGCAGTAATTGATGTCTCGTTGAAGAAAAATGGACCAATGATTCGATTGCACATGATCCCACACCACACATTCACCTTTGGACTATCTCGGTGAAGTTCCCTAGTCACATGGGGGTGTTCTGATCCCCAGATTCTCACATTATGGTATGTGATTAAAAAACTTTGATAACCACTGAGTACATAGAACAAATCTGATTAAGATATCTCATCAATTGCCTTTGTAATAAATTTGTTAAATTGTAAAGAGACTTTATGGACACCCCTGTAATATATAAGTATATATATATATTTTATATATAATATATATATATATATATATATATATATATATATATATAGAGAGAGAGAGAGAGAGAGAGAGAGAGAGAGAGAGAGAGATAGAAGCGCAATTAACCTTCTATCTACATCTCTGCCAAGAGACACCTTTGACGACCCATTTTAGATACTTTTGAGTTTTGGCCACTGTTGGACCACTACTGCAAAGCAGGGGAGGCAATCCGTGACAATTAATTCATCATCCGTTAGCTACCAATGTAACATTTTTTTCCCTTAACCAGCGGCACTTGGGCTTTCAGCCCTTCGGCCCAGTGACATGTCATTATGCGGCTGGGGAACCTGTGGACTTTCCTTCCAACCCGGTCAGGAGCTTCGCCCCTTCCCATCCACAGAGGGTTTATCTCAGGAGCCGTTCAGGTTATTCAGTCACAATCCCGGTCGATGACACTTCTTCAAATGCCAACGCCCGGGCTTGAACTATGAACACCTGATCGCCAGAGCAAAGTGGTAACCATTACGACAGCGCGGCTCCAACCAATATAACATAGACCTTCAAGACGTTTACCAAGTCTTCTCGTGGCTGTATGTGCCATCTATGCAAGATCTGTCCATGTCGTCTTCATGTGGCTGTGCTGTGTGTGTCATCTATGCAAGATCTGTCCATGTCGTCTTCATGTGGCTGTGTGTGCCATCTATGTAAGATCTGTCCATGTCGTCTTCATGTGGCTGTGTGTGCCATCTATGCAAGATCTATCCATGTCGTCTTCATGTGGCTGTGCTGTGTGTGTCATCTATGCAAGATCTGTCCATGTTGTCTTCATCCCTTTATGTATGTCTGAAATTCCATTCGTGCGTTTTTTGGATTCCCTCTTTTTTTTTTTTTTTTACCCTGGGAATTCCAGAAAAAGGGCAGCCTTTTAATACTATCAGCTAGTTTCCTCAGTGTGTGTCCTATCAAATACCATCATTTTTTCTTCATCTCTTCTTCCAGTCACATTAATTTTTTTCCCCCTTCAATTGATGAATATGTCATACCATTTAATTCTTCTGTTCGGTTCAACTATCCATCTGTGTATCGTCTATGTATTAACTACCGAGTCTGTTTATCGTCTTTATTAAATTTCTTTGCGCTAGGGGGACATAAAGCTGAGATCAAAACTCCTCAGGATACCTTACGTACATCGGATTTCTCTCTTTTGAGAATTGGTGTTTGTTTCAGTGGTTTCATTGGTGTTTGTTTCAGTGGTTTCATTGGTGTTTGTTTCAGTGGTTTCATTGGTGTTTGTTTCAGTGGTTTCATTGGTGTTTATTTCAGTGGTTTCATTGGTGTTTATTTCAGTGGTTTCATTGGTGTTTGTTTCAGTGGTTTCATTGGTGTTTGTTTCAGTGGTTTCATTGGTGTTTGTTTCAGTGGTTTCATTGGTGTTCCGCGTAAACCTGTGTGTCCTTGTGTGTCCATGTCAAATTCAGTATATTGTTTGTCTAGCTGTCTATTTTCATGTACCTATATATGACCAGTCCACCCACGTGTTACCGGGGCCTGAAAGGGGAGCATGGAAAAGTAACACTGTACCTTACCAAGCATATCGTAAGAAGCGACTATGGAGGGTTGGACATGGTGCCAGTTACCCCATCCTGTAAATTTTTTTTAAAAAACTACAAACACTTCAACAAACAATATAAATAAGTGAAATACAGCCGTCCAAGACAGAAGAAGATCTTGTGGAAAGGAGGCTCATGAAGCAACCCTGAGAAAGCCGAAAGTACCGTAGTCTGTGTTGCCGACTAACCTAGGAAAATCTCCAAGATTGGCATCTGGAACGTTTACACTCTAAACGAACAAGGGAAAACTATACAGGTGGCAGCAGAAATGCTGTTCAACAAATTTATATACTCGGTCTCTGCGAGACAATGTGGAAGGGCATAGAGAAGAAGAAACTGGTGACAGGAGAAATGGTGTTGTCCTCAGGACATGTGGAAGAAAGTACTTACTACAGTGAATGGGTAGCTCTAATGCTGTCTAGGGAAGCAAAGAATTATAGAATTGGAAGTAATGGGACTACGAATTATAACAGTAACAATTAAAACAACCAAAAAATAAAATAAACATAAACATCGTCTGCCATTTCGAAACTTACTGAGTTGGAGTCACGACAGGGATCTGCGCGTCATACATCACTCATAAGCTCTTGTGCAAAAATATATTCACTCAAAAACTCTTGTGCAAAAATAGATTCACTCATAAACTCACGTACAAATAAACATTCACTCATAAACTCGTGTAGAAATATATATTCACTCATAAACTCTTGCACAAATAAACGTTCATTCATAAACTCATGTAGAAAATACATTCACTCATATATTCATGTACAAAAATAGATTCACTCATAAACTCATGTACAAAAATATATTCACGCTTAAACTCATGTACAAAAATACATTCACTCATAAACTCATGTACAAAAATACATTCACGCATAAACTCATGTACAAAAATACATTCACTCATAAACTCATGTACAAAAATAAATTAACTCATAAACTATATCCGTTTGTTTTGTCCAGGACAATGTCCAGTTCCGTGTGGATCAACCGGAACTTGTGATGCAGCAAACTCTAGGTGCATTTGTAATCCTGGCTATACGGGAGCTTCTTGTGAGACTGGTAGGTGAATTTGGTGGGTTAGTCCACCCTTCTATATTACTTCGATGAGATAATTTGTCTTCTACAGTTATGAAAGTTGTGTATATCCATCATCATTATCAGTATCACTCTTTAGTGCCACAAGAAGCAAGTGGCATGGTAAGGCGGTGCGAAACTAAACTGCGATCTTTCTTTCTTTCTTTCTTTTCCTTCTCTCCTCCTTGCTTGTTTGTGTTTCTAAATCGTCCTTTCTTCTTACTGCTTTTGCAGCAAAATACTTTATCTTCTTCTTTCTACCTGTTGTGTAATTTAAGAACGTACTATTGGCTAAGCGGCTGCAGCACTTCCCACTCTCGGCAAAGTTACTGGATTCTCGGATTGAAACATGGTAGCCTCACGCTCCAATCTACCCGGCTGAAGATTGGTTCCTCACTTTGCTCTTGAGTTAGGGAAGGCACAAGCAGCGAGGAAGGGAACTAGCCAGCCCACCTCATAACGCTGGAACCAGTATTTTTAAGCCTCTAACATTTCACTCCCCTATGACAGTATCTGCTGTGAGACTACCTTTAATGTAATTTAGCCCAACTTACCCCAGGTTTCTCCTCTTCTGGTTTCTCTCTCACAACAGTTCTGTCTCCACAGACCTTACATAGCTCTAAATTTTGCTTCATGGAAACATCTTAGGGGTTTTTAACCGGTTTTGTTCCATTGATCCCTTTGATTGCCTGTTGAGGGCTATGGACCTCTTTGATTGTCTAATGAAGATTATAGACCCCACTGATTGTCAAATGACGGATGTGGACCCTTTTCGATGTCTGATGACGGCTATGGACCTCTTTAGTTGTCCTATGAAGGTTATGGACCCTTTTGATTGTCTGGTGAAAGCTATGGACCTTTCGTTGTCTAATGAAGACTATGTACATCTTTGATTGTCCGCTAAAAGCTATGAATCCCATCTCGGGGGAAAAACACGTTCATAAAGTAAGGTAAAGGAACCCGTTACACGCCCATTGAGGCATATTGGGAATATGGTGTTAGGCCCATATTATCTTGACCGTCGGCACACGAGGGGTGATGTGGTCGGTATCACGCCGGCCGCCTTAACCTTCCCAGAAGTTGCTCTGGTACCCATTTGGGGCTGGGTCGACCCAGGAGCCGTTTGTGGCCTAAAAAATTCCCGCCTCATCTGGGGATCGAACCCTAGACCACTGCGCTAGGAAGCCAGTGCACTAACCACTTTGCTACCGCGGCTCCTACGTTCATAAAAGCTTAATGTAAAAAAGAAAACTTTACATGGAAAAAAAATTAGGTTATATACACTGACACCCTAGAATCCATTCATGGGCTCCCAAGGGATACTGGATGACAAGTTAAGAATCCTTGTCTTAACGCCTTAATACATAATAATAATAATAATAATAAATTCTTTAAGCGCCAAACACGGCGCATAAGGCAGAAACCAGTGCTCTCCAGGTTGTTCGTTGTGACGCCACTCCTCTTAGCTCTTGCACATTATTTAGGCCCAACGTTCTTCCTTCTCTTATTATTGTTCTTCTGAGTGTTTCTTTTGGTCTTCCTTTTTTCCGCTTACCCTCAGGAACCCAAGTGAGCGCCTGTAGTGGTATTCTGTTGTTTTGCATTCGTAGGACATTACCGATATATGACCATCGTCTTTTCCTTATATAGTCGGAGACATATTTCTGCCTAGAGTCTTCTCTTATTTGTCGATTAGTCTTGAATTCTTTCCAACTGATGTTCATGAGTTTTCTAAGACATTTGTTCTCGAATGTATTCAGCTTGTTCTCCAATGATTTATGTTTATTTTCCAACTCTCACAGCCGTATGTTAACACTGAGATAACATTTGAATTAAACAGACGAAGCTTGGTATGTATATTCAATGATCGTAATTTCCAAATGTTAGATAATCTATTGAAGGCGCTAGCTGCTAAAGCAATTCTAGTATGGATTTCTCTTGTTGTGTCACCATCCTGAGTCATTTTACTGCCTAAATAATTGAAACTTTCAACTTTCTGTAGTTTTTCCCCGTTAATACATAGCCTGACCAGTAAATGTCAGATCTTTTCTTGGCATATGTCCACATTGCGTATTGTGGATTGGTTCATGGACTGCATATTTTAATGCCCAATAGACGAAATACCTGATATCGGGGTGGCGAAGAGCTATCGCGTCCTCCTCTAAATTCTTATGGTACTGGGTTCGCTCCCTGCACAGGGAATTTAATTGAATACATTTTTTTCAGAACCAGTGGTTCCATGATTGATACTCTCCCCTGATCTCCTGAGTAGTGAGATCGGATGCCTAAGGGAGAAAAATAGGAGATCATGTCTGCAAATTGCGCACGTTAAAAATCTCTTGGCAGTTGGAAATCGTAAAGAGTAGGTCATGCGGCCGCTGCCCTTGCATAAGGTAAAGATTAGAAAACCGGCCCACCACAAAAATATTTATAGAATGTGTGATTACTGTATACACACATTGGGTTCCTCATTGATGCTAAGAAGTTCGTGCACTGTGCTGAGATCCTCCTTGTGTGATCTAAGGGAGGAGATCAGAGCACTTATGGAGTTGTTCGTGTACAATGAACAACGTCCTTAAAACAAAACCAAACCAAAACAGTAGGTCATGATGGGAGACCGGTTGTCAGGGCCGGTATCTTTGAGTTAAGTTGTTATTTAAGTTTGTCTCAGTGTGATATTTGATTAATCCTCATTCAAGTTCCTTCATGGTTATGTATAACATTACCGTACCATACTTTTACAAAAATTTAGAAAGAACTATCTCTTAAACTTTACCCCTATATGAAAACTCAAAGCGACTGAAAATTCCTTGCGTCAAACATGAGTACCTTGCCATGACCTTTACTGGTTAATTCCAAATGCGTCATGTTATCATATTATGTTTTAATAGCTTTATTAGTGGGGAAAAAAGCAGCTTCGAAAAACAACTTGCTTAAAAACCTTTAATCTAAACCAGGGTTCGGCTACCGGTGGATCGCGATGAAGAGAGAGATTAAAATGGCAGAGGAAGTGAGGGAGGGGGAAAAAAGGTGTATTATATCAACTTAATTTTATAGAAATCCAGAATAAAATTGTCTTTTCACCAGTAATTCCCTAGATCATTTTGACCTGTCATAAATTATTCTATAGACGAAACTGTCCTTTCACCAGTTATTCCGTAGATCAAACTGTCCTTTCATCAGTAATTCCATAGAACCTTTTGTCTTTTCACCAGTTTTTCAATAGATCAAACTGTCCTTTCAATAGATATTCCATAGATCAAGCTGTTTTTTTTTTCTTCACCAGTTATTCCATAGATAAACTGTCGTTTCATCAGTTATCCCATTGATCAGACTGTACATTTATCAGTTATTCCATATATTAAACTATACTTCCACCAATTACACTGACAAACAACATTTTTCTTTCTTATATAAGAATATGTGTTCTTAGGTCAGTTTCTTGCGCTGATTTCAAATTTGAAATCCGTTTATCTCTATCACGTCGGGTTCTTAAGATATTTGTGAATAAATATATTTTTGGGAAACCGTTATTTGCTCCGTTTCATTTTTACTATATAACTTATTAAAAATTAATAAAATGCAAAATAATTCTACTTTTTATACTGCTAAAAGATGCATGACATATGTTATCATCTCATCTCAGCCCATAACCCGTCATGGGTCGTAGGGGTGCCATGGTGGAAGCATCAGCAGACAGGGTCCTCCACTGCTCTCTATCCTCAGCAATGCGTACAAGTGTAGAAAAACCGTGTCCTGCCCATTCTTTGATGTTATCAGCCCAGGATTTTCTCTGCCTTCCTCTTCTCCGTTTACCTTCGACTGTTCCCTGAAGGATCGTTTTCGAAAGGGAGTCATGACGAGTTACATGCCCAAACCAGGCAAGCTTTCGACGTTTCACTATTGACAAAAGTGGTTCTTGGTGGCCTGCATAGGTGTTTATCTTCTCTCTAACATAGACATTTGTTTTGTGCTCTTTATAGCAAATGTGCAAAATTCTTCTATAACATTTATGCTCGAAAGCCTGAATCCTTCGCTCCGTATCTGCAGTGAGTGTCCAGCCCTCACACCCATACAAGAGAATAGATAATACAAGTGATTTGTATAATTTGATCTTCACAGGAAAACTGATGTTACTTTTCCAGATCACATTCAACCTTGTCATGGCAGCTGAGGCCATCTCAAGTCTTGTCTTGATTTCTTTACTTGATCTTCCATCACTACATATAGTGGACCCGAGATATTTAAAGGTGTTAACTTCTTCTAACGTTTGCCCATTTAACGTAATGTTGGTCGGAACATGTTTCTTATGGCTATTCACCAATATCTTGCTTTTTTCTATATTAATTTCCATCCCATACGTTCTTGTTACTTTCTCCAGTCTAGAGGTAAGGTCTTGAAGTTCTGATTCTGATCCAGCTATCAGATCAATATCACCAGCAAAACGTAGGTTGCACAGAGGTCGGCCTCCAATCGATATGGTTGATTTATAATCGTAGAGAGCCTCCTGCATAATATGTTCTAGATATATATTAAAGAGCACTAGTGACAGGATACATCCTTGGCGAACTCCTACAGTTGTTTTGAAAAATTCTCCAATGTCGTTGCTTGCAAAAACAGCACTGCTTGCGTCCTTGTATAGTGCTTCAATGATATCTATGATGTTGGTATCAAAATTGAATTTTCTCATTACTTGCCATAAGCCTTCATGCCAGACTCGATCGAAGGCTTTTGTGAAATCGATGAAGTTATGGTATAAATCGTGTTGATGTTGGAGATGTTTTTCGATAAGTAATCTAATATTGAAGATTTGTTCTGAGGTACTTCTTTTTGGTCTAAAGCCAGCTTGTTCCTCGGACAAGATTTCTTCTGATTTCCGTTTTATTCTGTTCATATCCTTAACATCACTTTACTTGGATGACTAATAAGGCTAATGGTTCTGTAGTTCTTGCACATTTTTAGATTTCCTTTCTTTGGAAGCGGTATTACTAATGACTGCATCCATTCTTTTGGCCATTTTTTTGTACTCCATATCTTCTGGCAAATTGTTGTCATGATTTTTACTATATCTGGTCCTCCATATTTCAAGAACTCTGCTGGGATATTATCCACACCCGGTGACTTCCCTCCTTTCATCGAACATATAGCCTCTTCCACTTCTTCCCGTAATATTGCTGCATTTCCGAGTTCCCTGTTTTCGCACTTAATGTTGTTTAATATGCCTAAGTCCGTGTCAAGTTTACAGTTATATAATTCTTTACAATATTCTGTCCACCTTCTCATTACAGCTGTTTTTTCATTGAGCAGAGCCCCATTGCTATCTTCTATGACAGTTACCCTGGGCTGTTGGGGTTTTGATAGTTTTCTTAATGTGTCAAAAGCTGCCTTGCTGTTACCTTTTATTAGCCCCGTATTAATGGACTCACATTGATCAGCTACCCATTTTTCTTTGGCCTGTTTCATTTTCTTCCTAATATTTTTATTCACCATACTGTATTGCCATGCTGCTTCAGGAACCTCTTTCTTAACCTTTTTCATTTCCCGCCGTGTATCACATAACTTCAGAATGTCATCTGTAACCCATGGTTTGTTTATTTTCTTTCTTTTACCAAGTATTTCTGTTGCTGATTCAATGAGCACGTCTTTAATGTTCTCTGTGATTGAGTTGATATCCTCCTCCAAAAAAGTTGAGAGCTGCGAATTTTCCTCCAACAGTTGCCTCAAAGATTCCCGCGATTTCTGGATCTTTCAGTTTGTCTAAATTGAATCTTAACTGAGAACATCTGTTTTGATTATAGTTCTTTTTAAGTTTAAGCTTGAGCGTCATCAATACCATGTCGTGATCACTACCAATGTCGGCGCCAGGAAAAGTCCTAGTCTTGGCTTTATTAATACTGGACTTGAATCTTTTGGATACAAGAATAAAATCAATTTGGCCATGTATCTCAGTTTTTGGGGCTTTCCACGTTGTTCTTCTTGATAACTTATGAGGAAATAGTGTATTTGCAAGGGTTACATATGTTATACTATTTTCAAATAGTTACTGTATTTTGAAATAATTCTGAGCGAAATATGGCTTCTAGAAGTTGTAGAAATTCGGCTGATCTGTTCTGTTACGTGTGCGGATATTTTACCGATCGTGTTCATCAGAAAAACTTTACACCATTACTAAAGACAGCAAATGAACTTTATTTCGATTCGAAAGTTGATGATGCAAATAAATCTTGGAAGCCAAATGCAGTTTGTTCGACTTGTGCAAATACATTGGCAGGTTGGTTACGAAAATCGCCGAAGCATAAGTCGATGCCTTTTGGAGTGCCAGTAATATGGCGTGAACCGACAAATCACGCTACTGCTTGACAAATATCCATGGTTTCACTTTTAAAACTAGAAAGTCTGTGGTTTATCCAAATATTTAATCGGTTTCGAAACCAGTGCCTCATGATCCAATCACGTGTCCGATCCCAGTTCCACCAGAACATATCCGTTGGACGTGAATGAACCATCAGAAAGTGATAGGTATCATAGTTTACCTGCTTTAGAAACTAATTCTGACTCGGATTATATACCGGTGAATGATGGTGTTCACTTAATTAACCATTCAGAACTTTCAGATCTAATACGTGATCTCGCTCTTACCAAAGGACAAGCGGAATTACTCGGTTCGCGACTCAAAGAATGGAATCTTTTAGCGCCCAATACTCCGATATCTAAATTTCGTCATAGACACAGAACTTGTTCAATACTTTGAGATGGATGATGACATTTGCTATTGCAAAGATGTAAACGGTCTAATGGTGCACCTCGGTCATGAGCACATAGTCAACGAATGGCGACTTTTCATCGACTCTTCCAAGACTAGTCTAAAAGCCGTGTTATTGCATAACGGAAATTTATTTTCATCAATTCCAGTCGCCTACTCTGTTCATATGAAAGAAACTTATGACAATATGGCTATACTTTTGGCAAAAATAAAGTACAATGACTACCAATGGCGGATTTGTGGAGACCTAAAGGTCATTGCAATTCTCACGGGCATGCAGGCTGGGTATACTAAATTTTGTTGCTTCCTATGTGAATGGGACAGCCGCAACAGACAGGAACATTATGCAAGAAAGGTGTGGCCTATCAGGGATCGTATGCAGCTCGGGCATAAAAATGTAATACACGAGCCATTAGTTAACAAAGACAGCATCATTTTACCACCGTTACATATAAAGTTGGGGCTCATGAAGAATTTCGTAAAAGCGTTAGATAAAACGAGCAAAGCTTTCACTTATATTCGAGAAAAGTTTCCGCAAGTTAGCGATGCAAAGATAAAGGAAGGTATCTTTGTAGGACCTCAAATTAGGAAAGTTATTGCAGACAAACAATTCGAGAACTTGTTACATGGTAGTGAACTTCGCGCATTGATGGCATTCAAATCGATCATCGATAACTTTCTGGGAAATCACAAATCTGTCGACTATGTGCATATTGTTAAGCAGTGCATAGATGCATACAGAATTATGGGCTGTAACATGTCCCTCAAAATCCATTTGCTCGATTCGCGTCTTGACTTTTTCCCTGACGACCTTGGCGAAGTCAGCAATGAACATGGAGAACGATTCCATCAAGATATCGCTGTAATGGAGTCACGTTATCAAGGACGGTGGAGTGTGACCATGCTTGCCGATTATTGTTGGAGGCTTCATCGCGATGTACCACATGCCATTCACCGACGAAAGTCGACTGCAAAGAAATTCAAGCCTACATAACTGTTATACTTCTTGTACGAATGATGTTGTAATACTGTATGCGTTGCTAAAAAACTTCAATTGCGTATTTCTAGAGATCCCGACCTGATAGAGAAAAACGGTTTGCAGATTTAAAAACAGCGCATTAAAATTGACCAGAAAAACATAGAAATGTTAGAGAAAAAAAAAATTATTTTTTTGTTAGCCAGTGTTATTCCACATCTCAAACTGTCCCTCCACGAGTAATTCCCTAGTTAAAACTTTCGTATTACCAATTATTCCATAGATCTAACTGTCCTTTCAACAGCAATTCCCTAGTTCAAACTTTCCATATTCTCCAACTATTCTACAGATCAAACTGTGCTTTCACTAATTATACCAAGAATCAAACTGCCCTTTCACCAATTATTCTATACATCAAACTCTCCTTTCATCAATTATTCCATAGATCAAACTTCCCTTTCACAAATTATTTCATAGATAAAACTGTCCTTCTACCAGTAATTCGCTAGTTCAAACTTTCCTATTACCAATTATTCCATAGATCTAACTATCCTTTCACCAATTAATTCCATAGATCAAACTGTCCTTTTACCAGTTATTCCATAGATCAAACTGTTGTTTCACCAATTATTTCCTAGACGTGGATGAGTGTGCTACAGGTACCAGCACCTGTACCCAGGAGTGCAGAAATACAGATGGCTCTTTCACCTGCAGCTGTTTTGTGGGCTACACTGATGACGGGTCTGGCAATTGTGTTGGTGAGTACTTTGTTACTAAATTTGTGTACCCAGGGTCGGCTCTTGGGCGGTGCGGCGGCACCGGGCGCCGACTTGGGGAAGGTGACGAACTCTATTTTAAAATAAATAAATAAAATATAACTCCTTTCATTGTGATCTCATATGTTTCTTGTTTTTTTATTTTTATTTTTTTTTATTTAAAAATGTATTTCCGTTATAATCTTCCATCCACAGTTATGAGGATTACAAATACGAGAGCAATTAATGATCGCCTGTTAGAAAACGACACTGCTGTCAATGAATCAAAAAAGCTAAGATTTCTGGAATTCGGCATCAAACCTAAGACCAGCAGGGATGGACATATGAAATGATGCAACCAGCACGCTACGGGAACAATTAGCATTCATTCATTCATTAATTCATAACCATTCGCCCCCAAGGAGCATAGGCCTTCAACAAACACATGCCAAGTCCTCCTGTAACATGCCATCATCTCAAGTTCGTTTCACGTTCTCCTCATCATTTTCACCTCTGTTTCCAGCTCTCTTCTCCATGTGCTTCTTGGTTTACCTCTGCCTCTCTTGCCCTGGAGGTTCCATAACAAGGATTGTCTTGTAATGTTATCAACAGGTTTCCTCAGTGTGTGTCATATCCATCGCCATCGTCTTCTTCTCATCTCTTGTTTCACTGGCACTTGTTCCACATTGGTAACCATGTCATACCATTTTAATCCTTCTATTATACGCAAGCACCCATTTATAAAAGTCTGTAGCTTTTTGGTTGTTGTCTTTGTTGTTCTCCATGTCTCAGAGCCATATAATAGTACTGACTTCACATTTGAGTTGAAGATTCTTATTTTCGTGTTGGATCCGATTTCTCTTGATCTCCATATATTCCCCAATGCAATGAAAGCTCCTCTTGCCTTTTCTATTCTTATTTTGATATCGCTGTCTGTCCCTCCAACTTTGTCTATATTACTGCCAAGATATGTGTACGATTCTACATCTTGTAGTGGTATTTCTTCGAGTTCAACCCTGTTATAATTTCCTGCATTTATTCTCATTATTTGTGTTTTTTCCCTGTGTATTTTCAGACCCTAGTGCTGTGACCTCTCATCGAGTGTTTTCATTTTGTCCTGCATCTGATAACGGTTATGGAACAAGACAGCCAAGTCATCAGCAAAATCCAGATCATCTAACTGTTTATTCAGATTCCACTGGATTCCATTTATGTTGTGTGTTGTCGATGTTTTCATAACCCTGTCTATTACTAGTAAGAGGGAGCCGCGCTAGCGTAGTGGTTACAAGACCGCTCTGGCGACCGGGTGATACAGGATCAAACCCGGGCGACGGCATTTGAGGATTTTTCGTCGACCGGGATTTGGACTGGATTAACTCGAGACCTGGCGAGGACATTTGAAGAAGTGTCGTCGACCAGGGACTGGCGGCTCCTGAGCCGACCCAGCTGCAATGGGTACCTCCGAAATCGGAGAGTATTTGCCTGAATGGCGAGGGACACCTGTCTCTGTACAAGAAATAAAGGGATACTCACGTAAAATCAATGTCAGGTTAGACATAAATAATAACCTGAGATTTCGCCTCGAGTATTAGCGGGCGTACGAAAAAAAAAAAAAAAAAAAACTAGTAAGAAAAGTAATGGAGAGAAGAGGCATCCCTGTTGCACTCCCGTTCTTATCCCAAACGATTCTGTAAGTTGTCCTTCACGAAGAACTCTGCATGTCATGTCTTCATAAGTTTTCTTTATTAAATTAATAATTTTCAGGGGAACTCCACAGTGCCTCATCAATTTCCAAAGTGATTCTCTGTCTACACTGTCAAATGCCTTTTCGTTGTCCACAAATGCAATGTATAGTGATGAATTCCATTCCAGACTTTATTCAACTATTATTCTCAAAATGGCTATCTGGTCTGTACAGGATCTGATTAGTCGAAAACCTGCTTGTTCATCTCTTAGTTTCTTGTCTATGGACTCTTTAATCTCGCGCGGATGATCCTGTTTAATACTGTTCCTGGCACGGTTAGTAACATTATTCCTCTAGCATTCATACCCATCGACATTTGCTGAAGGAGACTGAGCACCTAAGGGTTTTGCCTGGAGTGCAATGAAGTCGATTCTGATCAACAACAACAAGACGTGTTCATCTGATGTAATATCTTTCCTGTCACTTTGATCTCACATGTAATTTGTTTCTTCGGGTTTTTGATTTGTCGTTTTTTAAACACGGAGCCACACTTGTCTCGCAAAATTTTATTGTAAACAAATTATTGCAGATGTTGATGAATGCGCTCAAGGTACAGATACCTGCGAGCCATCAGAGGTGTGTACAAATACACCTGGCAGCTATGTATGTGGTTGTCCTCCAGGATACGACACAGCTGCTGATGGAACTTGTGTGGGTGAGTACTGGGCAAAGATGCACGTTAAGTTGCAGTTTTTGCTGTAGGCCTAATTGTTGTTAAGCTAAATATTGTGCTTTTCTTGAAGGAGTTGTTAAGATTAGTGTTGTGGCCATTGTTATTGCATGCACTATTGTATTTGTTATAAAAATTATTAATATTGTTGCCTTCTGTAAATGTGTACACTGTAGACCCGATATAAGGCGGGGTCACTTATAACACAGTCAGGATGAACCCCCAATGTTGTTAACTGCCCCCTTTTCACGTGCGTCAAATTTGAATTAAAACTGTTATGTTCTGCGATGTCGACTATAACAGCATATTCATAAGACAAGACGAAGCGTTATCGATTCACATGTTTATTCATTGCGCTAACAAACGTTTAGGACAGCATACCCTAGTATTGGTTGTTCTGAAAAAAGTGGAAACCAATAAGCCTACTCAATACATTATGAAAAAATGTGAGTAAAGTAGCCTATTTATTTTCAACATCCAAAATAAAAGATGTACATAATTAATATATACTCTACTTATTATAACGAATTGACATGTGCTGATAGTTGTTTGTATTTACACTAGACATCCTCCAGATTGCTTCTTCTTCTTCTTCGTACACTCTCAGACGTCCACTTGAATGTTCTCAAAGAAAGCAGTAGTCAGTTTGAGGCTATTTGAATCCCCGTAAAGCTTTTCCACGAAAGGAGCTGGCGTCGGCCATATGCACTTTCTCTGTACCACATATAAGGGGCAACTTTGAAGCAGATGTTCAGCAGTCATTTTATCAGTGCCACAGTTACACTGATCGGTAGTTCCTATCTTTAGCTTGTTGAATAGATGGTATCTCAATCTGTTGTGGCCAGTGCGGAGTCTGAAGATTACCACTTGTTCTCTTCTGTGGAGCTGGTAGTAAGCATCATTCGGTGTGTGCCCTGGATGTTCTACATTCCATTTGTTTCTGTAACTGATTCTGATAAAACTCTTTGCCTCCTCAAAAGTTATGCTTGCATCAGGCTGAGGTAGATGTGAACCTTCTTTTGCCATTCTGTCAGCCTCTTCATTGCCGGCGATGTTACAATGAGATGGGATCCACTGGATCACAACACTTTTGAATCGTTGACAAAGTTTGTGGAGCACTACTCTGAGATCATCCAGGTCTGTATTATTTTGTCTTTTCAACGTTGCAATTACTGACTGTGCATCAGTAAAGAAAGCAACTTGTCTCTCTGCCATTTCTTCTGTCAATATAACCTCTGCTGCAGTTTTCAAGGCCTCTGCCTCTGCTCTGAAGTTGCTGGAGAATCGTCCTGTCGCCACTGACAGCCTTTTTTCTGCACCAGTGCTTAAGGTCAGAAAGACACCCCCACCTCCATTTTCTGTTGCATTTGTTGCTGATCCATCTGTGTATGCATGGGTCCAGGTGTTGCATGGATAATGTTTCTCTATGCATTTTGTCACTATGGATTTTCTATTTGTTGCAGTTTGGCTCTTTTTACTTTCAATTCCAGGAATGTTTTCTATCATTTTAGGGAAACGATTTTGTTTCCAAACTGGAAGCTTGTGTGCAGTGTAGATGGGTTTAACAGTGGATATTTCATCTATGGATACTGCTCTCATTTGTGGTTTGGTTGATTCTACAAAATTACTTCGTTTGAGTCTTTGCCTTCTAAGAGCATTTATTCTATGGCACATTGGGTGGTCTGTTAGTCTTTTGAATTTTTCGGCCTGTTGTTGAGCCCTGCAGTCTTTTCTATCTGTCATTGGCTGGAGGCATGTAATCTTTTCGAGTTCTTTTATAGGTGTTGACTTTATGCCTCCCGTTATAATTCTCATTGCTTGATTTTGGAGTCTGCTAATTTTATCGAAGTTTGTCTTAGCTGCTGTTGCCCATGCTGCCATGCCATATTCAAGAACTGGCCTCACTCGCCCTGTGTACAACGTCTTAAGCACTTTCTCATCTGCACCCCAAGTTGTTCCAGCAAGTTTTTTCATAATTGCCATTCTTTGTCTTGCTCTCATTCGATTTCTGTCAACCTGTTTTTTCCAAATCAGATTGCTGATTTCTGTCAAATGTTGAAAAATTTGCGTCAAAATAGGAAAGTCTTTACGGCGCAGACTCTCTTTTAATGCGGTGCCAAAGTTTTGAGCCAGTCATTTGCGTTATATCCGGTGTATAGTGTATTTATCATAGGCCTAATTTTTCAGCTATGCTTTTGTTGTAGGAGTTGGTTGGTAAGATGAATGTTGTGGTCATTTAGGCTGCTTGTACGGTTGTCTTTGTTATAACAGGTATTAATATTACTGTCATGGCCAATTTGCTGCATGCACAGTTGTACAGCGCAAACACCAAATTAAGATTATACGACAATTGCGTACTTTCTGGTTTTTTTTTTCGGCTTAATGCCATCACCAACCAGGAACTGCTTACATGATGCAGTCAAAAAAATATGCACATCATCATTACGGACAGACACTGGAACTGGGTTGATCATGTCATCAGAAGAGACCCCAACCCCATCACAAGAACTGCTATGCTGTGGACCCCAGAGGGAATGCGAAAGAGAGGTAGACCAAAAACAACCAGAAATACTTAAGAAAACAAATAATATAGAAAATATTAAAAACACAACCAATAAATATATACAACAAATATCAAAAGACAGCATTACTGTGTACACAGATGGATCCAAGGGAGAGGATGACAAATTGGGGATAGGAATATATATTCCAATATGGAAAATGGCAAAAGAATATAGCATCACGGAAAATACATCCATTTTCACTGCAGAGATGGTGGCAATACTAAAAGCACTAGAAATATTCTCTAATAACCCTCCCAAAAAATTAACAGTTTTAACTGACTCTCTTTCAACAATTAAAGCACTTAGAAACTTACGAGAATGTAGTAGACCTGATATAGCAGAGGAGATTTTTCTGGCTACTACATACTTATATTCTAGAGGATGTTCAGTATTAATTGCTTGGATACCTTCACATGTTGGCATAGAAGGAAATGAAAAGGCAGATAAAGAAGCCAAGAAAGGTAGATCTGATATAAATCTAATAAATGTAGGGATGAGTAAATCAGAAATTAAGAGCTTAATTAAAGATTTAATAACAGATGAATGGAAAGCAGAGTTGGATATAAATCTGAAAGGAAGACATGCATATAAGATGTTAAGGGCTCCAACAAGAAAATGTCAGATATTTAGGGAATTGAAAATTCCCAATAATAAGAAACTTCTCAGACTACAGCTGGGAAAAGGCTATTTCAGAATAGAAGAACCTTACTGTGCAGGATGTCTTCAAGACAATAATATAGAACATTTCTTGTTAAAGTGTAAGAGGTATGACCAAATAAGAATACCAATATTGGATTATTTGCAGGCATCCAACTTACCTATAAATATAGAGGAGGTGTTGAGAATAGACAGACCTAGGGAACTGCATAATATAGTCAACACGAACACATGTTAATATATAGTGGCTGGGAATGTGAAGGTCTGATGCTGTTCTTACAATGCATGTGACTTTAAACAGATGAAAGTCAATTAAATATCTGGTAAAGTCCGTTATATAACTAGAACCACCGGGCCTTTATTTCCTCCACTTTAATATTATTCTTGTTCATAGTTTCTTCTTGATTTTGTTTGTTTGTTTGTTTTATTTTATTTTATTATTTAACGTATAGGCCTAAGCACAATTGTGAGTATCCCTATTTACAAATGTGATGCCACTTTCTCATGTCGGCAGTTGTTCATATTATTTGGAATTGAAAACAATATATATCCTAATTATAACCCATCAGAGGTTGAACAGGATTTCTGTTTATTTTCATTTCATGCTGTAGTGGTTGTGGTTTATGTAGCAGTTTTTTACATGATGAGGTTGCCAGTGCCATTCACAACCTCATATTAGTTGCCTTATTGTACTGCCTGATGGTGCAGTATTGTTCTTTCTTTGTCTCTTCAGAGACCCCCTGTCAACTACACGGAGGCTTACCTGGTAGAGTACCGTTTTATAATTCCTAGCTTTCCTGTCGGCCCCGATATTGATATGGAAGAATCACTCAAGAATAACAGAAATAAACACAATAAATTCAATATTAATCAAATTACTTTTGATTTTAATGTCACTGTTAATTGTGGAAATGCATTTTTGGTGGTCCATTTATTGTCCTAATTAATGCATTGTCCTCAGATATTGATGAATGTTCAAGTGACATCGACCAGTGTGCTCAGAACTGTACAAACACTGAGGGATCCTACACATGTTCTTGTGCTGCTGGCTACACATTAAATGCAGATGGGTTCTCCTGCGATGGTCAGTGTTTGATTGTTTGATTTAGTGAGCATTTGCTGGAGATAGAGGGGAAAGAAGATGATGGGGTGTGATGTACTGTGATGTTGACTATAACAGAATATTGACAAAAACAGAAGACAAAAGTTGCAGCTCACATGTTTATTCATGCCGCTAAAAACTCAGCATATACTAAGCATAGCCTTCAGTAGTATTGGTTGCTCTAAAAGGTGGAAACCAATACTCAATGCATGGGGGGGTGGGGTGGGGGGGGGTGGGCGAGGGGGGGGGGGCGGGGGGGGGGTGGGGGGGGGGGGGTGGTGGGGGGGGGGGAGGGGGGGGGGGGGGGGGGGGGTGGGGGGGGGGGGGGGGGGGGGGGGGGGGGGGGGGGGGGGGGGGGGTGGGAGGGGGGGGGGGGGGGGGGGGGGGTGGGGGGGGGCGGGGATGGAGAGAAAGAGATAAGAAAAAGACAGAACTAAAACAGTGAATGATTTTATTTTTTGTAAACCGGATTTTGACCACATACTGAAATGTGCGTATTTAACATTTTAATTCTGTGGTGAGTGACTGTTACCATCATCTGCTAAATGGTTTGTATTTGAATAATAAATAAATAATGAAACACCCACAACCACCTTGCCAATAACTTGCGATGAATTCACGCTGGACGAGATCAAACAAGCCGTTAAAAGATTTAAAAATTTTTAAAGCTGCTGGAGTTGACGAAATTTCAGGGGAAATGATTAAAGCAGTTAATGACAACAACCTCTTGAGAATTTTAGATATTATAAATGAAGTATGGAGAGAAGAACAACCACCACAACAATGGAAAGACAGTATTATTGTAAAGTTACCGAAGAAAGGTGATCTATCAGACTGTAATAACTGGCGTGGTATATCTCTGTTATCAGTACCTGGAAAATTATTATGTTGCATGATGTTAGAAAGACTTAAATTGCATGCTGACGAAAAGATCAGAGAAGAACAAGCGGGTTTCAGGCCGAAACGATCATGTATTGATCAAATATAGAAGAATCAGTGGAAAGGCAATCGCCACTTATTATCACCTTCGTCGATTTTCAAAAAGCCTTTGATAGTCTACACCGCCCATCATTGTGGAAGATACTTACAATCTATGGTTTTCCAACAAAATATGTGAATATAATCAAAGCGCTATATGACAATGCAAGATGTTGTGTTAGAACAAATAAAGGGAATACAGAATGGTTTACAGTAGAAACAGGGGTGAAAGAAGGCTGTATTATGTCACCACTACTTTTTGGAATAGCTATTGATTGGGTTATGAGAAACTATACCCACAATGAACAATTAGGTATAAAATGGACAAATGGAAAATTCCTGGGGGACCTGGATTTCGCAGATGATGTAGCATTCTTAAGTTCAACACCAAGACAATCCCAGAAGCAATAAATAATTTGTGTCATCTCTCGGTTAAAATAGGTCTCCAAATAAATGCCTCTAAAACTAAAGCTATGAACTTTTCTAACGAGACCTTTGGTATCATCTTGAACGGGGAAAAACTACAGAAAGTTGAAAGTTTCAATTATTTAGGCAGTAAAATGACTCAGGATGGTGACACAACAAGAGAAATCCATACTAGAATTGCTTTGGCAGCTAGCGCCTTCAATAGATTATCTAACATTTGGAAATTACGATCATTGAATATACATACCAAGCTTCGTCTGTTTAATTCAAATGTTATCTCAGTGTTAACATACGGCTGTGAGAGTTGGAAAATAACAAAATCATTGGAGAACAAGCTGAATACATTCGAGAACAAATGTCTTAGAAAACTCATGAACATCAGTTGGAAAGAATTCAAGACTAATCGACAAATAAGAGAAGACTCTAGGCATAAATATGTCTCCGACTATATAAGGAAAAGACGATGGTCATATATCGGTCATGTCCTACGAATGCAAAACAACAGAATACCACTACAGGCGCTCACTTGGGTTCCTGAGGGTAAGAGGAAAAAATGAAGACCAAAAGAAACACTCAGAAGAACAATAATAAGAGAAGGAAGAATGTTGGGCCTAAATAATGTGCAAGAGCTAAGAGGAGTGGCGTCACAACGAACAACCTGGAGAGCACTGGTTTCTGCCTTATGCGCCGTGTTTGGTGCTTAAAGAATTTATTATTATTAATAAATAAATAACAAGTTGTTATCCTGATTCGGTTGTAAGTGAGAACAGGTGGAAAACCCAAACAGATTCAGCGACACTTTTTTAAACTGATGATGAGAAATATCCTGTTCAACATCTGAAGGGTTATAATTAGGATACAGTGTTTTGAAATTTAAATAATGTGTAAAATTTCCGAAATGTGAAAGTGGCAATATCTTCTGTTCAATCATTGTAAATACCAACGGGCTGATCACCCGTTTGCCAGTCACTTCGATTACGGAAACAACAGCAAATGGATTGATTTGCCGTTGCCCTAAAGACGCCAATAGGCGTGATGGGAAACAATGGCAAAGAAAACCTATCTGCTGTTGCCCTAAGACGCCACTAGGCGTAATGGCCACTGACTGCTTTGACGGTCGGTGGCTAAGGATGGAAGAAGAAGAAGAAGAATCATTGTAAATAGAGTCATTTAAAAATATCAAATTGTGTGAATGTGTGTCAAACAAACCACACAAAAAACCACCAAACAAAAAAGGCAGTAAAAAAAATACCAAACAAAAACAAGAAATGGAAGGGGGGGGGGGTGTAAATCCCTGGGGTGTTTAGTTAGATATTTACTTGACTCATTTGTCATAAGTAACATGTTTTATAACAATGCCACTAAACCTTCACCTTCCCTGCCATATACCCATCAGTCACTACATATTAACTTTTGTTCATACTGTTTGACTGTATTATTGACTATATTATTATTGACTATTTTTATTGACTTTATTAATCAGTGACAAACATTCACTAGCACAGATAGTTTATCGGCACTGTGAAAACACACAACACATCCTTGATAGTAGAAACAAAACAAAAGTAGTGGTGTATTCTAGAGATGTTGACAGAGATCGTACGAATGAAAGCAGCAATGATACGTACTAGAGAATTTGACTAATTGTGTTTAGCATGTTTTATGCTCCGTATAATTCCCAGGGGTCTTTGATGAGACAAAGAAAGACTATGACTACTGCCCCATCAGGCATATCATAAAAGCTGACTAGTATGAGGTTTTGCATGAGGCTGGCAACTTCATTATGTCAAATTAATTGCAACAGAAACCAACATTGGAAGAGCACATGAATGTTCTGGTATGAACTTTTTATGAGGGGGACTAGCTGCAGTGGTGGCTCTATTCTATAAGAGGTGTAAAGGACAGTGATGGTGTTTTACTGTTATGACTAGATGATGTTTTACTCTTATGACTAGATGGTGTTTTACTCTTATGACTAGGCATGTTGTCATTTTAATTGTTAGTGTTCTACAGTAATAACAAAATTCAGGTGTCAGAGAAACAAAGAGGTAAATATCTTAATAACAGCAAACTATGTTGACAGTTGCGTAATTTCTGTACTTCTGTACAGTGCAGAGTGCTGGAGGGTAACAGGAAATGTCGAAACTGTCCTTTTTCTACACAACATGCCTAAGTAAGTTCTTCAAATTTTCTAGCCAAACACCATCACCGACCAAGAACTGATGACTCTGAGCCTCCAAAAGATATGTGCACCATCATAGCGGGCAGATGCTGGAATTGGGTTGGCCACATGCTCAGAAGAGACCCTGACACCATCAGTAGAACTGCCATGCTAAGGACTACAGAAGAAAAGTAAAAGAGGCCGGCCAAAAGCTTCGTGGAAAATCAATGGAAGCAGAGATGCAAAGCTTGAACTAGAGCTGGTGCACCAAACAAATAATGGCTGCCGGCCAAGCAAAGTAAAGATAGTTTGTTGCCGTATTACAAGGCGTGACCAGGCATGGCGGTCACTGGTTGTTTCGTCAGTCAGCAGCCAAGGACCAAAGAAGATAAAGAATGTTGACAATTCAAAACAGTTGTGATACAGTGGATCCCCTGTCACTGGAATATCAACCAATGTGAAAATATAGATGATTCCTGCCCACTGCAAGATATATAGAAATGAGAAGGCAGATAGACTTGCCAGACTGAAGACAGGGCAACATGTGAAGAGGTAAAAGTAATATAACAAAATAACTTCAAAGAAAAGTGGCATTGTGATCACCCATTCAAAAATAACAGATACACACTGCTCCTTAACAAGAAGAGATTAACTGATAATTTTCAGACAGAGAACTGGCCACTGCAGACTCAAATGTTACTTGTTGAACAAATTAAAAGTCAAGAAGACAGACATGTGACCATGTGGCGGAGATAAACAAGCAGTAGGACATGCTTTCCCATAATGTTAACTCCATGAGAAAAGCATGGCAACAGTATGACCTTCACCAACTATGGCAATGAGAAAAGCCTGAGAAGAATCTGGAAATTTTTTGAGTGGGATAGACAAGTCAGAGCCTGCCCTAAGGATTTTTCAGGGTGGTGGGAGGCATCATGATTCCCCCCCCCCCCCCTTTCCAGTGCTGTCATATATGCATTTTTATGATACTCTATTTCATACTGTCACGATGATAGTTTCCACAAGTGTTCGCTGTAGATTCTTATTTAAAAACATTTTAAAAGTCTTATTATAGATAATTTTTTTTTTTAATTTCATGTTTATGTACAGATGGGTGCTCAGTGTGCTGTTTTTTTTTTTGTTTTTTTTTTAATGGAATAATATTGACATAGAGTAATAAAAAACAAAATGTATATTTACGAAATAAAACAAAAGTAAACTTTAAAATAATTTGTACTTTAAACTCCAAAACAATCAAGTTTCAAATGTTCTTTTAAAATTTTAATTAAATTTTTAATACATCTGAGCGCCAAATACCCAAGATGGTGCCATGTGTGGCCACATTGTGCTCACTGCTCATATCCAGTCATGGATGTATGAGAGCGAATGAAGAAAAAGAAGAAAAATTCAACTTCCTTAGAAATGAAGAGGCTAGCAGACTGGTAAAAGAGAGTTGAAAACTACTTTAAACTGACACCTGTGTAATTTAAACTGTGTAAACTAAGAATACAAAAAGCAAGAGGAGCTTTCATTGCATTGGGAAATATATGGAGATCAAGAGAAATCAGATCCAACACGAAAATAAGAATCTTCAACTCAAATGTGAAGTCAGTCCTATTGTATGGCTCTGAGACATGGAGAACAACAAAGACAACTACCAATAAGCTACAGACTTTCATAAATGGGTGCTTGCGTAGAATAGAGGGATTAAAATGGTATGACAAGGTTACCAACATGGAACTGAGGACAAGAACTAGACAAGTGCCAGTGGAACAAGAGATGAGAAGAAGACGATGGCGATGGATAGGACACACACTGAGGAAACCTGTTGATAGCATTACAAGACAATCCTTGTTCTGGAACCCCCAGGGCATGAGAGGCAGAGGTAGACCAAGAAGCACATGGAGAAGAGAGCTGGAAACAGAGGTGAAAATGATGAGGAGAACGTGGAAAGAACTTGAGATGATGGCACGTGACAGGAGGACTTGGCATGTGTTTGTTGAATGCCTATGCTCCTTTGGGAGTGGAGGTTTATGAATGAATGTGTAATTTTTAAAGAGGTCAAGAGATTTATCAGAAGCAGATACAGGGACAAGTAGAATACACAGTATTCAGGCTATATCATAAAATGTATGACTTCTGTTTCCTAAAAAGAATTAAGTGCATTGTTTTTTTCCCCAGATATTGATGAGTGTACCCAGAATAATGGCAACTGTTTGGATATTTGCTCCAATACCAATGGTAGCTATGCATGTGCTTGTAGTACTGGCTTTGTTCTCGGTTCAGATGGCATCAGCTGTCTAGGTGAGTCCAGAACAGCTGAAGTGGTAACTTTTAGCTGAGGTCTTTGGTTCTTTTTTGGGTCTTTAAAAAATTTAAGACAATGGTGGCTCCATGCTCCTAATTGGCTCCATGCTGCTTGCAGCATAAAAAGAGTATGATGGAGATATGTGTCGTTTTTGTTCAAACTATTTTTCTGTGTCTGTATGACATTTGTTCAAATTATTATTTTTGCTAATGTCCAGGTTAATGCATCTTTGTTGTTGATTATTGGAAAACTTGTTTTGTTTGTTTGTTATGCATTGTACATTTTTATGTCTATGCTATTAAGTATTGTAGTTTTTACATCTTTGCTGTAAAGTTTTTATGTCTTTGCTGTCAAGTGTTGTACATTTTTTAAATCTTTGCTGTTAAATGTTGCAGTGTTTATGTCTTTGCTGTTGAGTGTTGTAGTGTTTACTTCTTTGCTGTTAAGTGTTGTATATTGTTTGTTGAAGTTTTTGTGGTCCAAAGTTTCTTTTAAGGGTTGGGGTAACCATGGAAAAGAGAACAAACAGAAGTGAAGATGGTGAGAAAGACATGGAAAGACCTGGAGCTGACATGGCAGGAGGGACTTAGCATATGTTTGTTGAATATTCTACTTGGGGAGCTAAAGGGTATTGATTGTTTGTTAAGGGTAAGTGTGGTAGTGTTTATATCTTTGATTGTTAAATGTTGTAGTTTTTACATCTTTGCTGTTGTGTTGTAGTTTTAATGCCTTTGCTGATAAGTGTTGGGAGTTTTTTGTCTTTGCAGTTCAAGTAGTGAGGATCGTTCCTTTTCAGACAGTATGTTTTCTTATTAATTTGTCTTGTCTTTGAGCAGTTTCTGTAAGCCTGTAGTGTAATTTCTTAATTATCTTGCTGAGATGTTTGCACCAATTAAAAACTGTACAAAGCATTGGGTATTACAGACATATTTAATCTCACAATTCAATACAACACTTTTATTTTAATTTTTAAAAGTGGCACAAGTTTTTAATTTGAACTAGAGAAGGGAGAACCTAATAAATTAAAGAAAATAGTAATCATAATAAAAGAGTTTGTATAAAGAAAAGGGAAGAGGAGATAAAACAAATCACAAATTTTATAATGAAAATATCATTAATCTACTGCAGTACATGAACTGTTATCAGATCTTTTCTTTAAATTGTTTCTCCTTCAAGTGATTAATCTTTTCATTTAACTTACTAATTGACTTGTACATTTCATATGCATGTAGTATTCTGTTTCATGCGTTTACTGAATAAGTAGTTTGTACGTGATCAGCATATAGTTCCTTGGGGTCACTGAAGAGACAAATAAAGAATAATTCTACTACTCCCTCAGGCATCTCGTACAAGGTGACTAATATGAGGTTGTGCTTGGAGCTGACAACCTCATCATGTAAAACAGGTTGTCATAGAAACCACTGCTGCAATGCTTGGTACAGGCTTCCTGCAAGGGGACCAGCTGCAGTTGTGGCACAATGCACCGTAGGGAGTGCAAAGGGATATGATGATGATGTCATATGTTGCAGTTTATACAGTCTGATTGATTTATTCATTCAGTCAGCTCTAGCTGTTTTTCTTGTGCAGTTGAAAAAAAAAAAAAAAACTTAATCTTCAATATGGACTTTTGTTTTCTCTTAATATCTAGTGGATTATTGTGCACCAGTCACCTGCTTGAATGGGGGCGTTTGCACTATCACCAACAACCAGGCCAGCTGTATCTGTCCTTCTGGGTACACAGGTTCACAGTGTGAAACAGGTTTGTTCCTAATGTTGTTTTTTGTGTGTCTTAGACGTCCTGTTGATGTTGTTATTGTTGTTTAACTAGGGCTGCTGAGCTTGTTGCTCTTTTGCGACCGAAGCCAGGGTGAAGAATCCTAGGCATTTTCTGCATTGTAGATATCTGCTTTTCCTGTGTATTTTCTGCCGTTCCAAATCTTGTTGATTTGGAGTCATGAGCTCTAGTTTCTTTCCTGTGTATTTTATCCTGGCTTGGCAAGCATTTAAAGGATCCTCACATCTGGTTTAAAACTACAATGGGGAGGGAGGTGGCACACTATTCATTTTCTGCATTCAAAATATGCGGGACTAAAATGCTGTGTTCTGGTTGTGGGTTGTTCCAATGACTTGTTGCGTCCTGCACAGAGCCACTTGCCAGCTTCCCTCACCTGTCATCTATTCATAGTGAGATCCTTCTGCTCAGAGCCACTTCCCAGCTTCCATCCCATGTCATCTATTCATTGTGAATTCCTTCTGCACAGAGCCACTTCCCAGCTTCCATCCCCTGTCATCTGTTCATTGTGAGATCCTTCTGCTCAGAGCCACTTCCCAGATTCCATCCCATGTCATCTATTCATTGTGAGATCCTTCGGCACAGAGCCACTTCTCAGCTTCCATCCCCTGTCATATATTCATTGTGAGATCCTTCTGCTCAGAGCCACTTCCCAGCTTCCATCCCATGTCATCTATTCATTGTGAATTCCTTCTGCACAGAGCCACTTCCCAGCTTCCATCCCCTGTTATCTATTCATTGTGAGATCCTTCTGCACAGAGCCACTTCCCAGCTTCCATCCCGTCATATATTCATTGTGAGATCCTTCTGCATGCAGCCAATCAGGTAAAAGCGGGAGTTACATCCGGAGCTCAAGTGATTCTCCAAAGCTTAATGCAATATACTGGGTTCTTAACATGTTTCACCACAAGGGGAATAGTGATGTTGGACCACTGCTGTGTGGCTACTCAGTCCTTTAAGTATTGGCCAGGCAGCTATAATGTTGTCAGGATGCACCACATAAAGGTGCTTCAGGGTCTTGGTTAGAGTTCAGCCTTGGAATTCGCGTGAGAGTTCATGCGAGAGCAGTTGCAATCTCTGTACATTCCATGCTTGAGTGATAGCTGCTTTTTATTGTAATTATTTTTATTTCATAACTGTTTTGTGGTGATAGGTTTGTTGCCATGGTGGTTATCATTTTCTGTTTAAAAAAAAAAACAAAAGTTTTAATACTCGTGATTTCAAGATTAAAAAAACAGTTGTTTATTCACTAAGTTTCTGCACTGTTTAGATCAGTGATAAAATTATGGGCATATACAGGGTGTCCCAGAAGTCTTGGTGCGGTTTTGTTGTTTAACTAGGACTACTGAGCTTCTTGCTCTTTAGTAGCCAGAACTAAGTTGAGAACTCCTTGGTATTATCTACACTTTAGATCTAGGCTTTTCCTGTGGCTTTTCTGCCATTCCGAAACATGTTGAGTTGAAGTCATGAGCTCCAGTTTCTCCAGCTTTGCTTGCATTTAAAAGACCATTATATCTAGTCATAGGAGTAACAAATGCAAGGCATAATGTGAATTCCATGCCATTCAAGGAGGCTCTCCAACTAAGCAGAGTTAAATACTGTACTCTGGTTCTGGGCTGTCTCAATGAATTGTCACATCCTGCACAGAGCCACTTCTCAGCTTCCCCTGCCTATCACTTTATCCACAATGAGATCCTTCTGCAATGCAGTCAACCAAGTCAAAGCCAAAGAATTACACCTGGGGCTCAAGTGACTTCTCCAAGCTTTGCTGGATTCTCAACAAGTTTCACCACATGGGGAATCCCTGGATGTGTGTGGATGATTTCAAGGGTCAATGAGCATGTAATTAGCCTCACAGACATAGGTTCACTTCCACTTACATATATTGTAGCATTGTGCATAGTTGGTGATCATATAAGGATGACTCCAGATATGCCTCCATGCATTGGTGCAGTGTTAAGCTTTAAATACTTACTTACTTACTTATTCGTTCCTCTTCTACCGTGAGGTGTAGAGGTTTGTAAGAGAGAGCGCCATACTATTCTATCAGCTGTCTTCCTCCCGGTTTGGTTCCACTCTAGTCCTCGGTCTTGCAAAGACTGTCTAATGTTGTCCTCCCAGCGGACTTTGGGTCGTCCTGGAGATCTGGATCCCTGGCTGTTAGTTTCCCATGCTTGTCGCGTGGTAGCACCGATCACCCTTCTCTCCCATTCTGCAGACATGGCCCCAAACCCATCTTAGTTTGGGACTGTTCTTCTTGGGTTTGAAGGGGGGTCTCTGCAGTGGTTGGGTTTTGTTTTTTAGCAATTCCTTAAGTGTGAACCCACGTATCTTTCTGGTTGCGGACCATGTCTCTTCTTGTTACTTCAACCACCTTCCTCAGATACCTCATTTCTGAGGTTTGGATCTGGCTTTTGTGGGTTATAGTCATTGCCCATGACTCACATCCATAGGTCAAGACTGGGACATAGGTGGAGCGGTATACAGCCATCTTCATCTTCTTACCAACTTCTCTTTTGCTGAGAATTCCTCGATTTATGGCCAGAAAAAGTCTCCCAGCAGCTGCTCTTTGGGCAGCCAACTCTTCTTTGATGCCTCCCTTTCAGTCTATGACAGCTCCAAGGTATTTAAAAGTGAACTCGATTTTTTTGGAGATGCCTCCAGGGACCTGTTCTCCCAGGCTGGCTTAAATCTTCTTCTTCTTCCTCTTCTCGTTGCGCCTTCAGGTTCCACATTTATGCCTCCCTTTAAAGTGCAGTAGTCAACTCCAAAGGTTCTCGACCATCTCCAAACAGTTTTTCGTTGACAGCAAAATGGGTTCGCCATATGCTGCTCTCCGTTTCATTTTCTGTAAGATTTCCTGGGCCTTAGCTCACGTATGCAACATGGTGTTCGCCCTTCTCTTGAAATGCACCTTCTGGGGCTGGATTTACCGCATCGCGCTCTGCCTTACATGATCTTTGACACAACCAATTCTTTGCGTATTTGTCGTGGTACCAGCTATCTTCCTTCCAGACTTGCAGGTTGGGATTGGAGATGATTGTGCCTCTGATTTAGCAATCAGGGCAAAAACATCATCAGCAAATTGCCCAGCTCTGAAAATAAGGGGACCTGTCTCTCTCTTCCAGTACCCCACTGAATAACTTTTTCCTGTTTCTCTCTCCTTACATCCCTTGATGACATTGTCCATGAAGGAGTATGAAAAAGATAAGGTGATGACAGGATATATCTACCTTGTCATTACACCAGTGGTGGTCCTGAAACTTCATCTGACTTAGTGGTTTGCTGTTCCTCACATAAATTTCTGCAAGACTTGTAGAAGAGCTCTGTATAGCATGAAATCAGAAGGTGATGGAATGTTCTTCCTTGCCAAAAAGTCCCAAGAGTCTAGAGATCCCTTCCAGGGGACGGCTTTTTCCTTGTCAAAATGCCTTTTTCTCAAAGATCTAAGAAGCAAAGATGGATCTCACTGTTATACTCAAGAGCCTTTTCAACTCAACTGTCTGAGTTGAGTGTGGAAGATTAGTGTCGGAAAGTGAGTTACTATCGGTTTTGCTGGGGGGGGGGGGGGGGGGGGAATCACTCCGCACTGGACCTCATCCAATTGGGGGGGGGGGGGGGGGGGGGGTGGCTTCAGTAGGTTTGTCTGAGGTCTCTGCTCCACATATACTGGATTTCATAGAGTTATTATTATATTAATTTTTTAAATTTTTTTACAGGGAAGAATACATTGTGGCACTGATCGTCTGCTCCAAGATATGCCTCTATTGGTTTTTTCAGGGACACATTGAGCTCGGTTGTCACCCTTTTAAAAAAATTGATCGGTGTTATTATGGCAATCTCATCCCAATCCTTTTGGTATGGTCTTGTTGGCACCAAGCTGCCTGAGGACCATAGGGTAAGTAATTACAGGTCGCCTGCTGCTCCCATGTACTTAAGAACACTTCTTGGCACTGCTTATGCCATAAATGTGTCCTGACAGCTTTGCACATCTTGCTTTTCTCCAGTTGCTTGCCTTTCAGTTCTTGTCCATCATTTATGTCATATTCATCACGCATTGTGTTTCCTCATTCCTGTGCTCTCAGTGGTGTTAATCACGCTTCTGATGTTTGACTATTGCTCATCCAATCCAGGTGATGTTTCCTGAAAAAAATATTTTTAACATGATTGCCATCTTATCTCGCATGACTTCATTTTTGAGTGGCCAGAGTAAGGTAATTTGTAGCTGTCGCCTACTTCGGACTTCGTTCAGATTTGTTATATTAAAAGAAGGGCGCTGCATTTTTTCCCTTCCTCATATTCACTTTTATGCGGTGTATTTTCTTATACTATAGACAACGCAATTGTCTCGTTTTCTTGCGCTGACAGATTGTTTTCTGGCATATTCTTCCAAATTATATTTCCCTAGTAACTTCTGATTTTGCTTGCTTAGCACCTGGATTGTTTAATGCTTTCTGAACTCTGATCGTAATCACTATTATTTCGCCAGACAGAATATACTAGATTTTTCACAATGCGTGTTGTTTTGTTTAGCTCCTAAAGTATTGTTTCCGCTGCCTTTTTCTCTCTCTTATTTTTCAGAACTACTAGAAACACTCTCTCTACTCCTCAAAACTCAAATTCAACGCAGTTTTCTCTTTGTTCAACTCAGTCGTTAACACACAATCCTACATGCTTTCTGATTTGCATACGCAAGTAATCTCTTGATTCCATGTGCAAGAACAGTCATTCCATTCAGGTCAATATTTCCCATTCTTAATCCTGTTCCCACTCATTACTCTAAATCTGCAATCGTATTCACAAATTAGCTCCCTGATATCTGTCTTCATGCACAAGTCTACCTAGACATTCTTCTACGCTCTAAGTAAACTACACATTAGAATGCACACGTGTATGATAACTAATTATTAAAAAATCTGCTCTATCTATAGGTCTGTAAAATGCCAGTGTTAGCATCAAGAGAGATACAAGCAATCATGATGAATGTATGCTGCATCAACTTATCATTAGGCTTTCTTCGCTGTCGAATGTTATCGCAGTTCTAAAGCGACCACTCATTTGCTGACGAAGTTAGAACTCTAACCTCAGTAGTGTCCGCGTGTTATCCACCTTCGCCTACCTATCTAACACCTAGAGTCATATGAGCACAGTCCAATGCCTATACCTCTCATTATCCATCACCTAGCATCCTGGATATACTCCTGAGATGAGCGATCACTCACCGTAACTAGTCTCAGTGCGTAGTACGATATCCCTCTCATCTGACTAATCTCCCAAAATTCTAATTTTATGCGTACCACGACCTAAAATGTATTTTCCACCAATATTATGCGCAATTAATTCGCTAAGGCGCGTTACATCCTGTTAGTTGGAGTAATCTCCCTCAGATTCTGCACTGTATCAAGAATCTAACTTCTATTCAGTCATCTTCCATCCTGTCCCATCTAAAAGCCTGTACTTCATCTCCAATAATACTTTTCCGAAACCTCACCCCGCATTATCTTAGTCGATGCGTCATATTCCAACCACATTACTCCAAAGAGAATAAATAAAAGGAAAAAAGAGAATATCTTAACCCGTACGAGCATGGTCCTTTTCAACTCTGGATTGGAAAAAATCTCCGAGCATGATAATTTCATTCTAGAAAAAAGTCGCCATTGTCCTTTGAAGCAGGGCTGCAAGAATCCCTCCTTTACCTATGCTCGCTCATCTTCATTGGCCCCATAACAATGACAAGGTTGACTATGAGTTTCCTCCTTCTTTTAGTTTTGAGGAAAAAAAACCATAATGAGTTCTGAGGGGGAGACAAATTCCATCCATTGACATTATTAACCCTTGTTGGTTTTAGGCAGGGATCCCAAGTACAACACACTTACTTCTAAAAAAGGAAGTATACCACTTTAAAAACAGACATGGGGAGCATCAAATGGGTAGAACAGCGCGTATTAGCTCGGCCATCGTAGGCCAAATACCCACAATGAAAACTCCCTATTCTTCAGTATAACTTTGGTTCAAAAAAAAGCCAAAGGGTCTATCAAGTTTGAAGCTCTCTCCACGACCTGATAAAAAAAATACGTAGACTTCCCAAGGGGACAGCTCCTCCTCTCCTGGGTCACCAATTCAAAAACTTTCACCCTCCCCGATCCTCCGTGTTTTACCCATTTTCCCGCGCAAACTCGCTGAGAGACCCTCAGTAAACTAGCTGAAAAAACCGCAAAGACTCCAGTTTCCAGGTTTTTTTGACTCCCCACGAAAACCTTAGCCAACGAATCATGTGGTGATCGAGACCCCGGTCTTTCTCTCTTAAGGTTTCCGCATAACTACAGGTTTTTATTAAGACAAAAACAGTGATATTGGCACCTGTTGTGACTCTTTGGCATGGTGGGAGGCTGCCTTCCTTACATCCTCCATGCAGGCAAGACCTCCGTCCATTTTCAGCTGGGAGTGAGGAAGGGACCAGCCTAGGGAAAGAGCTTTAAATAATCTGAGATGTAAAAAATGATACAAAAAATACAAAAGCTTCCCATAGAAATTATAAAAATTGGGTCGTGATTTTGATATGTTCTACTTCAGCCCTGAGAGGACACAAAGTCACAATGATTAGTTATGGGACTTTGTCTCAATTAGTTCACGAGATCAAGTTTCATCCCACAGTCATCGCTTGAATCTAGTTTTTGGTCACGAAATGAGAATTGTTTCCTTGATGTTTTTTCACCCAGATAGTTAAATTTAAACTGTCATCGTTGGGAGCTCCACGTTCTTATAATGAGTTGTAATGGTTAGAACACTACTGCCGCTTGGCAGATAAACAAAAATATTAAAATTCAAAANATATTATTCAAAATTGATAAAACTAAATAACTGTAAAAAAAAATTAAATAATTAAACTCTCCAAGGATGTTTATTGTAATGGTGTTTATACTTCTGAAGTTATGAAAGTTTAAAACTGCACCAAGACTTCTGGGACACCTTGTATTATTACATTAGCCCTCTTAATAGTCACCATAAAGTAATGAAAATAAATAGTTTTTTCACCACTTTCAAACACATAGGTAGTCCCATAGCAAATACTTTTGAAATTCAAAATACACTTTTTAGTTAATGTGTGACAGTTAATTTTGACATATTTAGATTCAGGCAATTATAAATTATCTGAAAATAGACTAATCCGAGTTTTCATTTTTTTTCTATTATGACTTAAAATACACTGTCGCTCCCCCCTTAAGGAGCTGTCTCTGATTCTTTTGTTTTTTCCCCTGTAGCCATTGAATCTCCCAATAACACCTGCCTGGCATGTGAGCTGGCCTGTGAGAATGGAGGTCAGTGTTCAAACACATCAGGCACTGCCCAGTGTTTATGCCCAAATGGCTTCACAGGAAGTAAATGTGAACAACCAGGTAAGTGGTTTCAGCAAGGTGTAGATCTTATCACTTATCACTGCAAAGATAATTAATCAATACTTTTTATCTCCCCAAGGAATATAGGCCTTCAATAAACACATGCCAAGTCCTCCTGTCACATGCCATCAACTCCAGCTCTTTCCACATTTTCCTCATCATTTTCACTTGTGTCTTCAGTTCTCTTCTCCATGTATTTCTTGGTCTACCTCCACCTCACTTACCCTGGGGGTTCCAGAACAAGGACTGCTTTGTAATGCTATCAACACATTTCCTCAGTGTGTGTCCTATCCATCGCCAGCATCTTGTTCTCATCTCTTGTTCCACTGGCACTAGCCTGGATCTTGTCGTCATTCCACATTGTTGACCTTATCATAATTTTTTAATGTAAAAATCGAGTACAGTATAACATGTAAGAAATACCTATTTTACATGTTGTTGGATGTTGCCTGTCAAGGGTTCATAACAAAATACAGGGAATTGACTTACTAATGGTTTCAGCTTATGATAAATTCAACAAACAGTTGGTTTTGTGGAATGAATTACTATAGGATGTTGGGGCCCCACTATAAATGTTTAAATGCCGAGTATGCAATTCAACGAAATAGGTGTGAAGTTTGAAGGCAATATTTTCATACTTGCTAGGACATGCCATGGAAGGACATACTTAAACACTGGGGCTAAGTGCACACAATCAAGTCCTTAATTAAAAAGTTAAGATTTCTTTTGAAAGTAGTTTAGTTATTCTCATCATAATTTTTCTTTGAACTCATTAAGCAACATGGAACCAACACTACAGCTGGTCTAGTATGAAATCTGCACCAAGCAGTCACAGGCTTTTGCAGCAGTAGTTTCTGTGGCAGTTTGTTTTACATGATGAGGTTGTCAGGTCCATGCACAACCTCATTAGTTGCCTTGTATGACATGCCTGAGGGTGTAGTAGTCCTATTCTTTGTTTGTCTCTTCAGAGACCCCCAAGGAACTACACAAGGCTAGTCGAGTTATGAGCAGTGGTGTACTAAAGGGGGGTGCGAGGGGAGCAGTTTGCCCCAGGTGACAGCCAGGAGAGGGGGGCCATTGGAAGCTAATATGAAAGTACTAACTGTTAAAAGTATACTTGCAAGTGTGGTTTCTTTATGGGGATGGTGCCAAAGGTGGGATCCGTCCCGGGTGCCAAATACTTTAAATACGCCACTGGTTATGAGACATTATATGCAGTTGAAGCTTGTGAGGACGAACCATCACATAGCTAAATGAACTGTGGAAGAGGTCAGGTTGTAGTTTTACAAGATCCTGTGTAGAATTAATGCTTATAGTGAGACAGCTGAAGAGAAAGAAAACAGAAAACAAAGACAAGAGTAATAAAAACATAACTACATCAACCACAGCAACACTACATCAACCAAAGCAACACTACATCAACCACAGCAACACTACATCAACCACAGCAACAGTTATGAATAACGCATCAAGAAGAGAACTGGAGACAGAAATGAAAGGGATGAGGAAAACAAGAAAAGACCTTGAGCAGACGGCACGAGACAGGACGACTTGTTGAAGGCCTATGCTCCTTGGGGAGCTGAAGGGTGATGATTGAATGGTAATAAATGTTTTTTTTTTTTACTTCCAGTTTCCAGAAATGCAGTGTGCACATCATCAACCTGTCTTAATGGCGGACAGTGCAGTAACGCGACTGGAGTAGCGGAGTGTTTGTGCCCCAATGGCTTTACTGGTCCTCGGTGTGACCAGACAGGTAAGCAGTTTGTACAGACAGACTCACACTGATATCTTTCCAGAAAACGACGGCAAATATTTTTACTTCTAAAAGAGCCCATTTTAAATTGTTTAAATAGTCAGTGTTGGGTGGTGGTTAGAAATTTTATTGAAAAGAAACTTGCAAATATTTATAGCTGAATAATAGCATATTCTTACCAACTCTTTGCTGTTAATGTCAGGCAAGGTTGTTAACTTAAAAAAAATTAATACCTTGCTGCATGAGATAAGGCATCTGGGGGGGAAAAAGTTGATGTCAGAGTAAGAGACAGAATGAAGAACAGAGAAAGTAGAAGGTCTGTCAGGACTACACTGCATCAACTGTTTAGAGCAGTGATTCCTAAAGCGAAACTCTCCCCACCCCCAGGGTATACAAAAGGGTTTTAAGGGGTAAATGGTGGAATTGGATTGTTTTAATTTATCATGCTTTTTTGCTACGGATAACAATTAATTGACATTTAATTAATGAAAATGATGTACTGTAGAAATAAACTCATTTACAATTAAAATAACAAAATAGTTAGTATTATAAAATGTTCTTTCCTTACTTGTTAACAGGCATACTTTAATTTCAGAGTGGTACAAATCCACCATATACATCCACTATCCTGTCAGAATGTTTCCTGATTTTCATTAATACTTAAATTATTTTGGTTTGTCTTTTAATTATTATTCCTATGTATAGCATTTATTGCAGAGCTTTTAATATATATTATTAAAATCAATAACAGATGTTATGTATGTGCTTGTGTAGATACAACAGTATAATTAAAACAACTCCTAAATTAAATTCGCCTGAGAGGAGTAAGCCAGTACGACTAAACTGTCATAAGGGGTATGCGATCACTGTAAGTATGGGAAACACTGGTTTAGAGGGAAAGAAAATGAAATGGTTTTGACACCTTGTTAGAATATGTTCCATGTGGTTATCATCAAAAGCTTTTCAAGAGAAAATCTGACTTCAGAGTCAGACGACTCCCAGAAATTGGAAGACAGTACTAGCAAAATTTAATGCTCTTCTGTCTCTGTTCCCAGGAAGTAAAAAAAAAATAAAAAATGGTTTCACATCATGGAAGAATGGACAGAACTTGACTATCGACATTCTTAGTCACGAAATTTAGAACCGAACAAAGAACTGAACATAAAAGTTACTGGAGACACTCTCTGGTAGTCAGCCTGCAGAACGCCGAACACACAGTGGAGATAATATTTTATGAAACTTCCAGATGAAATGAATATTCTATGTTTAGTATCCCTCTGTAGCAGTGGGCAGAACGGATCCATGCATAATTTCCGGCCTGCAGTGTGCGAATGGTGGTCAATGCTCAAGTGCTACAGGCGTCGCCCAGTGTCTCTGCCCTAGAGGATTCACAGGCACCACCTGCCACACACCACGTAAGTGGACATGGTGAAAACTGTCAGACACTATGTGTTTTATATGTGAAACTGTCAGTTTCTGTGTGTGTGTGTGAGAGAGAGAGATAGAGAGAGATGTGAAACTGTAAGACTCTGTGAGTATAGGCAATGTGAAACACCCAAAATAGAGTGTTGTGTGAATACATGTGAAACTGTATAGACACTAGTGTGTATTGACACGAGAATCTGACATTCACTCAGTCCCTTACATCTATAAATCTGGCATCATATAACCTGTCCCTTTATCAATTTTATTTTGTGTGCGAGCCTACTAATGTCTAAAATCCTACTGTATGCATTGTCCATTCATCTTTACCTGTCTAACTAACTAACGTACTCTCTGTCCTCACTCACATCTACATGGAAACATGTCAGACATCAGGCCCTTGTTTTGCCAAATCGGTGGACGTGCCAAGACTCAACAGGACTGCCTCATGTTCTGTGTGCACAGGTTACACTGTCCATTTTGTAAGCCCAGTAAGAATCAAATGTGCAAAGCCATTTGCAGAACTCTGGGTAAGATTGTAAATAATCAAGTAGCAGTGAGATAAATGAATGATGGCATGACAAAATAGAAGCTTTTTTTTCAAAAGTAAGCACAGTAGAGATCCATAATAATTCTTATTTCAAATCTAATCGTTTATCATGTTACCACTACATTTTTCCTATAAAAACTTCCTTCAAAACAAACACCATCAAGGACCCCAACCGATACCCCCCCCCCCCCCCCCCCCAAATTCATACACTTCACCACACCCCACCATTCCCCCTCAAGCCGTCCGTTCTGCCCCATCCCCCCCCCCCCCCCCCCCCCCCCCACCCCCTCTTAGTATATTTTCTTCATAGTTCCTTTAAAAGGGCAATTTATACCCCCCTTGCAGGCAGTCCTACGCCAAAGCACGTTCATGTGTTCCTACAGCTATCGTTTTATTTAACAATTCATTTAATATACTGAGGGTTGGTAGCCACATGCACAACACTCCTTAAATAGCCTATTATGACATAGCTAATTGACAGCTTACATTGAACATAAAGCATTGAACGATCCATGACAGTACCAGAGGAAGTGAATAATATGTAGGTATTTCACACCAACAGCTATGCATACCTGTTCCCAAACTTTGGAACATTAAAGCAAGGAACAGAGAGCCGTCTCCAGCATTGTCGGTTGAACACTACGGGGATGAGTGGTTACCAAAAAATTGTGAGTGAGGATAGGATTAAATTACAATTATTTAGCATGGAAGGTTACATCTGCTTATGTGAATCTGGGACCCCAGTGTGGGTTGAGAGACAAAAGTAATAGAAACCCACCAAGACTGATTGCTACAGAAACTACCATAGCGAATACAGTACTGAGTGATGCTTTTGATACAGACTTTAGATAAGAGTTCGAACTTAAGGTTCCCAGAAACAAGAAGAAAGACATAATGATTCACCAGAAAGAATTTTGTAAGCGTAGAAGAATAAGATTTTTTATTGGGACAATGCTTGTCAAGTTCCTGATGGAACTGATCTCGTCTGGCATTCGTTGTATTCCAAAAATCCTCTCTTTATACATCCACCAAAAAATAAACTCACTATTGCAAAGGTCCACAAGTATCTGAAAACAACAATACTTAAATATGGGTTATGAGTTGTCCACCTCAAAAGAAAAAAAAAATGATTCCAGGTTGATCTTTTAACGAACAGTTTGCAAAGGTTTTAAAAAAAAAAATTTACTAATCTATTTTCATTCTAAACATTAGTATAAAACGAAAAAGAACAAACAACTGGCTAAGGCTTAACAAATAAAGTAAACACATGATCCAAGGACATTGTTGAAGAAATACCAAGATAAAGGTGAAATGTAGTGTCAGAAAATGAGTGGTGAGAATGAATCTGTGAACTTTTACACATGTTCTGATGAAATTAAGGCTGAGTCAGTCAGCCTTAAAGGGCATAAGATCAATGTTAGAATAGACAACATGGCTTGGTGAAAGGTAGTAGCAGCCACCTTCAGCTTTATGACTGGGACTATTGGAATGCACCCATTAGGTGATGGACCCTCACACCTTATTTTTCTTCCTGGCTTTTCCTATTCGCGGTCAAATCCTTTTCTCTTTCTGCTTTTTGTGAGTAGTCTCTTTTTCACGCCTATCTGAATGGTGCGCGCCGTAGGGAAAATTTCCACTTGGGGCTTAATGGGCAGCTTTAAATCCTCCCAGGTTGCTGGATTTTATGGTCCATTGCCTTCCATGTATTCTCTCTTCACACACAGCTTTGACCCTCAGCTGTGGTCGCCGCAAACTGTTCTCCCCCAATTGCCATCTGCCTGCTTGTCCGTTCAGAAAATATCCTTTAGGATGGGACTGTCTTTCATGCGGCGGGACATGGCCAAGCCAACGTAATCTGCACTGTCTAAGCAGTGTATACACGATTTGAAGACAACATATGACAGCACCATGTCATTTATCACTGTGCCCTTCCATGAAATACCAAGGATGTGGTGAAGACACCATAGATGGAAGTTATTGAGCCTAGAAAAAAATGGAGTGATTAAAGATAGGGAGAGAGGTGGCAGAAATACAGCATGATAGACAGTATGCCAGGCCTAACTCCCTGGAATGGATGAGAAATCAGATACAAATGTTTCATTGTTTTGGCATTATTGGGAGTATGGACAACTGGTATTTTTGATTTGTCTATGCATTTTTACTTCTTCAAGTGCCATTCAACTTTGTGTGGATGATCTTGTCTTCCACAACTTCCCATGCCTAGTGTTGTTCGCGCCAGTTCTCTTCTCTGTATTTTTTTTCGGTGCCATGATTTTTCAGTTGTCCATTTTTCAGCTTCTGTTGTTGCTCTATCTTTTTTCCCATCTTTTTTTGCTTTTTTTTTGCCACAAACAATTTCAACTTTACTGATTTTCATACAAATGTGTAGCCCACTTCTTTCTGATGTTTTGTAATAAGCGTTCTTTGCACTTTTGCATCTTTCAGGACATTGTTGTTACTTTTTTTAGCATGCATACACACTTACATATCTAACTGTGTGAGCATTTACTATGACTATTTAAGTTCCTTGCCTCCATGTAGTTCCTAGAGGTCTCTGAGGAGACAAAGAAAGATAGGACTTCTGTGCCCTCATGTTGTAAAATGTGACTAATAATATGAGGTTGTGCATGGGGTTGGCAGCCTCATCTTTAAAAAGAAATTGCTACAGAAACCACTGCAGCAAGACCATGTGAGTGCTTTGTGCAGGCTTCCGGCAAGGGGACAAGCTGCATTGGTGGCACCGTGCTCTGTGAGGAGCACAAAGGGAAATGGTGATGATGACTTGAGCACTTAACTTCACACATAAATCTACATACCTAAGTATTCTGCAATTATCTCTACTCTGTTTCTGTTATATTCCATGGAGTTTAGATAATCAGTGCGTTTATTTTTGGTATTTCTTCTCACAAAGTATAGACAGATGTGATATTTCTCTTTTTATGGTAGGTCGACAATCTCTCCATGTGATGTTTAAGTAGGGTTTCTTAACCTTTTTTTTGTGCCTTAGACCCCTTTGATTGTCCAGTGAAGGCTATGGACCACTTCTTGGGAAAAAAATGTACATAAACGCAAAATAAAAACTTTACATTTTAAATCTTAGGTTATGTCCTAGGATCCCCTAGACTCAATTCCCACAGGTTAAGAAACACTGCTGTAAAGTGAGGTTATCTTTTGTGTCATGATGTTAAGGGAATCTAAAGTGATTTTTAGTTACTCTAAAGTGAGGTTATCTTTTACCTCATGATGGTTAGTGAATTTATGAAGTGATGCTATCTTTAACTTGTGAAGTTGAAGCGTTTAGTTTACTCTTAAACTATCAATTTTTTAAAAGAAATTTTTTTATTTATTCATGTTTATCGCATTCTTGTCTGTATTAGTTTTGTACGTTTGTCTTTAACGAATACCAAGCATCGCAGTAGGCAGTTTCCTTGTTCCTTGTCATTAAGAATTATACTATTTTCGTTCGCCCTACAATTTTTTTTGGTAAGAACTCAGTTTATATTCTATGCTTTATGATATCGATTGTGACACATCGCGCTCCAGGGGTCCCAGTGGCACAATCGGTTAGTACCATTCCCCATGCTGGTCATGGGAAGGGCAATGCGGAGGTTGTGAGTTCGATCCTCACCTGGTTAGCAGTTTTTTTTTTTAAATTCATTTTTATTGTAAGTAAATGTAAGCCTCATTTCCAAGAAGCATGTTTAGATTTCGACAATAGTCGGGAAGGCACTAGAGGCCACAGAGATGTGGTTTTTACTGAAGAATGTTAAAAAATACCATGGTCAGCCAAAAAGAGTAATTGAGGATGTCCTGAAAAAGGCCAATGTGTGCAAAGGAAACTTATTTCACAAGTTAGAAAAGGTGCAACCTACTTTTTTTTTTTTTTTGGGAATGTTAGGAGAATAGGAAAGCTGGAATATATCATTACAGCAGGTAAGACTGAAAAAAAAAAGAGAGAGAGAGACAGGGAAAGAAAGAGAGCAAATACAGGACAGTTTGACATCGTGGCATGGAAAGAAGTCAACAGAATAATTGATCAATTGTACTGGAGACAGGAAGTTGTGGAGAGACATCATCTCCTAGGCCACTAAGCATGTTACTTGAAGAAGATGGAGATTGTCGTAAATTGATTTTGAGAGAAAGAGTCTTAGAAAATAGTGGTCCGGTTTAGAGTGGAGAATGATGATGGAAAGCTCAGTGATAGAAAATGTAGAGAGTAAATAGTTGCTTCACAGAGTGCTGGGGGAGATTAAGGACAGACTTATTTACGACAAATCGTTCCTCTCAATCTTCTCTTCACTCTCCTGGTCAAAACAATTATTTGCCACTTTCCATACACACACCTGCCGCTCACACACCGATTTGGTGCTTCAAACACACAGACGACGTGGATACAAACTATATTAAAACAAATAGGGGAAATTTGTGCTTTTGGTATTCCAACACAGTACTAAATAAGTTTATGATGTTTAATAACCTTAACAATCAAATCACAAACAAATATCAAGTGTTACATAAAAATTATCATAAGTACAGAAAATGCAAATAACAAGGTTGGGGGGGTGAAGAAGATTGGTATCGACTAAGCCCTTCCCGCTTGTATTAGACAAAGATAAACCCAGTCCAAAGGTAGATAATTGTCAGGAACATAGGTAATGTAACCTAACAGTGAAGTTAATTACTCTGGAAGAGGGGTTACAATATTAGGTATGGGTGGTAGAAAAAATCCTGTTATCCCAAATTGTTCTTCCCTTTACTAAGCAAATGAAAGGGAGGGGGTTAAACAGAGTTAACAAAATATCCCACTTAAAGGAACAATGCAGAGTATACAGAAAATGTATTGCCCGGTAGGCAAGTTAACAAATGGTTTGCAAAAACAATTAGATTTCCTGTCATTCATGCACGCGCGTGAGCATCCACACTCATATACACACACACACACACTTACCGATTGCAGCATCAGACAATCCATAGAATTATATAAACAACAATTACTCTTGACACGTGAAAATGTCTAGTACTTCGATGTCCCGCCCCAGATGTAGCGAGGTTTGCTGATAACAAATATTCCCACTTATCGCCGGACTTGAAGCCTAAGAGTTCTTGTGTTTTATTATATAAAAAAGTGAGTCTATGGGATGGCACTGACACAATTCAATACAGGGGTGAGGATGGAGTGGTCTCTTTAATTTCGCTGCTGGAGGTAAAATTCCTTCAAGGCGTGATGGTAGCAACTGACCGGTATGGTTTAAATCCAGTGAGGAAAAATAGGCCAAGTCACAGTTCAGGTAAATAGGTACTCTCTCACAACAGAGCAGTAAATAAAATATCGCTACTGGCACTGTTCATCTTCTAGATTATCTTACCGATTGTAAGTTAATTTGATGATTTTTTTAAATGTTCTTGGGTAGGCTTTCTTTCATGTAATTATGATAGCTAGGCCGCATCAGACCGCCACAAGATTAAATTTAAAAAATGTTTCATCAATATCTCTGGAAGCTTTTTAAGATGTAATGATTTCTTTATTGCTTTCTTTATGCTTTCTTTGCGATCCGCAAAGGTTACGATCACTCTGTATGAAAAGAAAAAAGACATGTAATATACCGAAAAATCAAATAACATTCTACAGCGCGATGAATTTCCCGTTAAGACTATATATACCCTCGCATATTTAATTATGTATTTACTAAACACTGCGCGAGTTCTAATGGTTAAAACCCACATCTATATATATATAGGACTTAACTAAATTTATTAATTATAAATTCCTTCGCGACTTTAAAAGTTACTTTAGCATTTAAGCATCTATTATTTTTGGAAATAATATAACAGGTATATCAATACATTTACCACTGGGAACTATTGAGATGGTTTAATTTAATAAATTTAAATTAACACAAAATCCAGTGAAATAGAATAAATGAAGTAGATCACTGATCACTTTCACAATTATATTTTACAGTTTTGCACAGAATAGAATTCACTGCAAAAATATATAAAAATGCAGGGGACAATCTGACAAGATTTCAATATCGCTAGTGCTTCTGTAAAGGTCTGGCCAACGAGTGATAACATGCATTCTTCATGGTCTGTATATCTCTAACTGGAATGCGAGATTGGGGGGACATGTGAAATTTTGACACCTTTTTTGATCTCAGAATACTTTTGGGGATCTGACCGCCAGACTAAAGAGAGAAGCCGCCCCTGGTCTGACGTATCTCCGCTCGCTGCTTGCGCGTCGGCTTTCCCATTCGCTCCCACTGCGATCGGTTTCATGTTTAACACCGAGATGCTTCTTCTTCTTCTTCGTTCGTCCTGAAAAGGACGGTGGTTGCGTTGTGTCTGTTTACACCTAAGCTGTGATATCTGCACCTTTCGGTCGACACATCCGACTTCTGCACGGCATTTTTTAGGACCGGGTTTGCCTTCCCATTGCGATCCACACTCGCTCAGCCAGCCTGCACTGCTGCAGACTGTTTCCAGGACCACCACGGGGAGGTGGAGTGCGGTCTTGACCAGCTCTGGTTCGCTGGTCCTGACGCAGGCAGTCAAGCTATGAGTCGCTGACTGCATTCACTATTGCTGCATCTTGAGGTCCCTACCGAGATGCGAAATACCGGCAGGAAACTTGCGTCGCTCGTTTCAGGG
>JAMPIV010010163.1:380000-426527 GCA_024509875.1 Oreohelix idahoensis
GAAAAAGAACAAATGAAGAGATGGGCTGAGCACTTCATGGAGGTGCTAAACAGACCACCACCAACAGTAACACCTGATTTTAATAATGAAACATCCACAACCACTTTGCCAATAACTTGCGATGAATTCACGCTGGACGAGATCAAACAAGCCGTTAAAAGATTAAAAAATTTTAAAGCTGCTGGAGGTGACGAAATTTCAGGGGAAATGATTAAAGCAGTTAATGACAACAACCTCTTGAGAATTTTAGATATTATAAAGGAAGTATGGAGAGAAGAACAACCACCACAACAATGGAAAGACAGTATTATTGTAAAGTTACCGAAGAAAGGTGATCTATCAGACTGTAATAACTGGCGTGGTATATCTCTATTATCAGTACCTGGAAAAGTATTATGTTGCATGATGTTAGAAAGACTTAAATTGCATGCTGACGAAAAGATCAGAGAAGAACAAGCGGGTTTCAGGCCGAAACGATCATGTATTGATCAAATATTCACACTAAGAACAATTATAGAAGAATCAGTGGAAAGGCAATCGCCACTTATTATCACCTTCGTCGATTTTCAAAAAGCCTTTGATAGTCTACACCGCCCATCATTGTGGAAGATACTTACAATCTATGGTTTTCCAACAAAATATGTGAATATAATCAAAGCGCTATATGACAATGCAAGATGTTGTGTTAGAACAAATAAAGGGAATACAGAATGGTTTACAGTAGAAACAGGGGTGAAACAGGCTGTATTATGTCACCACTACTTTTTGGAATAGCTATTGATTGGGTTATGAGAAACTATACCCACAATGAACAATTGGGTATAAAATGGACAAATGGAAAATTCCTGGGGGACCTGGATTTCGCAGATGATGTAGCATTCTTAAGTTCAACACCAAGACAATCCCAAGAAGCAATAAATAATTTGTGTCATCTCTCGGTTAAAATTGGTCTCCAAATAAATGCCTCTAAAACTAAAGCTATGAACTTTTCTAACGAGACCTTTGATATCATCTTGAACGGGGAAAAACTACAGAAAGTTGAAAGTTTCAATTATTTAGGCAGAAAAATGACTCAGGATGGTGACACAACAAGAGAAATCCATACTAGAATTGCTTTGGCAGCTAGCGCCTTCAGTAGATTATCTAACATTTGGAAATTACGATCATTGAATATACATACCAAGCTTCGTCTGTTTAATTCAAATGTTATCTCAGTGTTAACATACGGCTGTGAGAGTTGGAAAATAACAAAATCTAGAAATTAGAAGTAAGGGGAAAAAAATTAATTGGAGAACAAGCTGAATACATTCGAGAACAAATGTCTTAGAAAACTCATGAACATCAGTTGGAAAGAATTCAAGACTAATCGACAAATAAGAGAAGACTCTAGGCAGAAATATGTCTCCGACTATATAAGGAAAAGACGATGGTCATATATCGGTCATGTCCTACGAATGCAAAACAACAGAATACCACTACAGGCGCTCACTTGGGTTCCTGAGGGTAAGCGGAAAAAAAGGAAGACCAAAAGAAACACTCAGAAGAACAATAATAAGAGAAGGAAGAACGTTGGGCCTAAATAATGTGCAAGAGCTAAGAGGAGTGGCGTCACAACGAACAACCTGGAGAGCACTGGTTTCTGCCTTATGCGCCGTGTTTGGCGCTTAAAGAATTTATTATTATTATTATATATATATATATATATATATATATATATATATATATATATATATATATATATATATATATATATATATATATATATATATAGAAATATCTATATATCACATACACACACACATAAGTGACTACCATAGACACACAGACGTGAAACTATGACAAATGAAAATATAGATAATTGGGAACGAACTGACCGACACACTGGAATAAGTTTAAGTGAATTTTAATTATCAGACTAAAATTCCATCACAACACATAAAATTACATCAAACATATACAAATAGTCATAAAGTCAATGAATTGCTACAAGAATGATAGACCCATTGGTATGATCCTTTCCCTCGATGTATAGCCCACAGTCCTATTAGAAGAAAAGTGATAGCCCGCAAAGAGTCACGGATACATCTGCTGTAGTCTAATGGTTTCCCTAAAGGTATGAACAGACTTTGATACTCTATCCTAAAGAAAATATTGTTAGCAACAAAACCTTGCATAAAGAAATACAAAGTGGGTGAAATTTGGTACACCATAAAAGAGTCACTCGTTCCTGCTTTCTCTCTGTTCATTCATCAGGACCCTGACATACATTCTTACCTAGAATCGTGCTGTTGTTCGCCGTCTGGCGCAAACTTTAGGACACCCACACCCTTTAATCTGTCTTTCTTTTTATGAAGCGGATCCCAGCTCTACAGATTTTGGGTTCATCCAACGGTTCCGGGGAGCGTCCTCTTCATGCGAATATTTTTTCAGACTAAGGTTAGTGTCACTTGAATCACGATGTAAGAATTGGTTTTAAGCAGGCTCACCGTGTCAGAATCACGAGGTTTCCACTACTTAGGAAAAATGTCAGGTTTGTAACTTCGATCAAAGGTAAAATTCTTGGTCACGACACGATTTTTCAACAATGTCGGAAAGCTTATTGATTGTAATATGTTACTTGCCACACAGGCTGAAATGTACTTGAGTTTATCTCAGGAAGAATTAAATCTGGCGCGATAGGCCCGTTACTTCATTTAATCTTCAGGAAATGGGTACTCTGTCGTTCTGGATGCCAACTCAATGCCAGACAGGTTTTACTTTATACACCCAAGTCTTTAAGAAAAAAAATGTTTTAGTTCTTCACATATATTTCTCATGTACTAAAACGCTGGCAAAGTTGGGCTACCCCAGTTTCACTGAATAAAGAGAAAACAGCATATAAAATACTTATACATATTATTCCTCGGTTATAACTTACATTATAAACTGCAAGCGTAGAGTTTGACTTATCGTTTAAAATTCCCGTGAAATAAGTTATACTAATAAAATCAATCATCATGAATTAGAAATACATTCGTATTTCGTCAATACTCAATGATGAATCAGTGCAGTTATAAGTTAGTTTAAAATATACTCGACTGATTATTAGCAGTTTAATAAAATTCATTTACAGCTGCGTGAGTTTAAGCTAGAAATTATAGTTTATTCTGCTTTCCACTGTAACATGTCGACTAGAGAATATAACAGACTTATAAATTAATTACTTCTGCACAGAAATCCAACTAGTAAAATGAAATAAGCGGTTATCACTGAATCACTCAATACCACTAGATATATGTATATTACCTCCACACAGAACTACAGGCGATCGCACAAACTTAGAATTATACTCTGATATATATTTGAAGTCTAGAAGCTCGGCAAATTGTCGAAACAAACTGAGAAACTTCGCTATACAGCTTATTCTTTAGCACGAGCAACCTGTCTACTGCGAATCTGGAGAACTGAATGAAGTCAAGTTTAACCTCCGGGTAAGATATCTGAAAACTCGACAAAGGATCCCACGTTATTTCGAAAATAGTCTCCCCTTCCCGTCTTAACACTTCCCATACTTAGACGCTGGCCATAACTGCCAAAAAAGCGTCTTTGACACCTCCGTCTAACTTCTCATTCCTAAGCAATGCATGAGGGCGCCGTTCACACCTCACGCCGAGAACTCAGCCGAAGAAACGCTCTCGTGACAGCTGAATATGTAGACAAATGTCTGCTCCCTATGTCTGACGAGGCGGATTCTCACCCTATTTCGTCTCGTGCAGTGACTGACACATTACGTAATAAAATGCGTTTCCCGGCTTGCACTCACTCCTTTATATTCTTACTGTTATAATTAAAATATGGTAGATGGAAAAAGAGCAACTGGACGACCGCAGCTGAGGTTCAAAAATGTGTGCTAGAGCCAAGAGAGACAAGTAAGCAACGGAGATAACTCCAGCAACCTCAGTTCTTCAAGAACTGGTGTGGATCTACTGTCCTGGTCACGCAGGGGTACGTGGCAATGAGAGAGCTGACAAACTAGCCTAGAGAGCACCCATATTGAGGATACTGGATATAGATAAGGGAGAGATACTAAGGGCAATTAATGATCGCCTGCTAGATAATGACACTGCGATGGATGAATCAGCAAGGCTGAGACTGTTGGAGTTTGGCATCAAACGTGGAACTAGCAGAGATGGACGTGACAGAGGATGCATCTGTCGTATGTACACCAGCGTGCTACAGGTAAAATTAGCATTCATACTCTTCGACATTTGCTGGGGGAGACTGAGCATCTATGGGTTTGCCCGGAGTGCAGTGAGGTCGATTTTGAATAACAATAACAATAACCTAGGAGAATGAAACTGCCGATCGCACCAAGGTAGATGCCCCCTACGGCTACATCTCAGATTGGGCGAAAAGAAGCTCTAAGAACAAGCATAAGGGGAAAAGAACATGTTGAAAGTAACATCGGGAAGATGAAGCAACTGTGGGCTATTACCTCAAGGGCGCAATATCCCAACAGTCAGTTATGACAAGGACGCCACTTATTTACAATCTATATTCTGTGCTTCGTGATATTCGATTGCCGGTTAAAGTTTCCATCCGGGGCTCCAGTGGCACAATCGGTTAGCGCGCCGTACTTATAGACAGTACCTTCCCCATGCAGGTCATGGGATAAGTTATGCGGAGGTTGTGAGTTCAATCCTCACCTGGAGCAAAGTTTTTTTTTTTTCGAAATTAATTTTTATTGTAAGCTATTCAAATAATTATACTACAGTACATAACAGCAAACCAATAAACAGCACAATACCATGTTAGCTGTGAATTTGCGTCATGTGAACACGAAAGGATCACGTACACTGGTATAATCATCATAATTTTTATTGTAATGCCATGGAACACAGGGATTGTTACATGATTGATGTACCAACGTACTCTAGTGCTTCTTCAGCGGTGGTTTTTGTATCAGGTTGTTTTGCATAGCCCATGCACAACCGCATATTATTCGCCTCTTAAATGGTACACGTCTTCATAAATTAAAAAAAACGGCCGATAAGAACACTAGGACTTAAAGTAGGTCATACAGATTGTTAAGACAAGAACGGTAAAACATGAATAAACATGAATTAATTAAATAATTTCTCTTTTTATCCTGTAAGGAGTATGAGGACTGTCGCAAGGTGATTTGGCGTTTGTCAAATGACTAGGATGAATGTGGGATGAAATCCCCTAGGTCCCTTATGGTAATGGCTCGTAAGTAAGACCTACTTAGAACATCAAGAGTGAATGGGAGAAGGTGGATCCTCACTGAGAAAGAAGGTTTCAGCAGAAATTATGGTCTCCAGAAACAGCTTCACTCTGGGATCCCGAAAGATACAACAGCCCGCACTCCTAGTCTATCCCGAAGAAAACAATGGTACACTTAAATAACCACAGCACAAAAGATACGAGAACAAGTGATAAACTAAGATGTAAATTTATTTACACACACACACGCACGCAACACACATAACAACTGTTACATAATTGTCCGTTCTCTTTTCCTAGCATTCATTTTTATCGCTGACATTATTGCCCCGCGTCTCATTTTCTGTACTTAGTTATTGTTTAAACTTTCTTCCCTCAATTTTTGTCATGTTGGGAATGTCAGCGACCGTCTTTTGCTGTTTAGGGTAATCAGTGACTTTCGTTTGAAACAATATTGACGTCTGAATCTGTGGAGTGAAATGTTGTAACACATTTCCTACCAGACAGTGCATTTTCGCGACCGATTAAAAAGTGAACAATCTTGGGATGACCACAGTCGATTATCTTATCACTTGATAATAGTTCAGTCTGACAAGTTTGTTGATTGTTGGCTAGACCAGGTAATTGGCATAACCATTTCCGGACAAGACTTGCTGGAGAATAATTATCCATCTTGAAAGAGATTACCTGCGATAGATTTTGAAGTTGTGAGGGTAAACATGATCGATAATAGACGGAAGCTGGCATACCTTATATGGAGAGGTGACTTGTAATGAACATATTTTTGTTTGCGAGTGTCATGCAAGAATTTTCAGTGAGAGGTAGGGGAATATTCCCCACCAAAATATATGCAAATTGCATGCTATTGTATTGGCATTTGAGATGTAAAAAATACAACATTTCTGATTAGAGCCTTGTCGTATAGTAGCAATCTGGATGCATGACAAATGTTGCCACATAATTTAGCGCCTATTTGAGTTTTCGGCACTGTGAAATTCAACTCGTCAAGAAGACAGCCAGAGTAAAGAATAAGATCAGGATTCCACTTTAAAGGACCGGACAACGTGTTTGAGCATCTTATGGATTTACACAACGATAACTCTACATTTATTAATACAGAAAGCCCAGAATTCTAGGAACCTGAACACTAAGTCGTAGTAGGAGTCCATTGTAAAGTAACACCCTAAACCACGTGTAAGATGCATCTTATTCAAATTGCCAAAACTATTTCTCTGAGCCAGAAGTCTGTATTCCCAAAGATATTTTGGGGTAAGTTGTACATTTTAGAATTCTATATTTTGCATTTATTAACATGTGAAAATTGCTAGTGGATGTCCATGTCATATGCGGCTGGCAACCTCAGCATGGAGAATGATGGTTTCACGAACCACCACTGCATAAGCTGGTGATTGCTTTGTGAGTTTCTCATAGAGAACCAAAAGCAGATGTAGTCCCAAGTTCCTTAAGGAGCAGGGAGTGGATGGTGACAAGAGTGATGTACATAAATATTATATTTGATCTGATCGGAGCTAAACTTGTGGGTCTTTGATCTGATAGGAGCTAAACTTGTGTCTTTGATCTGATAAGAGCTAAACTTATGTCTTTAATCTTATAGGAGCTAAACGTGTGTATCTTTTATCTCATAGGAGCTAAACTTGTGTCTTTGATATCATAGGAGTGAAACTTGTGTATTTTTTATGTCATAGAAGCTAAACTTGTGTGTATTTTATATCACAGGAGCTAAACTTGTGTCTGTTATATCATATGAGCTAAACTTGTGTGTCTTTGATATCATAGGAGCTAAACTTGTGTGTCTTTGATCTCATAGGAGCTAAACTTGTCTTTGATCTCATAATAGCTAAACTTGTCTTTGATCTCATAGGAGCTAAATGTGTGTCTTTGATCTCATAGGAGCTAAACTTGTGTGTCTTTGATTTCATAGGAGCTAAACCTGTGTGTCTTTGATCTCATAGGAGCTAAACTTGTGTCTTTGATCTCATAGGAGCTAAACTTGTGTCTTTGATCTCATGGGACTGTTGTCAGGATGTTGATAACTTGTTGTTTCTTTATTTTTAAAATCTTATTTTAAATCAACAGTACATTTTTGTTTTTACGGTGTGTATTACATTATATAATTAAAAAAGATATATATATATATATATTTATATATTTATAAAATAATTTAAAGGTTATAACAATTATTTGTTATTTCAGCTGAGATTATAATATTAAGATAAGTCGTCCAAGAGGCAGTTATTAATTATTGTGGATAAAAATAAATTATTAGGATGGAGGTTACAAAATCATTTTAGTTCCAACATGATTTTAGAAAGAAGCAATACTCACTCATATTTTTTTGGATGACATCACATTTCGTTAACCCCCTGTCCTCGAACATCATCACAAAATGTCAACCCCCCTGTGATGCCATATGTGGACAGTCCCTTAGTCACCCTTTATGACGACATGTTTGGGAGGTTACAGTGTTACTATTCTTTGCTCCCCTTTCAAGTAATACATGGACAGATCAGGAGATATAACTCTGCAGAAGACAACTAGACTTACTATACATTTTTTTTTGGGTCCACAGTTGCCGTGAAATGAAGCGGGGAGCTGAAATTTGCATTTTTGAGCTTAGTGTGTTACCATGGCTGCTGTCATCCTGTGTTGGTGTAGGATTTCTGCCATTTTTGTCTATCCATCTGCTCCTAAGTCTTCCCATGCTCTCAGACCAGATCTGCAACTGTAGTAGGGATGTAGTGGTAATTTATCAAGCTCTATTCTCATGGGTTGGCCAAAGCACTTACTGGTAACCTTTCACCTGTTTACACTCTTGAAGTGTGATGGAGTTCCTACAATTTTTCCCGATGTCATCATTTCTCATTCTGTCTCTCCTGGTAATTTTAATGGCTCTTCTGAAGCACCTCAGCTAACAGGATGTAATTTTCCTCATCTGTGCTTTGGTCAGGGACCATGTTTAACACTGGTAGCAATCAGGGACCATGTATAACACTGATAGCAATCACGGAACCACGTTCAACACTGACAGCAATCAGAGACCATGTTTAACTCTTAGTATCCGGCTGGCCTTCTCAGGAGGCCGATGGACTTTCGCCATTTTATGGCTGGCCTTCTAGAGCGGCCGTAGTCAGTTTAGACTGTTTCCGTGTCAATAGTCAAAGATTTAACATTATTTACACACTTTTCTTCCCAAAAAGAGTTCTAATGCCATTTCCGGAGCACATCGTGTTTGAAAACTGAAAATCGTGTTAAATATTGATCAATTTTGATTACATTTAGTACGGTTCATTACTCCCAAAAAAAATTTTTTTTTCTGTCTGAGAATGGCTTCGTGTTCAAATGGTCGTTCGAAAAGATTATCAGCTGAACACGCATCACAGCTTATTAAATTATGGATTGATAATGACAGCGATGAATCTTCGAGTAGCCAGCCTACTGATAGTTCAGATGACGCTGAATTTAGCGAAACATTAGCAGATTATGAGGACAAGGGGGCGTGTCCCTTGGTTGGACCTAGTTATAGAACTGGTAGGGGATTGCTAAAAAGGAAAGGTAAATGCCATAAAAACGAAAGAGAAGATAGATCTAGATCACAGCTGAGATCGGTAATCACTGAATCTGGTAAACCTAATGCAGAGCTTCAGAACAACATTACTGAACAGGAGGTTGAATGGAATGAAGTTGATAAGGGTTCAACTCAGAATGCATTTCGCTTTGTTCCACCTCAGGGTAGGACTCCTGGTGTGAATCCAGATATTGTCCCCGAAGACTCACCAGCACTTTTTTGCCTCAAAGCCCCTTTTACAGAGGAAATATTGGAACAACTTGTTGTGTCTGTCAATGATTATGCTGATCACCTCTGTCAGTCAAAAGCAGCAACAGCGAGCACTGGGTCTGTTTATCGCAACTGGCATCCAATAACACTTCATGAACTTTACAGGTTTTTTCTGTTATCATAGCCATGGGCATTGTCAAAAAAACCAAAAATGAGTGATTACTGGTCTCAGGAGCCTTATATACAGACTCCTTGGTTCAGGCAGATATTTACAAGGGACAGGTTTCAAGCATTGTATCACACAATGTTCCATGTAAGTGATGTTGACGCACAGGGAAAAGCAAAAATCGAGCCGTTTCTACAGAAACTCCTAACACGATTTCAGGAGGCATTTTATCCATACAAAGAGCTGTCTTTAGATGAAATGGTGATAGGGTGGAAAGGCAGGTGGGCACATAAAATGTTCAATGCCTCAAAGCCTATGAAATATCATGTCAAGACCTTCGGCCTTTGTGACAGTAGTACTGGTTACGTTGTCAATTTATTGATTTACTTCGGTGCCAATACATCATACAGTCCTGAGCTAGATGTAAAGAGCCAACAAGCCATCAAAGTCTTTGATACACTGCTAAAACCTTGTGGAAGAGGCCATCATATTTATGCAGATCGTTACTATACAAGTTTTGCATTGCTGCAATATCTTACCGACAACAATCAGTATTTTACTGGAACTGTAAATATAAATCGTAAAAATTTTCCAAAGGCGTTGAAGACTACACAACTGATGCATCTCCAGATGAAATGGTTTCTCGATCTAGAAAGTAAATTTCTTTGTGTAATGTTTAGAGTTAAAAAGGCAAAAAAGTCATGCATTCTAGTGTCAAGTTCTGCAACTGTGGAAACCAAAGAAATCACAAATCGTTTCGGCGAAAGAAAGCACAAACCCGCTATGATTGATGACTACAACCAACGAATGAATGGATGTGACAAGGTTGACCAGTGTGTAACAACCTATGGAACATTCAACAGAAGAACCAGAAAGTGGTGGAAGAAAATATTCTTTTGGATTTTTGAAGTTTCCCAGTTGAATGCTTTTGTGTTGTTTGCACTCAGCAGATCAGATAATTCAAAGAAGCTGACCCTACTGCAGTTCAAGAATGAGTTAATTACAGAACTTAGTCGTATTGCTTCTGATATTATCCAGAATATCCCACACAGAGTACCTCATGCAAATCAACACAACAGTCCGTTGAACCGTCTGTGTGGAACCAGACACATTGTAAAAAAATCTACATTTCTGCGCAGGTGCGTCATTTGTAGCACCCCTCAAGTTAGAGTGAGAACATATTTTTATTGTGATGGGTGCACAGATCATCCACACCTTCACCCAAATGACTGCTTTGCCAAATACCATGAGGCAAAGTAGTTTAATTTTAAGAATGAAGGGAAAATTTACATTGTATATAGTAAACTTTCAGATTTGGAGTGCATATACAAAATGTGCCAACAAATTTTCAATTGTAATAAAAATAGTATTTATAAAAAGGAGGAGCAGCTGAAGTTTTTCTACATTGTGTGAGTGTACTTTCAAATGGAAGTAGTTTTAGAAGTTTCTGGCTTCAAATTGGATTATTTTTGTGGGTAAGTACAACTCTTTTTCAAATTTTTTAATATTTAAACTTTCCTGCACTCTGTACTGTATAGGCATGTTGCATGTTTAAAATCATTCAACATTTCAGTTAGGTGCATGTCAAAAGGCTTTCTTTTCTCCACATTGTAATACATAACATTTTATGTTATCATTATAAATAAATTATTTAATGCAAATTCAGTAACGGTAGTCATGTCTAAATATAGGCTAAAATATTTTTGCGCTGTGTCTGAATATACCAAAAAAGTTCAGATTGTTATAAAAACTTTATTTGTGCTCAAAAACAACTGCAACTTTCCTACATTATGTGCAAATGGATGTAGTTTAAAATAAAAGTAGTTTTATGGATTCAAGTTTACCAGAATTAATTACACATAGTGATAAGTACAAATTGTTTTTCATTTTTTTACATTAAAAAGTTTTTTTTCATTCATTAATCTATATATAATCTACTGAACCGATCAGTTAGGTGCATGTCAAAGGAGTTTCATTTCTCTACATTTTGATATATAACACTTGATGTTATCATTATAAATAAAGTATTTAATGCAAAATCAGTACTGGTAGTCATGTCTGTAAATATATGATTAAAATATTTGTGCGCTTTGTCTAAATTACCAAAAAATTTCAAATTGTTATAAAAACTTTATTTGTGCTCAGAAACAACTGCAACTTTACTACATTATGTGCAAATGGATGCAGTTTAAAATAAAAGTAGTTTTATGGGTTGAAGTTTACCAGAATTAATTAACCATAGTGATAAGTACAAATTGTTTTTCATTTTTTTACATAAAAAAGTTTTTTTTCATTCATTAATCTATATGTTGCATGCATGTTTAAAACCACTGAACCATTCAATTAGGTGCATGTCAAATGAGTTTCATTTCTCTACATTTTGATATATAACACTTGATGTTATCATTATAAATAAAGTATTTAATGCAAAATCAGTACTGGTAGTCATGTCTGTTAATATAGGATTAAAATATTTGTGCGCTTTGTCTAAATTACCAAACAATTTCAAATTGTTATAAAAACTTTTTTTGTGCTCAGAAACAACTGCAAAAATGGATGTAGTTTAAAATAAAAGTAGTTTTATGGGTGTAAGTTTACCAGATTTAATTACACATAGTGATAAGTACAAATTGTTTTTCATTTTTTTAAATTAAAAAGTTTTTTTTCATTCCTTAATCTATATGTTGCATGCATGTTTAAAACCACTGAACCATTCAGTTAGGTGCATGTCAAAGAAGTTTCATTTCTCTACATTTTGATATATAACACTTGATGTTATCATTATAAGTAAAGTATTTAATGCAAAATCAGTAATGGTAGTCATGTCTGTAAATTTAGAATTAAAATATTTGTGCGCTTTTTCTAAATATACCACAAAATTTCAAATTGTTATAAAAACTTTATTTGTGCTCAGAAACGACTGCAACTTTCCTACATTATGTGAAAATGGATGTAGTTTAAAATAAAAGTAGCTTTAGGAGTTGAAGTTTACCAGAATTAATTACACATGTTGATAAGTACAATTTGATTTTAAATTTAAAAAAGTTTAAAAATTTTCTGCACTCATTACTGTATATGGTGAATGCATGTTTAAAACAACTGAACAATTTAGTTAAGTGCGTGATATAGGAGTTTCATTTCTTCACATTTTGATATATAACACTTTATGTTATATTTATAAATAAATTTTTTAATGCAAAATCTGTAAATGTAGTCATGTCTAAAAATGTACTCTCTGAAATTAGCTCGTAAAAACGTGGTTTTTGAGCTCGTATACTAAGAGTTAACACAGGTAGCAATCATGGACCATGTTCAACACTGATAGATTTCAGAGACCATGTTTAACACTGATAGCAATCAAGGATCATGTTTAACACTGATAGCAATCACAGAACCATGTTCAACACTGATAGCAATCACAGAACCATGTTCAACACTGATAGCAATCACAGAACCATGTTCAACACTGATAGCAATCTCAAAACCATGTTTAACACTGGTAGCAACCATGGAACATGTTTAACACTGATAGCAATCACTGAACCATGTTTAACACTGACAGCAATCACAGAACCATGTTCAACACTGATAGCAATCAGGGATCATGTTCAACACTGATGGCAGTCATGTAACCATGTTCAAAACTGATAGCAATCACAGAACCCTGTTCAACACTGATAGCAATCAGGGAACCATGTTCAATACTGATAGCAATAATGGAACCATGTCCAATACTGGTAGCAATCAGGGACAATGTTTAACACTGGTAACAATCAAGGAACATGTTTAACACTGAAAGCAATCAGGGAACCATGTTTAACACTGGTAGCAATAACGGAACCATGTTCAATACTGGTAGCAATCAGGGACCATGTTTAACACTGGTAACAATCAAGGACCATGTTTAACACTGAAAGCAATCAGGGAACCATGTTCAACACTAGAAGCAATCAGAGACCATGTTTAACACTGATAGAAATCAGGGACCATGTTCAACACTGACAGCAATCAGGGAACCATGTTCAACACTGATAGCAATAATGGAACCATGTTCAATACTGGTAGCAATAACGGAACCATGTTCAATACTGGTAGCAATCAGAGACCATGTTTAACACTGGTAGAAATCAGGGACCATGTTCAACACTGACAGCAATCAGGGAACCATGTTCAACACTGATAGCAATAATGGAACCATGTTCAACACTGATAGCAATAACGGAACCATGTTCAATACTGGTAGCAATCAGGGACCATGTTTAACACTGGTAACAATCAAGGACCATGTTTAACACTGAAAGCAATCAGGGACCATGTTTAACACTGATAGCAATCATGGTTCATTTTTAACACTGATAGCAATCAACAACCGTTTTTAACACTGATAGCAATCAACGACCATTTTTTAACACTGATAGCAATCAACGACCATTTTTTTTAACACTGATAGCAATCAAGGATAATTTTTAACACTGATAGCAATCAATGACCATTTTAACACTGATAGCAATCAATGACCATTTTTTTTAACACTGATAGCAATCAACAACTGTTTTTAACACTGACAGCAATCATGTACCATGTCAACACTTTTAGCAATCATGGACCATGTTCATCACTGATAGCAATCATTCACAATGTTTAACAGTGATAGCAATCAAGGACCATGTTTAACACTGATAGTAATCAGGGACCATGTTTAATATTTATAGTAAAGAGTTGGTAAGAATAAGGACTACATGACATAAGGACTACAAGTGGTTAATTCCCATCAGCAGAAAATGTAAGGCAATAAATCTGAAATAAAAAAAAATACAATAACAACTAAGAATTAAACAAACTCAGCTGTAAATTCACATCACATATTTTATTTCTGGTAAATTACCGAGCTTTCTGCAAATTTGTACTTGAACAAAACAGACTGTAATTTCATTTCTTTGCTGTCATCTGAACACAAGGAAATGATGACACCTAGTGTAATTATGAACACATGCTAACAGATGTGAAGTCTCCTGACATCTGATTTTGAACCTTGCATTGTTAATTACTTGGATAATATAGATCACTTGAGGCCTGTGACGCAGCAGCATACTGCTCTGGATTCAGACAGCCGGAGGTGTAGATGTTGTATCTGAGAAGAAAACAATGACATACATCGACACATTTCTTTATTTCTGCCAATTTGCAATGACTATTTATAAATCCATTGTAGATCTAGAACATTTCATTCATTCTTCACCCTAGAGTACCCACCCCAAGGAGCACAGGCCTTCAACAAAGCTATACTAATTCTTCCTGTCCCATGCCATCGCTTGAAGGTCTTCTTCATCCCTGTTATGTCTGTCTCCTACTCTCTTCTCCACATGTTCCATGGTCTCCCACTGCCAACTCTATGACAGCGGGGGATGTTCCATGGTCTCCCACTGCCAACTCTATGACAGCGGGGGATGTTCCATGGTCTCCCACTGCCAACTCTATGACAGCGGGGGATGTTCCATGGTCTCCCACTGCCAACTCTATGACAGCGGGGGATGTTCCATGGTCTCCTACTGCCAACTCTATGACAGCAGGGGATGTTCCATGGTCTCCCACTGCCAACTCTATTACAGCGGGGGCTGTTCCATGGTCTCCCACTGCCAACTCTATTACAGCGGGGGATGTTCCATGGTCTCCCACTGCCAACTCTATTACAGTGGGGGATGTTCCACGGTCTCCCACTGCCAACTCTATTACAGCAGGGGATGTTCCATGGTCTCCCACTGCCAACTCTATTACAGCGGGGGATGTTCCATGGTCTCCCACTGCCAACTCTATTACAACGGGGGATGTTCCATGGTCTCCCACTGCCAACTCTATGACAGGCCGTTTCAGTACTTCTATGCAAGCACTCACTTCTGAAAGTCTGTAGCTACTTGGATGTTGTTTTTGTTATTCTCGATGTTTCAGAGCCATAGAATAAGACTGACTTGAAATCTGAGTTGAAGATTCTGAATTTTTGTCTTGTATTTGATTTTTGTTGATCCCTATCGGCACATCAGATGTGTGATTTCATTTGTGAACATTCTACCCTGAATGATTTGGCTGGGACCTAAGATGCGTCAACAATGAGGAATGCACTTAGCGACCCATAGCTAGACTGCTTGCGTCAGGGTCAGCAAACCAGAGCTGGCCAAGACCCTACTCCACCTCCAAGTGGTTGTCCTGGAAACAGGCTGCATTACTGCAGTCTGGCTGAGTGAGTAGGGATCGAAGAGGGAAGGCTAACCCGGTCCCAAAAATGATGTGCTGAAGTCAGATGTGTCGGCCGAAAGGTGCAAATATCGCAGCCTCGCTGTAAACGGACACAACGCAACCAACGTCCTTGTCAGGACGAACGAAGAAGAGGAAGAAGAAAGAATGGTTTGGTTTTGGTCTCCCAACAGCTTGTGGATCACTCATGTGAACTCGCATGCTACTATAGTAGCATTAAAGGAGTTATTCAAATGCTGGCAAATGAATAGGATATACATTAAAGGAACTTGTTGATAGCATTACAAGGCAGTTCTTGTTATGGAATCCCAAGGGTCAGAGAGGAGAGGTAGACCAAAAAAACACATGAAGAGAGTTGGAGACAGAAAGACATGGAAAGAACGTGAGCTGATGGCACAAGACACTTGGTATGTTTGTTGAAGGTCTATGATCCTTGGGGGGGCTAAAAGGTATTGTTGATTCAAATGTAGTTATTGTTCAGACAACACAATCTTCTTTATATATTCACACAACTTGAGTATACAAGACGTAGATACAGCTATGTCAATATATTCACCCAGAGATTTGTAGAATCTCTCACACATTCAGAAATCCCACGAAAATTACGATTTTAATTGACTACATATGTGCATACTTATTGTTCTTCTCATTATATTCATGAAGTATGAAACCATCTTTAAAATTTCTCCCAAATTTTCTTGTTAGACTGCACAATTCCTTGTTCCCCTGACCTTGGCAAAGGTGGCGACAGATATGAGGTCATCATATACCCGGATATTGAATCACCCAAACACGTGTACGTCTGCAGAGAGGGTTACTTGCAGAGAGTGGAAGCATGTCCAGAGACCAGGTCAGTTCGTGAACTTTATATCTTTGTTCATGGGTTCTTTGTTTGCATTTTTGTTCATGGATTCTTTGGTTGCATATTATGTCCAATGTGGTTCATAATGGTCTGTGTGGAGACAGAAAGAATAGAGACCTGCTCCCTCAGGAATGTCATAAGAGATGGTTATTAAGATGATGAGCACGGGATTAGCAACCTCATCGTGTAAAACAAATTTGCTACTAAAACTGCACTATTATGTGCTTTGATGCAGTCTACCTCATGGGGGCCATCTTTAGTAGTGAGCCCATGCTCTATAAGGAGCTTGAAAGGAGATAATGTATATTCTGTGTTTGGAAGCAATGTGAAGTGAAAAGCAATGGGAAGTGAAAAGCAATGTGAAGTGAAAATGTGTAATCTTACTTTTAACAAACTCAGGCAAACATATGAGTTTATTGCTTCATTAGTAGTAGTTGCTAACTCTGCATAATCTGTGTTTGTAAGGAAAGTGGAAGCTGGTTGAAGACAGAGAGTTGAGTCTTTCTATCTGTTTCAGAATGGTGATTCAGGTCTGTTGATCTGATTATCTATACTTGTGTTCATTGACATTGAATATTAATGCATAATCTGGATATACAGAGTTGGGAATCCCTTGGCTGCATCTACTTGGTATTGAAACGTATAGGTAATGAAGAGATGCTCAAACTAATAAGTGTGTATGCATTATTGGAAACCGTTAATAGTTGATTGGTTTACACATGGCTGTGATATTTTCTCATTCATGTGTTACCGAGGACCAAAAGGGTAGCAAAGAATAGTAACTCTGTTCCCTGCCATGCATGTCATAAAAAGCAACTAAGGAGATTTTGGAATGGGACCGGCTACCCCTTACTGAAAAAAAAAACGTAAACCACAAAAACTTCAGCAACAGCATGGACAGGTCAACTAAAGAAAATAAGTCAGTTCAGCCATCCAAGACGGAAGGAGGTCCTCCTGGTAAGGAAACTCATGATGTAACCCAGAGAAAGCCATTTCTTTTGTATATGGGTGTTTGCATAGAATAGAAGGATTAAAGTGGTATGACAAGATAACTAATGTGGAACTGATGACAAGAACCAGACAAGTGCCAGTAGAACAAGAGATGAGAAGATGCCAGAGATGGATAGGACAGACATTGAGGAAACCTGCTGACAGCTTTACCTTGTTCTGGAATCCCCGCTGTCATAGAGTTGGCAGTGGGAGACCATGGAACATCCCCCGTTGTAATAGAGTTGGCAGTGGGAGACCATGGAACATCCCCCGCTGTAATAGAGTTGGCAGTGGGAGACCATGGAACATCCCCTGCTGTAATAGAGTTGGCAGTGGGAGACCGTGGAACATCCCCCGCTGTAATAGAGTTGGCAGTGGGAGACCATGGAACATCCCCCGCTGTAATAGAGTTGGCAGTGGGAGACCATGGAACAGCCCCCGCTGTAATAGAGTTGGCAGTGGGAGACCATGGAACATCCCCTGCTGTCATAGAGTTGGCAGTGGGAGACCATGGAACATCCCCCGCTGTCATAGAGTTGGCAGTGGGAGACCATGGAATATCCCCCGCTGTCATAGAGTTGGCAGTGGGAGACCATGGAACATCCCCCGCTGTCATAGAGTTGGCAGTGGGAGACCATGGAACATCCCCCGCTGTCATAGAGTTGGCAGTGGAAGACCATGGAACATGTGGAGAAGAGAGTAGGAGACAGACATAACAGGGATGAAGAAGACCTTCAAGCGATGGCATGGGACAGGAAGAATTAGTATAGCTTTGTTGAAGGCCTGTGCTCCTTGGGGTGGGTACTCTAGGGTGAAGAATGAATGAAATGTTCTAGATCTACAATGGATTTATAAATAGTCATTGCAAATTGGCAGAAATAAAGAAATGTGTCGATGTATGTCATTGTTTTCTTCTCAGATACAACATCTACACCTCCGGCTGTCTGAATCCAGAGCAGTATGCTGCTGCGTCACAGGCCTCAAGTGATCTATATTATCCAAGTAATTAACAATGCAAGGTTCAAAATCAGATGTCAGGAGACTTCACATCTGTTAGCATGTGTTCATAATTACACTAGGTGTCATCATTTCCTTGTGTTCAGATGACAGCAAAGAAATGAAATTACAGTCTGTTTTGTTCAAGTACAAATTTGCAGAAAGCTCGGTAATTTACCAGAAATAAAATATGTGATGTGAATTTACAGCTGAGTTTGTTTAATTCTTAGTTGTTATTGTATTTTTTTTTATTTCAGATTTATTGCCTTACATTTTCTGCTGATGGGAATTAACCACTTGTAGTCCTTATGTCATGTAGTCCTTATTCTTACCAACTCTTTACTATAAATATTAAACATGGTCCCTGATTGCTATCAGTGTTAAACATGGTCCTTGATTGCTATCACTGTTAAACATTGTCAATGATTGCTATCAGTGATGAACATGGTCCATGATTGCTAAAAGTGTTGACATGGTACATGATTGCTATCAGTGTTTAAAAAAAATGGTCGTTGATTGCTATCAGTGTAAAAAAAAATGGTCGTTGATTGCTATCAGTGTTAAAAAACGGTTGTTGATTGCTATCAGTGTTAAAAATGAACCATGATTGCTATCAGTGTTAAACATGGTCCCTGATTGCTTTCAGTGTTAAACATGGTCCTTGATTGTTACCAGTGTTAAACATGGTCCCTGATTGCTACCAGTATTGAACATGGTTCCGTTATTGCTATCAGTGTTGAACATGGTTCCATTGTTGCTATCAGTGTTGAACATGGTTCCCTGATTGCTGTCAGTGTTGAACATGGTCCCTGATTTCTACCAGTGTTAAACATGGTCTCTGATTGCTACCAGTATTGAACATGGTTCCGTTATTGCTACCAGTATTGAACATGGTTCCATTATTGCTATCAGTGTTGAACATGGTTCCCTGATTGCTGTCAGTGTTGAACATGGTCCCTGATTTCTATCAGTGTTAAACATGGTCTCTGATTGCTTCTAGTGTTGAACATGGTTCCCTGATTGCTTTCAGTGTTAAACATGGTCCTTGATTGTTACCAGTGTTAAACATGGTCCCTGATTGCTACCAGTATTGTGTAATGTTATGATGTATGTATATAAGCATTACCTCGTCATCTACACAAACACATATATGTTTCAGAAGGCACTCAGTAAAAGCATGTTCAGTTTTCAGCCATGTTTATTTACAGGATGTCGTACATGTCAAGATTCGCATTATATTACAATGTGTGGTTTCGTATTTATGTATTATATTACATCCCCCCTTTTTTGAAAAAAAATGTGTGCAAACATTTCCACGAAATGTTTCATGTGATAAAGGATAAGTATGTGTAATGCTCAGTGTGAGTATATATGTCACTGTCTGTATCGGCTGGGAGGTGTCACTGTACGGCCAGAACGAGTGGTGTAAAGTGCTGGTGGTTCTGCGGAAGTCCCTGGTTTAGCTTGAGTTGGTTGTGATTTCGGCCTTGGCGCTTGTTGGTTTTGTGGGGCACCAAGGTCTGGAGTTACTGCATTGTCTGTTGAAAGCATGGGAATTCTCTGTTCTGTTGTATTCTGTGGGATTTCTCTTATGTCCACTCTGTTTCGCCTCAGGAGGTTGCTGCTGCTGTCTGGTCTTAAAGTATAGCTCCTGGGTTCAGGGTTTCTGGAAATGATTGTTGCTTTTGACCATGTGTCATTGTTGTGGTTGTAGGTAGTCACATGCTGACCAGGATATAATGGTGGTAAGTCTTTAGCACATTTGTCATAGTTGGATTTCTGAACTTGCTGACGATGCTGAAGTTGATCATATGTGCTGTCTCTATGTTGTGGACGGAAGTGGACCTTAGATGGTAGGAGGTCTTTAATTCTTCTATCAAACATAAGTTCTGCTGGACTGTCGATCTTACTGTCTACCGGTGTTGTTCTCCATCTCAAGAGTGCTAGGTGTACATCCTCTGTTCTTGTTTTTCTTCATGATTGACTTGATAGTTTGTATCTGTCTCTCAATGAAACCATTAGATTTAGGGTATCTAGGTGATGATGTTGTGTGTTTGATCTTCCAGTCCTTAGTGAAGTTTCTGTATGCTTGACCTGAGAAATGTGGACCGTTGTCTGATCTAATTTCATCTGGGATGCCAAACATGCTGCAATACTTCTTTGTAATGTCTGCAATAACAGCTGATGGTGAGGGTTGTGGAAGTTTCTCAATGATGGGAAATTTGCTGTAGTAATCAGCAATAATAAGATAGTCATTATTGTCGATTGAGAAAATATCAGTTCCTATAATGCTCCAAGGGCTCAATGGTATGTCTGATGGTATGAGAGGTTCTCTGCACTGCCTATTTGCATGTTCTTGGCAAATTGAACAGTTTTTTACATAGTGTTTCTATGTCCTTGTTTATCTGTGGCCAGTAAACATCTTTCTTTGCTCTCAGTTGTGTCTTCACAATACCAAGGTGACTATTATGGAGCTGTTTAAGGATGATATCGCGTTGTGTTTCTGGTACAACAATGCGATCTCCTTTAAGGATCAGACCATCTTCGATGCTTAACTCGTCCCTCATCGAGTAGTATGGACGGATGTGTGTTGGAACTTCCCTGATAGAGCTTGGCCATCCATGGTATATCAGTTCTTTGAGAGAGTTAAGGATAGGATCTCTCATTGTGTCTTCTCTGATGTGTTCAAGCCGATTATCGCTAAACTTGACAAAATCAACTTTGATGTTTGGGGTAAGATCTGCTGTCTTGTTGGGGTTTGGTAGTCTGCTGAGAGCATCTGCAAGACCTATATCCTCTCCTGGGATATACTGAATATTAAAATCATAACCTTGTGTTTCCAATAACAGAGCTTGTAGTCGTGGTGGTGCTGAAGCTATTGGTTTTTTTATGAATCATCTCAAGTGGCTTGTGATCTGAGAGAATTGTAAATGGGCGGTTGAAAAGAAATGTGTGGAAGCGTTTGATTCCAAAACGTACAGCTAGCATTTCTCTTTCAATGTTTGCAAGTTTCTTTTCGCCAGAACTTAATGATTTGCTTGCGTAAGCTACAGGACGAAGTTCTTTGGCATAGTGTCCTTCAGGATTTTTGTCTGGTTGCAAAAGTGCTGCTCCTAGGCCTTTCAGACTGGAATCAACCATGAGAAAAGTGGGTGCTTGCATGTCATAGTATTTCAAGCATGCATCAGATGATATGAGGGTCTTCAAGTGGTTGAATATGTGTTGGTAGTCTTCTGACCATTCATACGGAGTTTCATTCTGTAGTAGAGATCGCAAAGGTTCTGCAGCAGCTGACAAATTTGGTATGAATTGTGCTAGGAAATTGACAGCACCTAAGAATTGTTGCAGTTCCTTCTTTGTAGCTGGTGTTGGCATGTCATGAATATCTTCAACCTTTTTAGGGTCTGGTTTTACACCATTCTGGGTGTACAGCAATCCAAGAAATTGTATCTCCGTTGCCTTAATTGTACACTTTTTGCTGTTGAATGTTAGCCCATTGGCCTGTGCTACATGCATCAAGTTAATCAAGTTACGGTCGTGTTCTTGTTCTGACCTGCCGCAGACTACAATGTCATCCGCAATAGCCACTGTACCAGAACATTGCTCAACAATGTTGTCAATCTTCTGTTGAAAGATGTCTTGTGATACATTCAAACCAAACGGGAGTCTCTTGAAACAATATCTGCCGAATGGTGTTCGAAAAGTTGTAAGGAGTTGACTTTCCTCTGCTATCTCAACACTCCAGTATCCGTGTACAGCATCTAGTTTAGAAAAAAATATTTGGCATTGTGGAATCTGTGAGTTATCTCTTCCACTGTATGCATTTTGTGTGGACAGCGCTTTAGACTGTTGTTTAAGTGTTTTGGGTCAAGGCAAACCCGAAGAGAACCATCCTGCTTCAGAACGGTTGTGATACTACTACACCAGTCAGAATGCTCTTCAACCTTTCTAATAACATCATTCTGCACCATCTTTTCTAGTTCTGTGGCAAGTTTCTGTTTAACATGTATAGGATACTTTCTAGGTGGGTCTATCTTTGGCTCAGCGTTGTCTTTTAAAAAGAATCTTGCCTTTCCTGGAAGTTTGCCTATTCTGTCGAACTGTTCTGGGAATCGCTGTTTAAGGTCATCTACTCCAGTGACGTGTAGAGTAAGATGTTCTTTTTTGTCAGCTTTAATGTTGTTAATAGTTACCACACTCAGCTTTTCGCACATTGGTAAACCCAAAATTGCAGGTCCTTCAACAGCTACCAAGTAAAATGTTGACGATGTCCATTCAGAGTCTCTGTATAAACATTCAAGTGTTACTGCTCCGAAACAGTCTATACTTGTTCCATTGTAAGCTCTTAGCTTTGTCCTGCCACTCCTACTTTTTACATCCCTTGTGGGAAATCCTTGCTCATCCACCTTGTCAGGCATGATCTGTCTGAATATTCTTAAGGGTAGAGTGTTACCTTGGGCACCTGTGTCTATCTTGAACCGAATATATCTTTCTTTGTGCCTTTTAATTCCTGGTATTCGGAATTGTACCTTGCAGAAAGCCTGCGTTCTCTTTGGTTCATTACTGAAAGTTAGTATCTTCACAGTATCAAATGTGGAAGGATCACTTTCTTCACTGGAGTCAAGGTCCTCAGTCATCATAGAGTGTGTTTGTTTTGATGACTCTCTGCTGTGAAGGTTGTGTTGAGCACTGTCTTGTTTCCTCTTGAAACATAATTTTATCCAGTGGCCCCTCTTTCTGCAGTAATGACATGTAGAGTCTTTAGCTGGACAGTGGTTTTGTATGTGGTTTAGGCCACAACATTTACACATAGCACCTCTGCATGTGTTGTGTTTTTCTTGTTGCTTCGAACCAGTTGCTTTGTTTTGTTTGGGTTTATAGCTTTTTACTGCATCCACCTGGGCTGTTACTGTACCTTGCTGAATTTGTTTAATGTTTAGTGCTTGTGCCTCGTGTTTCCTGCCTTCATCCAGAAGTTGTTGTAAAGTTAGTGTATCACTCTGGCTCAGTATCCATTTCTGGAACTCTGGCATTGGTGTGCTGAGAAGGATCTGTTCAATAATTCGCTATTTTTCTTCTTCTTTGTTAAATTTGCATACACTTGTTTTCTCCTTGATGCGAGTGAAGAAATCATCTAGACTTTCACCAGGTTTCTGTCGCAGGTGGTGAAGTTCTAATCTTGCCGCTCTAAAGTTCGTGTGCTTTATTATTAGACGTTTTTTCAAATTCGTCCAATATGGCTGCGGGGTCTGTTGCCGACTCCACAGGCATGGCGCTAGCAAAACTGTTGTAAATTTTCAAACCTTCATCGTCCAATGCTTCTAGGATATATGGAGTTAAGGTTTGTCCTTCCAGACCAGTGGTCTTGGAATATAGATATATGCGTTGGCGCCATAACAAGAAAGCTTCACTCTTATCATCTTGACCGGCGAATCTCATTTGCGGTGCGTTGCGATATTGTTTCGCCGCCATGGCTGACCTCGATGACGAAAATTAGCCGAATAAACTGTACTCACGTGTTATCGTGTAGCTGTTTTTTGCGTCAGTCCGGTATCGACCGCTGCCACCATGTAATGTTATGATGTATGTATATAAGCATTACCTCGTCATCTACACAAACACATATATGTTTCAGAAGGCACTCAGTAAAAGCATGTTCAGTTTTCAGCCATGTTTATTTACAGGATGTCGTACATGTCAAGATTCGCATTATATTACAATGTGTGGTTTCGTATTTATGTATTATATTACATATTGAACATGGTTCCGTTATTGCTACCAGTGTTAAACATGGTTCCCTGATTGCTTTCAGTGTTAAACATGGTCCTTGATTGTTACCAGTGTTAAACATTGTCCCTGATTGCTACCAGTATTGAACATGGTTCCATTATTGCTATCAGTATTGAACATGGTTCCCTGATTGCTATCAGTGTTGAACAGGGTTCTGTGATTGCTATCAGTTTTGAACATGGTTACGTGACTGCCATCAGTGTTGAACATGATCCCTGATTGCTATCAGTGTTGAACATGGTTCTGTGATTGCTGTCAGTGTTAAACATGGTTCAGTGATTGCTATCAGTGTTAAACATGTTCCATGGTTGCTACCAGTGTTAAACATGGTTTTGAGATTGCTATCAGTGTTGAACATGGTTCTGTGATTGCTATCAGTGTTGAACATGGTTCTGTGATTGCTATCAGTGTTAAACATGATCCTTGATTGCTATCAGTGTTAAACATGGTCTCTGAAATCTATCAGTGTTGAACATGGTCCATGATTGCTACCTGTGTTAACTCTTAGTATACGAGCTCAAAAACCACGTTTTTACGAGCTAATTTCAGAGAGTACATTTTTAGACATGACTACATTTACAGATTTTGCATTAAAAAATTTATTTATAAATATAACATAAAGTGTTATATATCAAAATGTGAAGAAATGAAACTCCTATATCACGCACTTAACTAAATTGTTCAGTTGTTTTAAACATGCATTCACCATATACAGTAATGAGTGCAGAAAATTTTTAAACTTTTTTAAATTTAAAATCAAATTGTACTTATCAACATGTGTAATTAATTCTGGTAAACTTCAACTCCTAAAGCTACTTTTATTTTAAACTACATCCATTTTCACATAATGTAGGAAAGTTGCAGTCGTTTCTGAGCACAAATAAAGTTTTTATAACAATTTGAAATTTTGTGGTATATTTAGAAAAAGCGCACAAATATTTTAATTCTAAATTTACAGACATGACTACCATTACTGATTTTGCATTAAATACTTTACTTATAATGATAACATCAAGTGTTATATATCAAAATGTAGAGAAATGAAACTCCTTTGACATGCACCTAACTGAATGGTTCAGTGGTTTTAAACATGCATGCAACATATAGATTAAGGAATGAAAAAAAACTTTTTAATTTAAAAAAATGAAAAACAATTTGTACTTATCACTATGTGTAATTAAATCTGGTAAACTTACACCCATAAAACTACTTTTATTTTAAACTACATCCATTTGCACATAATGTAGTAAAGTTGCAGTTGTTTCTGAGCACAAAAAAAGTTTTTATAACAATTTGAAATTGTTTGGTAATTTAGACAAAGCGCACAAATATTTTAATCCTATATTAACAGACATGACTACCAGTACTGATTTTGCATTAAATACTTTATTTATAATGATAACATCAAGTGTTATATATCAAAATGTAGAGAAATGAAACTCATTTGACATGCACCTAATTGAATGGTTCAGTGGTTTTAAACATGCATGCAACATATAGATTAATGAATGAAAAAAAAAAAAACCTTTTTAATGTAAAAAAATGAAAAACAATTTGTACTTATCACTATGGTTAATTAATTCTGGTAAACTTCAACCCATAAAACTACTTTTATTTTAAACTGCATCCATTTGCACATAATGTAGTAAAGTTGCAGTTGTTTCTGAGCACAAATAAAGTTTTTATAACAATTTGAAATTTTTTGGTAATTTAGACAAAGCGCACAAATATTTTAATCATATATTTACAGACATGACTACCAGTACTGATTTTGCATTAAATACTTTATTTATAATGATAACATCAAGTGTTATATATCAAAATGTAGAGAAATGAAACTCCTTTGACATGCACCTAACTGATCGGTTCAGTAGATTATATATAGATTAATGAATGAAAAAAAACTTTTTAATGTAAAAAAATGAAAAACAATTTGTACTTATCACTATGTGTAATTAATTCTGGTAAACTTCAATCCATAAAACTACTTTTATTTTAAACTACAGCCATTTTCACATAATGTAGGAAAGTTGCAGTTGTTTTTGAGCACAAATAAAGTTTTTATAACAATCTGAACTTTTTTTGGTATATTCAGACACAGCGCAAAAATATTTTAGCCTATATTTAGACATGACTACCGTTACTGAATTTGCATTAAATAATTTATTTATAATGATAACATAAAATGTTATGTATTACAATGTGGAGAAAAGAAAGCCTTTTGACATGCACCTAACTGAAATGTTGAATGATTTTAAACATGCAACATGCCTATACAGTACAGAGTGCAGGAAAGTTTAAATATTAAAAAATTTGAAAAAGAGTTGTACTTACCCACAAAAATAATCCAATTTGAAGCCAGAAACTCCTAAAACTACTTCCATTTGAAAGTACACTCACACAATGTAGAAAAGTTTCAGCTGCTCCTCCTTTTTATAAATACTATTTTTATTACAATTGAAAATTTGTTGGCACATTTTGAAGATGCACTCCAAATCTGAAAGTTTACTATATACAATGTAAATTTTCCCTTCATTCTTAAAATTAAACTACTTTGCCTCATGGTATTTGGCAAAGCAGTCATTTGGGTGAAGGTGTGGATGATCTGTGCACCCATCACAATAAAAATATGTTCTCACTCTAACTTGAGGGGTGCTACAAATGACGCACCTGCGCAGAAATGTAGATTTTTTTACAATGTGTCTGGTTCCACACAGACGGTTCAACGGACTGTTGTGTTGATTTGCATGAGGTACTCTGTGTGGGATATTCTGGATAATATCAGAAGCAATACGACTAAGTTCTGTAATTAACTCATTCTTGAACTGCAGTAGGGTCAGCTTCTTTGAATTATCTGATCTGCTGAGTGCAAACAACACAAAAGCATTCAACTGGGAAACTTCAAAAATCCAAAAGAATATTTTCTTCCACCACTTTCTGGTTCTTCTGTTGAATGTTCCATAGGTTGTTACACACTGGTCAACCTTGTCACATCCATTCATTCGTTGGTTGTAGTCATCAATCATAGCGGGTTTGTGCTTTCTTTCGCCGAAACGATTTGTGATTTCTTTGGTTTCCACAGTTGCAGAACTTGACACTAGAATGCATGACTTTTTTGCCTTTTTAACTCTAAACATTACACAAAGAAATTTACTTTCTAGATCGAGAAACCATTTCATCTGGAGATGCATCAGTTGTGTAGTCTTCAACGCCTTTGGAAAATTTTTACGATTTATATTTACAGTTCCAGTAAAATACTGATTGTTGTCGGTAAGATATTGCAGCAATGCAAAACTTGTATAGTAACGATCTGCATAAATATGATGGCCTTTTCCACAAGGTTTTAGCAGTGTATCAAAGACTTTGATGGCTTGTTGGCTCTTTACATCTAGCTCAGGACTGTATGATGTATTGGCACCGAAGTAAATCAATAAATTGACAACGTAACCAGTACTACTGTCACAAAGGCCGAAGGTCTTGACATGATATTTCATAGGCTTTGAGGCATTGAACATTTTATGTGCCCACCTGCCTTTCCACCCTATCACCATTTCATCTAAAGACAGCTCTTTGTAGGGATAAAATGCCTCCTGAAATCGTGTTAGGAGTTTCTGTAGAAACGGCTCGATTTTTGCTTTTCCCGGTGCGTCAACATCACTTACATGGAACATTGTGTGATACAATGCTTGAAACCTGTCCCTTGTAAATATCTGCCTGAACCAAGGAGTCTGTATATAAGGCTCCTGAGACCAGTAATCACTCATTTTTGGTTTTTTTGACAATGCCCATGGCTATGATAACAGAAAAAAACCTGTAAAGTTCATGAAGTGTTATTGGATGCCAGTTGCGATAAACAGACCCAGTGCTCGCTGTTGCTGCTTTTGACTGACAGAGGTGATCAGCATAATCATTGACAGACACAACAAGTTGTTCCAATATTTCCTCTGTAAAAAGGGCTTTGAGGTAAAAAAGTGCTGGTGAGTCTTCGGGGACAATATCTGGATTCACACCAGGAGTCCTACCCTGAGGTGGAACAAAGCGAAATGCATTCTGAGTTGAACCCTTATCAACTTCATTCCATTCAACCTCCTGTTCAGTAATGTTGTTCTGAAGCTCTGCATTAGGTTTACCAGATTCAGTGATTACCGATCTCAGCTGTGATCTAGATCTATCTTCTCTTTCGTTTTTATGGCATTTACCTTTCCTTTTTAGCAATCCCCTACCAGTTCTATAACTAGGTCCAACCAAGGGACACGCCCCCTTGTCCTCATAATCTGCTAATGTTTCGCTAAATTCAGCGTCATCTGAACTATCAGTAGGCTGGCTACTCGAAGATTCATCGCTGTCATTATCAATCCATAATTTAATAAGCTGTGATGCGTGTTCAGCTGATAATCTTTTCGAACGACCATTTGAACACGAAGCCATTCTCAGACAGAAAAAAAATTTTTTTTTTGGAGTAATGAACCGTACTAAATGTAATCAAAATTGATCAATATTTAACACGATTTTCAGTTTTCAAACACGATGTGCTCCGGAAATGGCATTAGAACTCTTTTTGGGAAGAAAAGTGTGTAAATAATGTTAAATCTTTGACTATTGACACGGAAACAGTCTAAACTGACTACGGCCGCTCTAGAAGGCCAGCCATAAAATGGCGAAAGTCCATCGGCCTCCTGAGAAGGCCAGCCGGATACTAAGAGTTAAACATGGTCTCTGATTGCTGTCAGTGTTGAACGTGGTTCCGTGATTGCTATCAGTGTTATACATGGTCCCTGATTGCTACCAGTGTTAAACATGGTCCCTGACCAAAGCACAGATGAGGAAAATTACATCCTGTTAGCTGAGGTGCTTCAGAAGAGCCATTAAAATTACCAGGAGAGACAGAATGAGAAATGATGACATCGGGAAAAATTGTAGGAACTCCATCACACTTCAAGAGTGTAAACAGGTGAAAGGTTACCAGTAAGTGCTTTGGCCAACCCATGAGAATAGAGCTTGATAAATTACCACTACATCCCTACTACAGTTGCAGATCTGGTCTGAGAGCATGGGAAGACTTAGGAGCAGATGGATAGACAAAAATGGCAGAAATCCTACACCAACACAGGATGACAGCAGCCATGGTAACACACTAAGCTCAAAAATGCAAATTTCAGCTCCCCGCTTCATTTCACGGCAACTGTGGACCCAAAAAAAATGTATAGTAAGTCTAGTTGTCTTCTGCAGAGTTATATCTCCTGATCTGTCCATGTATTACTTGAAAGGGGAGCAAAGAATAGTAACACTGTAACCTCCCAAACATGTCGTCATAAAGGGTGACTAAGGGACTGTCCACATATGGCATCACAGGGGGGTTGACATTTTGTGATGATGTTCGAGGACAGGGGGTTAACGAAATGTGATGTCATCCAAAAAAATATGAGTGAGTATTGCTTCTTTCTAAAATCATGTTGGAACTAAAATGATTTTGTAACCTCCATCCTAATAATTTATTTTTATCCACAATAATTAATAACTGCCTCTTGGACGACTTATCTTAATATTATAATCTCAGCTGAAATAACAAATAATTGTTATAACCTTTAAATTATTTTATAAATATATAAATATATATATATATCTTTTTTAATTATATAATGTAATACACACCGTAAAAACAAAAATGTACTGTTGATTTAAAATAAGATTTTAAAAATAAAGAAACAACAAGTTATCAACATCCTGACAACAGTCCCATGAGATCAAAGACACAAGTTTAGCTCCTATGAGATCAAAGACACAAGTTTAGCTCCTATGAGATCAAAGACACACAGGTTTAGCTCCTATGAAATCAAAGACACACAAGTTTAGCTCCTATGAGATCAAAGACACACATTTAGCTCCTATGAGATCAAAGACAAGTTTAGCTATTATGAGATCAAAGACAAGTTTAGCTCCTATGAGATCAAAGACACACAAGTTTAGCTCCTATGATATCAAAGACACACAAGTTTAGCTCATATGATATATAACAGACACAAGTTTAGCTCCTGTGATATAAAATACACACAAGTTTAGCTTCTATGACATAAAAAATACACAAGTTTCACTCCTATGATATCAAAGACACAAGTTTAGCTCCTATGAGATAAAAGATACACACGTTTAGCTCCTATAAGATTAAAGACATAAGTTTAGCTCTTATCAGATCAAAGACACAAGTTTAGCTCCTATCAGATCAAAGACCCACAAGTTTAGCTCCGATCAGATCAAATATAATATTTATGTACATCACTCTTGTCACCATCCACTCCCTGCTCCTTAAGGAACTTGGGACTACATCTGCTTTTGGTTCTCTATGAGAAACTCACAAAGCAATCACCAGCTTATGCAGTGGTGGTTCGTGAAACCATCATTCTCCATGCTGAGGTTGCCAGCCGCATATGACTTGGACATCCACTAGCAATTTTCACATGTTAATAATGCAAAATATAGAATTCTAAAATGTACAACTTACCCCAAAATATCTTTGGGAATACAGACTTCTGGCTCAGAGAAATAGTTTTGGCAATTTGAATAAGATGCATCTTACACGTGGTTTAGGTGTTACTTTACAATGGACTCCTACTACGACTTAGTGTTCAGGTTCCTAGAATTCTGGGCTTTTCGTATTAACAAAAGTAGAGTTATCGTTGTGTAAAATCCATAAGATGCTCAAACACGTTGTCCGGTCCTTTAAAGTGGAATCCTGATCTTATTCTTTACTCTGGCTGTCTTCTTGACGAGTTGAATTTCACAGTGCCGAAAACTCAAATAGGCGCTAAATTATGTGGCAACATTTGTCATGCATCCAGATTGCTACTATACGACAAGGCTCTAACCAGAAATGTTGTATTTTTTACATCTCAAATGCCAATACAATAGCATGCAATTTGCATATATTTTGGTGGGGAATATTCCCCTACCTCTCACTGAAAATTCTTGCATGACACTCGCAAACAAAAATATGTTCATTACAAGTCACCTCTCCATATAAGGTATGCCAGCTTTCCGTCTATTATCGATCATGGTTCCCCTCACAACTTCAAAATCTATCGCAGGTAATCTCTTTCAAGATGGATAATTATTCTCCAGCAAGTCTTGTCCGGAAATGGTTATGCCAATTACCTGGTCTAGCCAACAATCAACAAACTTGTCAGACTGAACTATTATCAAGTGATAAGATAATCGACTGTGGTCATCCCAAGATTGTTCACTTTTTAATCGGTCGCGAAAATGCACTGTCTGGTAGGAAATGTGTTACAACATTTCACTCCACAGATTCAGACGTCAATATTGTTTCAAACGAAAGTCACTGATTACCCTAAACAGCAAAAGACGGTCGCTGACATTCCCGACATGACAAAAATTGAGGGAAGAAAGTTTAAACAATAACTAAGTACAGAAAATGAGACGCGGGGCAATAATGTCAGCGATAAAAATGAATGCTAGGAAAAGAGAACGGACAATTATGTAACAGTTGTTATGTGTGTTGCGTGCGTGTGTGTGTGTGTAAATAAATTTACATCTTAGTTTATCACTTGTTCTCGTATCTTTTGTGCTGTGGTTGTTTAAGTGTACCATTGTTTTCTTCGGGATAGACTAGGAGTGCGGGCTGTTGTATCTTTCGGGATCCCAGAGTGAAGCTGTTTCTGGAGACCATAATTTCTGCTGAAACCTTCTTTCTCAGTGAGGATCCACCTTCTCCCATTCACTCTTGATGTTCTAAGTAGGTCTTACTTACGAGCCATTACCATAAGGGACCTAGGGGATTTCATCCCACATTCATCCTAGTCATTTGACAAACGCCAAATCACCTTGCGACAGTCCTCATACTCCTTACAGGATAAAAAGAGAAATTATTTAATTAATTCATGTTTATTCATGTTTTACCGTTCTTGTCTTAACAATCTGTATGACCTACTTTAAGTCCTAGTGTTCTTATCGGCCGTTTTTTTTAATTTATGAAGACGTGTACCATTTAAGAGGCGAATAATATGCGGTTGTGCATGGGCTATGCAAAACAACCTGATACAAAAACCACCGCTGAAGAAGCACTAGAGTACGTTGGTACATCAATCATGTAACAATCCCTGTGTTCCATGGCATTACAATAAAAATTATGATGATTATACCAGTGTACGTGATCCTTTCGTGTTCACATGACGCAAATTCACAGCTAACATGGTATTGTGCTGTTTATTGGTTTGCTGTTATGTACTGTAGTATAATTCTTTGAATAGCTTACAATAAAAATTAATTTCGAAAAAAAAAACTTTGCTCCAGGTGAGGATTGAACTCACAACCTCCGCATAACTTATCCCATGACCTGCATGGGGAAGGTACTGTCTATAAGTACGGCGCGCTAACCGATTGTGCCACTGGAGCCCCGGATGGAAACTTTAACCGGCAATCGAATATCACGAAGCACAGAATATAGATTGTAAATAAGTGGCGTCCTTGTCATAACTGACTGTTGGGATATTGCGCCCTTGAGGTAATAGCCCACAGTTGCTTCATCTTCCCGATGTTACTTTCAACATGTTCTTTTCCCCTTATGCTTGTTCTTAGAGCTTCTTTTCGCCCAATCTGAGATGTAGCCGTAGGGGGCATCTACCTTGGTGCGATCGGCAGTTTCATTCTCCTAGGTTATTGTTATTGTTATTCAAAATCGACCTCACTGCACTCCGGGCAAACCCATAGATGCTCAGTCTCCCCCAGCAAATGTCGAAGAGTATGAATGCTAATTTTACCTGTAGCACGCTGGTGTACATACGACAGATGCATCCTCTGTCACGTCCATCTCTGCTAGTTCCACGTTTGATGCCAAACTCCAACAGTCTCAGCCTTGCTGATTCATCCATCGCAGTGTCATTATCTAGCAGGCGATCATTAATTGCCCTTAGTATCTCTCCCGTATCTATATCCAGTATCCTCAATATGGGTGCTCTCTAGGCTAGTTTGTCAGCTCTCTCATTGCCACGTACCCCTGCGTGACCAGGACAGTAGATCCACACCAGTTCTTGAAGAACTGAGGTTGCTGGAGTTATCTCCGTTGCTTACTTGTCTCTCTTGGCTCTAGCACACATTTTTGAACCTCAGCTGCGGTCGTCCAGTTGCTCTTTTTCCATCTACCATATTTTAATTATAACAGTAAGAATATAAAGGAGTGAGTGAAAGCCGGGGTATGTTGGCTTATATCCAATGGCGCACTAAGGGGATGATAGTGGAATGACATCGGACACTATTATGTCGGTACCGTACTGTAATGTCTGTAATGTTTAAAAATCTACTTGCAAGCATAATGTATTTTTCTATGTGTCCTGTATGCTGTCGCATAGAGATTTATGATCAAGTCACTGCACGAGACGAAATAGGGTGAGAATCCGCCTCGTCAGACATAGGGAGCAGACATTTGTCTACATATTCAGCTGTCACGAGAGCGTTTCTTCGGCTGAGTTCTCGGCGTGAGGTGTGAACGGCGCCCTCATGCATTGCTTAGGAATGAGAAGTTAGACGGAGGTGTCAAAGACGCTTTTTTGGCAGTTATGGCCAGCGTCTAAGTATGGGAAGTGTTAAGACGGGAAGGGGAGACTATTTTCGAAATAACGTGGGATCCTTTGTCGAGTTTTCAGATATCTTACCCGGAGGTTAAACTTGACTTCATTCAGTTCTCCAGATTCGCAGTAGACAGGTTGCTCGTGCTAAAGAATAAGCTGTATAGCGAAGTTTCTCAGTTTGTTTCGACAATTTGCCGAGCTTCTAGACTTCAAATATATATATCAGCGTATAATTCTAAGTTTGTGCGATCGCCTGTAGTTCTGTGTGGAGGTAATATACATATATCTAGTGGTATTGAGTGATTCAGTGATAACCGCTTATTTCATTTTACTAGTTGGATTTCTGTGCAGAAGTAATTAATTTATAAGTCTGTTATATTCTCTAGTCGACATGTTACAGTGGAAAGCAGAATAAACTATAATTTCTAGCTTAAATTCACGCAGCTGTAAATGAATTTTATTAAACTGCTAATAATCAGTCGAGTATATTTTAAACTAACTTATAACTGCACTGATTCATCATTGAGTATTGACAAAGTACGAATGTATTTCTAATTCATGATGATTGATTTTATTAGTATAACTTATTTCACGGGAATTTTAAACGATAAGTCAAACTCTACGCTTGCAGTTTATAATGTAAGTTATAACCGAGGAATAATATGTATAAGTATTTTATATGTTGTTTTCTCTTTATTCAGTGAAACTGGGGTAGCCCAACTTTGCCAGCGTTTTAGTACATGAAAAATATATGTGAAGAACTAAAACATTTTTTTTCTTAAAGACTTGGGTGTATAAAGTAAAACCTGTCTGGCATTAAGTTGGCATCCAGAACGACAGAGTACCCATTTCCTGAAGATTAAATGAAGTAACGGGCCTATCGCGCCAGATTTAATTCTTCCTGAGATAAACTCAAGTACATTTCAGCCTGTGTGGCAAGTAACATATTACAATCAATAAGCTTTCCGACATTGTTGAAAAATCGTGTCGTGACCAAGAATTTTACCTTTGATCGAAGTTACAAACCTGACATTTTTCCTAAGTAGTGGAAACCTCGTGATTCTGACACGGTGAGCCTGCTTAAAACCAATTCTTACATCGTGATTCAAGTGACACTAACCTTAGTCTGAAAAAATATTCGCATGAAGAGGACGCTCCCCGGAACCGTTGGATGAACCCAAAATCTGTAGAGCTGGGATCCGCTTCATAAAAAGAAAGACAGATTAAAGGGTGTGGGTGTCCTAAAGTTTGCGCCAGACGGCGAACAACAGCACGATTCTAGGTAAGAATGTATGTCAGGGTCCTGATGAATGAACAGAGAGAAAGCAGGAACGAGTGACTCTTTTATGGTATACCAAATTTCACCCACTTTGTATTTCTTTATGCAAGGTTTTGTTGCTAACAATATTTTCTTTAGGATAGATTAGAGTATCAAAGTCTGTTCATACCTTTAGGGAAACCATTAGACTACAGCAGATGTATCCGTGACTCTTTGCGGGCTATCACTTTTCTTCTAATAAGACTGTGGGCTATACATCGAGGGAAAGGATCATACCAATGGGTCTATCATTCTTGTAGCAATTCATTGACTTTATGACTATTTGTATATGTTTGATGTAATTTTATGTGTTGTGATGGAATTTTAGTCTGATAATTAAAATTCACTTAAACTTATTCCAGTGTGTCGGTCAGTTCGTTCCCAATTATCTATATTTTCATTTGTCATAGTTTCACGTCTGTGTGTCTATGGTAGTCACTTATGTGTGTGTGTGTGTGTATGTGATATATATATATATATATATATATATATATATATATATATATATATATATATATATATATATATATATATATTATACTAGACGGTCTGACAAATCTTAATCTGTTGTAGATGATAGGCTGACTGAGAGAAATCATCTCGAGGGTCAGAGACCGACTCTAATATATTTCCTCCATCTCACTCATGAAATCTATTTCTACCTATATCTCACTGAGATATCACCTGTTTCTATTGCTATTCAGAAGGGACCAAACTTAAGTCTTAATTCACCTATCACAAATCTACGACATATGCCAAAGGAAGGATCCACACCGGGTACCAAATTCTATAAATAGGCCTACGCCCCTGCTTATATCTGGTTCAATACTTTTGATATACCGGTATAGCTTCAGCAGGGTTAAACTTTTTGTTTTAAGAATGGTTCATTATTTTTCCACTTATATCCTACTAAACTTTTTTATTACTTACTTACTTAGTCGTTCCCCTTCTACCGTGAGGTGTAGAGGTTTGGAAGAGAGAGCGCCAGACCATTCTATCAGCTGTCTTCTTCCTGGCCTGGTTCCATTCTAGTCCTCGGTCCTTCAAAGATTGTCTAATGTTGTCCTCCCAGCGGACTCTGGGTCGTCCTGGAGGTCTGGATCCCTGGCTCTTTGTTTCCCATGCTTGTCGTGGCAGCCGATCTTCTCCCATTCTGCAGACATGGCCAAACCATCTTAGTTGGGACTGTCCTATTTGGGTCTGCAGCGGATGGGATTTTAGGCCTTGACGGATCGTCTGGTTGCGGACCATGTCTCTTCTTGTTACTTCAACCACTTTCCTCAGATACCTCATTTAAACTTTTTTATTTCCATATTTTATTTACTACCAGTGCTAAACTTCTTCTGCGTTCGTCCTGAAAAGGACGTTGGTTGCGTTGTGTCTGTTTACAGCGAGCTGCAATATGTGCGCCTTTCGGCTGACACATCCGACTTCAACACGGCATTTTTTGGGACCGGGTTTGCCTTCCCACTTCGATCCTTACTCTCTCAGCCAGACTGCAGTGAAGCAGATCCTGTTTCCAGGACCACCACTTGGAGGTGGAGTAAGGTCTTGATCAGCTCTGGTTCGTTGATCCTGATGCAAGCAGTCAAGCTATGGGTCGCTGACTGCATTCCTCACTGTTGACGCGTCTTAGGTCCCGTCAGTGCTAAACAGCAACCAAGAAGTTATAGACGTACTCAAAAAGTGCTTGCGTAGAACTTCTTCAAGTACCTTGCATGATGGCGTGGACGATCATGTCTCTCCACAACTTCCTGTCTCCAGTGATATTTATCGATTCTGTTGTTGACTTCTTTGTATGTCTGGATGGCTTGATGGCAGATTGTACAGTATCTACTCTCTTTATCTTCCTTTATCTCTGTTTCCATCAATATTTCCTGTTGTTACGAAGTATTCCACCGTTTTTCTTCTCATGACCAAAGAAACTGGACTGCTTCTTTCTAGCACAAGGAATAAACGTAGAAGATGAAGATTGACAAGTGGCTTGATAAGATCACTAAGAATAATCTCTGTGACAGACAACTCAGCCGTCCCTGAATTTGTTAAATGATGGTAAGAACCCTCTCATAATATCGGTACCCCTGAAGTGTTGGATGATATGGTACGACCCTTTGTAACGATCCCTTCGGATAACATCAGTGCCCCCGAATATTGTAACTTTTCGTCAAACGGGATTTTTTTCACCTAGACTCATTAGCTATGCAACCTTTCCACGCAGATGGTCAACACGTTTGCTGATTAATATGTGGACAGTTTATCTACCGTTCATTCTGGTCATCGCATTGATTTAATGAGAGATTAAATCACGCCCACGGATATCTCTTGAGCAATCATATGCAGGTAGTTTCATTAACTTGGCCAGTGGGGGGCGTTGCCAGCATCAAACGATAGTAGCGACCACGATCAAAGACACTGGGGGAGATCTCAGGAAGGACTGGCGGCACGCTATCAAAGGCAGTAGTGGTCCCTGAAACGAGCGACGCAAGTTTCCTGCCGGTATTTCGCATCTCGGTAGGGACCTCAAGATGCAGCAATAGTGAATGCAGTCAGCGACTCATAGCTTGACTGCCTGCGTCAGGACCAGCGAACCAGAGCTGGTCAAGACCGCACTCCACCTCCACGTGGTGGTCCTGGAAACAGTCTGCAGCAGTGCAGGCTGGCTGAGCGAGTGTGGATCGCAATGGGAAGGCAAACCCGGTCCTAAAAAATGCCGTGCAGAAGTCGGATGTGTCGACCGAATGGTGCAGATATCACAGCTTAGGTGTAAACAGACACAACGCAACCACCGTCCTTTTCAAGACGAACGAAGAAGAAGAAGAAGCATCTCGGTGTTAAACACGAAACCGATTGCAGTGGGAGCGAACGGGAAAGCCGACGCGCAAGCAGCGAGCGGAGATACGTCAGACCAGGGGCGGCTTCTCTCTTTAGTCTGGCGGTCAGATCCCCAAAATCTTCTGAGATCATAAAAGGTGTCAAAATTTCACATGTCCCCCCAATCTTGCATTCCAGTTAGAGATATACAGACCATGAAGAAATGCATGTTATCACTCGTTGGCCAGAACTTGACAGAAGCACTAGCGATATTGAAATCTTGTTATAGATTTTCCCCTGGATTTTCATATATATTTGCAGTGAATTCTATTCTGTGCAAAACGGTAAAATATAACTGTGTCTAGTGATCAGTGGTCTAGTTCATTCATTCTATTTCACTGGATTTTGTGTTAATTTAAATTTATTAAATTAAACCATCTCAATAGTTCCCAGTTGTAAATGTAATGTTATACCTGTTATATTATTTCCAAAATTAATAGATGCTTAAATGCTAAAGTAACTTTTAAAGTCGCGAAGAAATTTATAATTAATAAATTTAGTTAAGTCCTATATATATATAGATGTGGGTTTTAACCATTAGAACTCGCGCAGTGTTTAGTAAATACATAATTAAATATGCGAGGGTATATATAGTCTTAACGGGAAATTCATCGCGCTGTAGAATGTTATTTGATTTTTCGGTATATTACATGTCTTTTTCTTTCATACAGAGTGATCGTAACCTTTGCGGATCGCAAAGAAAGCATAAAGAAAGCAATAAAGAAATCATACATCTTAAAACTTCCAGAGATATTGATGAAACATTTTTTAAATTTAATCTTGTGGCGGTCTGATGCGGCCTAGCTATCATAATTACATGAAAGAAAGCCTACCCAAGAACATTTAAATAAATCATCAAATTAACTTACAATCGGTAAGATAATCTAGAAGATGAACAGTGCCAGTAGCGATATTTTATTTACTGCTCTGTTGTGAGAGAGTACCTATTTACCTGAACTGTGACTTGGCCTATTTTTCCTCACTGGATTTAAACCATACCGGTCAGTTGCTACCATCACGCCTTGAAGGAATTTTACCTCCAGCAGCGAAATTAAAGAGACCACTCCATCCTCACCCCTGTATTGAATTGTGTCAGTGCCATCCCATAGACTCACTTTTTTATATAATAAAACACAAGAACTCTTAGGCTTCAAGTCCGGCGATAAGTGGGAATATTTGTTATCAGCAAACCTCGCTACATCTGGGGCGGGACATCGAAGTACTAGACATTTTCACGTGTCAAGAGTAATTGTTGTTTATATAATTCTATGGATTGTCTGATGCTGCAATCGGTAAGTGTGTGTGTGTGTGTATATGAGTGTGGATGCTCACGCGCGTGCATGAATGACAGGAAATCTAATTGTTTTTGCAAACCATTTGTTAACTTGCCTACCGGGCAATACATTTTCTGTATACTCTGCATTGTTCCTTTAAGTGGGATATTTTGTTAACTCTGTTTAACCCCTCCCTTTCATTTGCTTAGTAAAGGGAAGAACAATTTGGGATAACAGGATTTTTTCTACCACCCATACCTAATATTGTAACCCCTCTTCCAGAGTAATTAACTTCACTGTTAGGTTACATTACCTATGTTCCTGACAATTATCTACCTTTGGACTGGGTTTATCTTTGTCTAATACAAGCGGGAAGGGCTTAGTCGATACCAATCTTCTTCACCCCCCCAACCTTGTTATTTGCATTTTCTGTACTTATGATAATTTTTATGTAACACTTGATATTTGTTTGTGATTTGATTGTTAAGGTTATTAAACATCATAAACTTATTTAGTACTGTGTTGGAATACCAAAAGCACAAATTTCCCCTATTTGTTTAATATAGTTTGTATCCACGTGCGTCTGTGTGTTTGAAGCACCAAATCGGTGTGAGCGCAGGTGTGTGTATGGAAACTGGCAAATAATTGTTTGACCAGGAGAGTGAAGAGAAGATTGAGAGGAACGATTTGTCGTAAATAAGTCTGTCCTTACTCTCCCCAGCACTCTGTGAAGCAACTATTTACTCTCTACATTTTCTATCACTGAGCTTTCATCATCATTCTCCACTCTAAACCGGACCACTATTTTCTAAGACTCTTTCTCTCAAAATCAATTTACGACAATCTCCATCTTCTTCAAGTAACATGCTTAGTGGCCTAGGAGATGATGTCTCTCCACAACTTCCTGCCTCCAGTACAATTGATCAATTATTCTGTTGACTTCTTTCCATGCCACGATGTCAAACTGTCCAGTATTTGCTCTCTTTTCTTTCCCTGTCTCTCTCTCTTTCTTTTTTTTCAGTCTTACCTGCTGTAATGATATATTCCAGCTTTCCTATTCTCATAACATGCCAAAAAAAAAAAAAAAGTAGGTTGCATCTTTCTAACTTGTGAAATAAGTTTCCTTTGCACACTGGCCTTTTTCAGGACATCCTCATTACTCTTTTTGGCTGACCATGGTATTTTTAACATTCTTCAGTAAAACCACATCTCTGTGGCCTCTAGTGCCTTCCCGACTATTGTCGAAATCTAAACATGCTTCTTGGAAATGAGGCTTACATTTACTTACAATAAAAATGAATTTAAAAAAAAAACTGCTCCAGGTGAGGATCGAACTCACAACCTCCGCATTGCCCTTCCCATGACCAGCATGGGGAAGGTACTAACCGATTGTGCCACTGGACCCCTGAGCGCGATGTGTCACAATCGATATCATAAAGCATAGAATATAAACTGAGTTCTTACCAAAAAATTGTAGGGCGAACGAAAATAGTATAATTCTTAATGACAAGGAACAAGGAAACTGCCTACTGCGATGCTTGGTATTCGTTAAAGACAAACGTACAAAACTAATACAGACAAGAATGCGATAACATGAATAAATAAAAAAATTCTTTAAAAATTGATAGTGCAAGTCGCTTGGCATAATTCAATTAGTACTCTCCCCCCGCATGGCTTCAGAGCCTGTTGTTCGTTACTGGACCTCTTCACTTAGATTCAACTCCCTGTTCAGTCAAAAGCAAGTTGTAGTGAAGGAAAAAAAATCGGATTAGTTATTAATTTTAGATTACATAAATCATCATCAGCATTATAACCTTTTAGCTCCCCGAAGAGCATAGGCCTACAACACATTCAAGCCAAGGTTCCTGTGGCTTTGATTGATTTGTCTGTGTTGTTGACTTTTTAAAATGTATTTGTTGCCTAATATTTCTACGGGATGGGTTAACCAACCCCATGTTGAATTCGCCTACTACGACATGCGTGGTAGGCAGCGTTGCCACTCAAGTTCTAGAGATAAACCCAGATGTTCTTCTTAAAAAAACCCAGAAATACCCAGATTATTTTATGCCTCAAATACACGGGATAGACGATGTTTACATAATCTTTTATGTTCATCTTTTGCACAAATAATCTGTGTGCTATCAATTTTTATGTATTTCTTCATTTCTATTATTTTTTTTATTACCAAAAATTCACAATTAAATCAAAATGATTTTAATAACACCCCAATATATGAACTCTTGAAAATGAGATATTTTAACAGTAATATACTTACATTAGTTACATTAACAAAATGATCCTCAAATTAAATATAAAATGTTAGTTGTAACTTGTTACTGTTGAAAAATGTCACTTGTCAGAGACTCTGCATTAATGTCGACAACTTCTCCTTCGTCAAGATCATATGCATGAATTGACAACGTGGAATCTTGATTGTGAAGTTCCAAAATCTTTGCATATCTCTGCCGACAATGTCCTTCACGCACTTCTTCAACCACGCATTTACTAGGATTAAACTTATGACAAACTCCATCTTTGGCAACTGCTTGCTTGCTTGGCTAGTATTCGATTGTAAACTGTTTCACACAAAAGCTTGTTGGTTTGTTTAGTTTTAACTAAGTTAACCTTCGAAAACACTCTTTCGACGCATGCCGAGGAGTGAGGTAGTGCCATAAGCGTGCACATGAGGTCAGCTAAAACATCAAATTTCTTCTGGTTATTAGCATCTGTTACTTGTTACAGTCCAGCCAGAATGTGGGCGGATCCTCATCCACTAGATGTCCAAGATCTTTTCGGTACGATGCCAGTTCTCGCCATTGATCAGACAGACGATCAAGGCTCTCTTCTGAAACAACTGTTTAAACTGCGCTGCTAAGATGGTAGGTGGTTGCTGGCAGCATTTGCACAAAGTACCCAGCATTGTTTGGGTTTTATTATAAGACAGCCCCTCTTCTGGAACCTTCAAGGTAAGAGAGACAGAGGGATACCATATCAAAAAACAAAATAAAACATGGATAAGAAAACTGAAAATAGACATAACATTGACAAAGAAGACATGAAATAACCTTGAACAGATGGCAAAAGGCATGGGGTGTTTTTTTGTTGAGGACCTATGTTCCACGGGGAGCTGAAAGGAATTGAACAAGTGGACTTGAAAATGGTGAAGAAAATAACGAAATACGTAAAATGAGAAAATTGTAAAACTGTTCTGTGTTAAAATTTTGTAAACTCTCATTAGAAATTAATAAAAACTGCTTTAAAAGATGTATTTGTAAAAGGTATGAAATAAAAGTGCAAATGAATGACAAACACAGCCGAGAACAAAGACATGTGGAATCTCTTTCTTCAGATGTGCGTGTAAACCACTTGCAGTCCCCATCATAGTGGCACAGTTGTCTGCAGCAAAACCAATGACGTTACTAAGCGGGATTTCATGCGTGCTCAAAAATTTCTTAACAGTTGTAAACATGCCAAGACCAGTCCCATCCTCTACTTCAATGAGGTCTAACAGTGAATCAACTACTTTTTTTGTTTTTGTGTCACAGAATCGGACAACGACTGCCAACATCTGGTTCGTAGAAATATCTCATCAACGAGTATAGAAAATTTCTGATTTCTGCAAATGTTTATAACTTAAAGCCGCTCAAAATGAGCAATGCCGTACTGCATCACATAGGCAGCCTTGGTGCGCTTCAGTGACATTATTTGAGCAATTGGGCTGTCTGAAAATATCTGCTTGCAACATTCAATCAAATGACCAGCTTGCGAAAACGGAGTATTATGTTCTGCCATGAAAGCCGAAAACAGTATCTCCGCTTTAGCAATTTTATCTTGGAGACAGGGCTCTTTTGGTTTGATGAAAAACTTGTAATAGCTTTTTTTCCCCAACACAATGTATATGCCAGTTTGAGCTGATGTAAACGAGTCAAAAAACAACATCATTGACGTGGTTAAAAACAAGAATTAAATTTAAGTGGAATAAAAAATAGATAGCACATAATGTTTTACATTTATTTATAATATAAATATAATGTATAATGCTCAGTGCACAGAATATACATACATTGTAAATGCCAATTGTCAAATATACCCAGATTAATGCAGATTTCGAAAAAAAATTACCCAGATACCCAGACGGAAGCCCAAAAACCCAGATCTAGTAAGAAATACCCAGCTGTGGCATCACTGGTGGTAGGGTCTAGAGTTACCATTCTTTGCTCACCTGTTTGGGTCCGGTACCACACGGGCAGTGGCGTACGAGGTGGCGGTCCACCCCTAGTGGCAGCTGGCAGGAAAGGGGGGGGGGGTGCGCCATCGGACGCTGTTATGACAGTACTGAATGCCTACTGTTTAAAATCTAAATGGCAGCATACTATATTTTTCTGTATGTTTTGTGGGGGTGGGTGACGAGGGAGTGCCAAAGAATGGATCCGCTCCGGGTACCAAATACTACAAATGGCGCTCCTGCACTCGGGCGAGATCATATACGTGCTGAAATTTAAATACTGCACGAAGGATGGCCGCCGACAGAGCACAGTGGAAGCAGTTTATTGCTGCCCTATAAGACACCACCAGGCGTAGTGGCCACTGACTGCTTTGACAGTTGGTAGCCAAGGATCAAAGTAGAAGTTGTTCTACTGGCGTTTGTCTCAAAAAGACACTGACGCTGGCTATGACACCCATTTGGCTATGACACCCATTGAGATAACTAGATGACAGCATTACAAGCCAGTTATTGTTCTGGAATCGCAAGAGAAATAGAGGGAAATTTAAAAAAAAGAAATTCCAAGGAGAAGAGAATTAGAGACAGTCATAACAAAGATAAATAAGACATATGAAGATCTTTAACGAAAGTCATGGATAGACAACATTACATACATCCCACAACAACGCGGGCTTACAGCAGCCAATGCTACACACTTGACTCAAGAATGCAAACGTCAGCACCACACTGCGCTTCTCAGCAATGGTAGAAAGAAAAAGTCAATAGCAAAAATAACGAAAGGCACAGGACAGGAAGACGTCATGTCAACAGCCAGCCGTGGTAGGGAAGGCGCAACAATGGGTCATCGGGAACAGGGGGGAATAGGAGGCATTGTTAAATCTGGGGCACGGAAGTTAACAATTCGCTGAACGGAGCATGGTCATGGCAAACGAGAATCAAAGATGAAAGGCCCGGCGCGCGAGCCCATATAATTATTTTTGGTCCACTCCCGGCCGGGCGCCGCAATACTACCCTTGCTGGGAAGCACCCATAATGGCCGAAATCAGTTTTGACGTGGCACACCGCGGAGGCCAGAGGAAAGACAGCGCTTTAACGTGCGCAAGATGACATGCCCACCAGAGATGGCCCAGGGAAAAGGGTCCTAGTCAGAGGAGTGCAACCATCAAGACAAGACGACACAAAATACGTATCCAGATACCAATTGCAGTCATGCCCATGAGGGCCCCATCAATTTAGCACATCACAACTAAGCAAGTATACGGACGGTGCATGGCGCTCACGAGGTCCTGCAGGGGGGCGCGTCGGTCCTAATAGTAGTGTTTTCGAGGAAGGAGAGTGGGCGGGGGGGGGGGGGGGAGGGCGGGGGGGGGGGGGGGGGGGGGGGGGGGGGGGGGTGGGTGGGGGGGGGGGGGGTGTCACTCGACCCAGCCAACAAAGTTATCGTAGGACACTATACAGCACGGCCTCATTATAAACCCTCACATGGCGGCAACAGAAGGGCCCTTCCGTCCCACGGGGCTCAGCGATGGGATATTTGGTTTATGGATCTGTGGGCCGGCCGCATTCAGTGGGCCAAGGCATCCGGATTGTTACATGACCTGGTAGGTATCTCTGTTGCAAGGGCGTGGCGATCAATCGATCGGCGAGCAGGCCATGCGTCCACAACGACGGGGTGGGCTGTAATGGGAGTCGGGCCGCCACACGTCTTTTATTATTTTGTGTGTGTAAGCGTTGTGTCCCCCTTCACAAAACCGGTAGGGGTCGTTTATGCCTTACGGGGGGGGGGGGCGCATGGTGTCCCAAGAAATAAAAGACCCTTCAGGTCGTGATGGACAATTCTACGACACTAAGGTCAGTTGCCAAGCTCGGTTGATGTTATCTAGCCCACCATAGAAGGTACTTGGAGCACTAAACACTCCACTATACCCCCCGCTTTCCATGCCGGGGGGCGTCGTTGATGTTAGTCTATTCCCACATAGAATGTATTTATATCGCACGCAAATATTATCTGACCCATTTCGGGGTTCTCGGGTTGGGTGCAAGTCCTGTCGCATCTCTTGATGTTATCGTACCCACATCTGACCGTGATGTGATATAAATACAGGGGAGGGACCCTGGAGGGTTCGCTGTCCATGCGCACGTATGATGTTGAACTTCCCACCTCGCAGTATTGAGAGTATAGATATAGACACTTACGCAGTCCATCTCTGGATGATGTTACACTTCCCCACCAAGCCCGTATTGCGTCACACAACTCTGCCGCCAGAATATCCTGTCGCCTGCTCGATTGAAGTTCTCGTTCGCCACAAAGAAGTGATTTAGGCTGCTCAAGATCGGCCCCGTAGAATATCCTACCCTACCAGTTCCCTCTCTAGAATGTAAAACCATCCCCCATCGCCTGACAAGCTGGCACACAAAACGCCCCAAACCAGACCCAGGGGGGCACGGGTAAGCGAGAACACGGTACCCGACAACGCCAGACAAAGCTCACACAACCACGGGGCCCCATATCCGCCCTGTACCAAGGGCTTCTTGATGTTGATGCTTCCCACGATAGGAAGTCTATGGGGAGAACGACTCAGCTCCCCATTTCCTGTCCCAACTCGTTTGAAGTTATCTTCGCGGCCGACATACCGCCTACTTGCACACAACACGCCGCCATAACCAGACGGCCAGGGGGGCGGGGGCACTAGCTTGATAACACCGTTCCCACGAGATAGCCTAGCCGTCAAGGGCGGCCACACAACACGTCGCCCAGGGAACCGATTCCGCTCACAATGCATTAACGTGCAACCCGCCATATCCGACTTGCTCACGAAAAGCACGGCCCCTTTAGCCCAGACCGCTCGTCGGGTATGATGTTACGCTGTCGCCCACAGATAGAAGAAAAAGGCGGCTCTAAACACGTCCGCCTTACCTGGGAGCCAAGGCTCTAGATGAGACGTACGAATCGCCCCACATCAGCCATACCGAAGTCTCGAGCACAACACGCTCCCCCAAACCTGACCCAACTTCGGTAGACTGTTATTCTACCCCCCAACTCCGGACTACGGGGCCTTGTTGGACCCCCGAGGCTGACCGTTTCAAATGTACCCCCCCACATGCCGCTCACTTAAAAAAATTAACACCGCCACCACCCCCCCCCCAACCACCACCCGCGGAGCCCCGTACCTGGCCGGTTGCCCC